>CM053028.1:205079566-205527777 GCA_028564925.1 Lithobates sylvaticus
CTAGGTGGCAGTGTGCCTTAGGCAGCTGCCTAGCTTGCCTAGTGGAAGCACCAGACCTGTTTTGGGCACAGGCGGCATAATCCTTGTGCTGCGGTCCCGACAATGAAATAAAAAATCCCAGGCCCCTTCTTCTATATCTCTCCACTGGGGCATGTGATTATTGTGAACCACAGCCCTAGGATTACTCCACCGGGGACCATTTAATGTTTTTCAGGCACAGGCAGAGTAAGCCCCCGTACACACGGTCGGACATTCCGATCACCAAATCTGTCTGATAATTTCCGTCGGATTTTGTTCGAAGCTGGTGTTGCCTACACGTGGTCGGACAAAGTTGTCGGAATTTCCGGTCGTCAAGAACGCCGTGACGTAAGCCGCGTACGACGGGACTAGAAAAGGGAAGTTCAGCACCACGTCCGACAACCTTTGGGCTCCTTCTGCTGATTTCGTGTTTATCGTGTGTTAGTAGAAGTTTGGTTAGAGACGATTCACACTTTTCAGACTTGTGCTTTAGGTCGTTACTGCTCTACAGTTCTTGTCGGTGCGTATCTGTTTATCAATGAGTGTAGTCAGTTCGCATTTGTTTGTCATAGCGGCCTATATCTTCATATAGTACGCTTTGATGTTCAGTGCTTATTGTCCGCTCGTTTCTGGTTTTCAGTTCGTTCTTTCAGGCCTTGCTGTTTATCGGTGCTTTCTGTTAGTCCATTCTGACCAGCCAACAGTTTTAAAGCCATGTTTCTTGTCGTAGAGTTTGTGCTGTGCAGGGGCTTGGTGTTGGGCTTTTAGCTTTGACACAAGCCCAGTCCATGAACAGGGCGAGGAGGAGTTCATGGACCAAGAATTGGTTGCTCCAGCGTGACCAATTCTTGCACATGCCTTTGCTTCATGAGATCCGGGAGAATAATCCTGATGATTTCAGGAATTATCTCCGGATGACGGACCACGTTTTTCACCGTCTGTTGGCTTTGCTGACCCCTTATATCAGCAGGCAGGATACCTGCATTAGGCAAGCCAACTCTGCAGAGCAGAGGCTAGTGGCCATGTTGAGGTACTTGGCGACAGGGAGAAGCCTTCAGGACCTCAAGTTCTCCACAGGCATCTCCCCCCAGGCTCTGGGGATCATTATTCCAGAGACCTGTTCTGCCATCATACAGGTCCTGCAGAAGGACTATATTAAGGTAAGATTTCTCCTTTAACATCACATTATATAACACTATATAAATCCTGTATAATAATAATAATAATAATAATAATAATTATATGTATTTACTGTTTGCTAATGTATTGTATTTCTTTCCTCGTTCCTTTTTTACCATGATTGCAATATGCTGTGCCCCTTTGTCCTCATGCATGCTGGAAGCTTTTAATGTTTTTTTTTGTCCTTCACTAACCTCCCCAGCATGCTGTCCTGGGCCCATACACCAATAGCCTAGTCACTTAGCAATGCATTTTGTCAGCTGCATAGTATTGGTTTCCCCTAAACACCCCCTAAAATCTCTACAAATGTGTGTGTGTTTAAATTCATGCAGAGTGCCAGAGATTTTTTTTTGGTGGGCCAAACTCATTAGGAACCCCCCTCCCCCAACTGCTAGGTCAGCTGATACCAATCCTCTATCTGCTGACTTTGCCAAACCCAATACACACTATACCTACCTCTTTAGTGGTCAGATTTATGGATGAATTCACCAAAGAATGTAGTGCAAGGGCCTGCCTCAAATGCTACAGTTAAATTGTTTTAGGACTTCTATTATTATCTTGATAGGTAATAGCAGAATGCAAAAATGTGCTTCCATTTGTTCATTTAGTGATTTTTTTTTGGTATTATGACACTTCTTACCTGTCCGGTGGGCTACCAATAGTGTGAAGTAAGGAGGGTCTGGCCAAACTATCACACATTATTTAGGCATTCAGCTCTCAATGAAGTGGAGAGGGTTACCTGTCCAATACTCCCCCCCCCCCTAATTTTTGATGTGGGGAAAAATGTCCGGACGTCGGATGGTGGAGTCATCGCGCAGACGGAGTTCTACTGGCGTTTCCAGAGTGGCAGTCTGGGCTTGCCACCTCCAGAGGAGAATGCAGAAGGACTCACCTTTGTCTTTGTCGTGGATGAGGCATTTGAGCTATCAAGCCATCTGATGCGGCCTTTCCCGATGAGGACCCTCACCCCGGACCAGAGGGTCTTTAATTTCCGGCTGTCCAGAGCCCGAAGAGAAGTGGAGAACGCTTTTGGGATAATGGCCAGCCAGTTCCGCCTATTTTTGACACCCATCCACATGGCGGAATTCAGTTTGAATCATATTGTGATTTCCTCTTTTAAAAAAACATTCACCAAACTATGTGGTCTCAGTTGGTCCTGATGCTGACTTACACGAAAATGTGAACCTGACGGCCCTTGAAGCTGTCCGTCCTGGCTTGCCCCCCAAAACGCCCATAAAGTCAGAACAAGATATATGGAGTACTTTGTGGGTAGGGGGGGGGCATTGATATGCCAGACAATGTCTGAGAGGCTTTATTTAATAAATTTTTCTTTTAAATAAATAATATTTATTTTCATTTACTGCTTGGGTTTGTTTAAAGCCCCATACACACGGTCGGATTTTCCGATGGATTCTGTCCTATCGGACAATGTTGTCGGAAATTCCGACCGTGTGTAGGCACCATCAGACAGTTTCCATCGGATTGTCCGACAGACAAAGTTCTATCTCCTGCTGGATAGATTTTTTGACAACAAAGTCCGATCACACCAAATCCGATTGTGTGTAGCGTAGTCCGACGGACAAAGTGCTACGCATGCTCAGAAGAAATTCTGTGACGGAAGCGCTCTGTCAGGTAAAACTACCTTTCCTAATCGACACAGCACATTCATCACGCTGCAATGTTAAAATGTCTTTAATGCAGCGCATTCTCTTTTTCTTTACAATGCAAGAAGAATGACATGTTTTAGCTGCTCCTATTCACCCGCACTTCTCCCAAACTTAGTTCTTTATTAGTTTTCAGGATTTCTAGACTAGATGTTTATTTTTTCCTCAGATCGTAAAAGAATCTTTGTTATATTTTTTGGATGATTTGTCATTTTTGTATTTTGTTTGGAATACATATTTTAAGGATAGTTTTTTTTTTTTTTTTTTGAGGGGGGTTGTGTGTCTCAACTTAGCAAAACAACATTATTAACATTTCTATTTGTTGCTTAAATTTACTAGGAGTTTGTTTGTTGTTGGTGCCCCTTGTTAATTATACTTTATGATTAGTGAAATGTACCTGCCTACTCACAAATAAACTGTCATTGTAGAAAAGTAAAACACATAGGCAATGATTCTTTCAAATCAAAAATACCTTTATTTAGGTCTCAGCAACAAACCAAAGAGGAATGCAGCGATGAAGAAACTTGGGGAATTTGCAAAGCCTTGGACCCCCACGGCAAACATCATTTTTGAAGCGTCTAAAATTGGGGGCCTGATGAGTACCTATCTAAATAATAAGGGAGTGCTATCTGGTCCTGAAGTCCAAAACATCCGGAACTGCAGCAGATGCCATCTAGGTCCCCAGGCTCTGGTCGTACGAGAGGCTCCATCTTCTCTCAGACCAGACTGAATCCAGGTCGTCACTGTAAGGTCTTCCTTCCACGCTTCCTTGCACGCTGTGGCTGTGGTGCTGGTGGGGTGGCAGAAGGAGGAGGAGGAGGAGGAGGCGGAGCATGGTTACTATCACAAACATGTGTGAGTGGGGTCATCTCCCCAGCCATACCCTTATTTAGGACCTTGAGGATGACCCCCTCACACATGCTGCGTTGCCCCACCTCCATACCCTTCATTTTTGTGGCAACCAAGGAGGCAAAGGCCTCCTCGTAGGTGGGTGTGGCATATAGGGAGGCTGAAGCATCTCTGATCAGCTGGAGCGCTGACTCTCCCACCTCCCCCATCCTTCTCGCCCTTCTGTAGGGAAGGCGGAGGGGAGGGACTTGGGAGACAGTCAGGCTCCTACGCCTACCCCCCTGTTGGCTGCCACTACCCACCTCTTGGCTGCCACTAACCCCTGCCTCCTCCTGACTGCCACATTCCACAGCCACCTCCTGGCTGAGGTCTTCCTGTGTATGAAAAAGGGACATAGTTTGAGTTATTTGTTCATCAAACACACACAATTTTCAGCTAGTGACTGTTGCAAAATGTTTACAAATAGAAAACCATACAATTCTCAGCCCTGCAGTTTATATTCTTGCCCCAAATGTCTCCAACACTACTGTCAGTTGATATGTCAAACACGTTAGGAACTAAGCAATTGGGGATCCTGAATTAAGTGAACATCATTCATTATTCCCAAAAATGGTTACAAAACTACTATACCTGCCACAAGCTGGGCTCCTCCACATCTTCCAGACTGGAAGGCCCAGGTTGCTCCTCGGAAGCCTCATCAGGGGTGGCGTGCATGGAAGGACGCGTGCAAGGAAGAGTCGAGAGTGACTTCCTGACATTAGCCTGGTTTTTGAGAAAGTGGAGCCTCTCATAGTACCAGAGCGTGGGGACATAGACCTCTGCTGTTCCAGCTCCAGATGTTTGGGACTTCAGGACCTTATTGCGCTCCCTGAAATAGGTACTCCTCAGGCAGCCAATTTTTAGTCTTAACTTCTCCACGGTTGCCGTGGGGAACCTTGGCTTTACAAATGCCACAAGTTTCTTCATGGCTGTGTACCTCTTTGGTCTGTTGCTGTAATCTCGGTGTTTCGCCTGCCATAATAGGGGCATTTCCCTATATTTATCAATGAAGAGGGGGAGAAAACTCACATCGTTGAAGCCTTCCATAATCTCTGCAAGACACAACACCACACAAAACACTATAAATAATGTCAGGCTAAACTCTCCTAATCTTCTGCATAAAGAAGCCTCAAGGTCTAATCAGTCTAGGCTAGTTATGTACCAACGTCAAATTGTACCTTCGTTATAGCGATCGTCTCGTGCGTGAGCTTTCTCTCCCCTCGTCTCACAGATCGTGGCTACGACACAGGCGTGTGACGTTTTATATACAGTGCGCATGCGTGAAACTCTGCCCGCCCCTGACGATCTTTCTCGTCTATTCCCCACCCCTTCTCTTTACGGCGCAGTGGGGAGAGCACATGGCGGGGACACAGCAGGTGCGCATGAAATATTGCAGCAACGAGGAGGAGGACAAGGAAAGGCCGGAGGCAGAAACGTCCCGATCCCGGAGCCTGAAATTCAAGGCCTCCAATATGTCATTTGGAGAAATGTTGGAGATGGTGGACATATTAAAGAGGAGCGACTATGATGGGAAGTATGGGCCTTACCTCAACCCCAATGTCCGCAAGGCCAAGATCATGTCTAAAGTTGTGAGGAGGCTGTACAATCATTTTGGGGTACAACGATCCAAGGAGCAACTGGGAAACGCTGGTCAGACCTGAAACTGAGGGAGCCCGATCAGTACAGAAAGATGCGAGTTCTTCAAAAAAGTAAGTAGTTGTGTTTTGTGTTTGATTTTTGGCTTGCATACTGCTCCATGTGTTTGTATTTTTACAAAGTTGTACATTAGAAAATGGCCACTTTCATGTTCGTCTGTGCATTCGATCGTACTCAACCTCGATCTTTCTGCCACTGTCATGTTCGTGTGTGTGTCCATTCGATCGTACTCAACCTCGATCGTTCGGCCATATATATTACGATGTTTGGTGTTTTTTTGGGGGAAAGGAAGTTTGTTCTCACTAGAGATGTCATCAAGAATGTAAAGCCAATTTATTTAATGTAAAGGAGAGGTCAACCAGTAGCTGTTTACCCATCTGGACTCTAGAGCACTATTGCTGGGACACCCAAACCCACTTTTTATTATGCTTTTCCACACATGTGCTCCAGTGGATACTAGAGGGGGGTCTCCATCAGACAAACTTCTACCAAAAAGCTAGTAAGTTTAGCACCTTTACAAAGTGACTACATTCATGTTGTTGTCATTTGTAACTGGCCAACCAAAAATATTGTCCCTCACTTTCAAGCAATGTTTGTCATTTCCTCTTTCTGCCCTCAATAGATTGTGTTGCTAAATCTTCCTTTTGTACATTCTCATAGGGGAGCGAAAACTCGGGACGTCTGAGGAAACCACAAAACCAACACCTCCCAAAGAAGGGGAAAGACCAGAAGCAGAGGAGGAGGAGGAGGAAGGAGAGATCATAGAAATTGGAGAACTTGTCACCACAACATGTGAGTGTGGGAGAACACAGCTACTGGTAAGCTAATCAATGTATGCCTGCCTCATTTCCCACACACATTTTTTTTTTTTTTGGTTGTTTTTAGGTGACGTGGATGTTGTGGAAGAAGAATCGCACTTTACCACAGAGAGTGCCCACGTACTCATCGGGGAGATAATGGTCTGCAATCGAGATCTAGATGACATAAAGCAAAACATCAATGATGTTCAACAAAAATTGAAGAACATCATTGATGTTTTAGGAAAAATCTGAAAACGCACCAAGTAATTAACACACATTTGTGGCTGTTTCTGAACACATTTGCAACTTAAGAACTGTGTGAAATTTGGAACATGCACACATTGTGTCCACATGTGCTAGCTCCCATCATGGTGGATGAATGACAACGTTTTTTTGGGGGTGCAACCACTTTACGAACTACTAAAGTGGTTGTGGTGAAGGGGTTGCACCCCCAAAAAACGTCCATTCATCCCCATGATGGAAACTGGCACTTTTGAAGATTCTAGGCATGTGTTTTACCATCTAATGTCCATTTTCAGACCCAAATCGTGTGCATGTTCTAAATTTCAAGTTTCCAGGGGTGACCCCCCATGTGATGAAGGCAAGATCAAACACACTTTGAACATATAGTCATGTCTGATCTTGTCTTCACTTTAGAAAGTTGAACTTTCCTAGTTCCTATGTTCTGTTTTGCTCCATGCCTGGTTTTACCAAATGCGGAATGTTTGTAAACAATGTTGTCAAGAACCAAGATCTTGTCAGTTTTGGCAAGAAGTTTGTAAACGCACTTGTGAATGTGTTGCAAGTAAACTTTTTTAATTTTCTAAATGTGTGGCTTCCTTATTTAAAAACACAAAAGCATTATGTATGTCAAATGTAAAGGATTTGGGGGGCAATGGGTGTTATTTACTAAAGGCAAGTCCAGTTTGCACTGCAAGTTTCTTTTCCAGGACACTTTTGCACTGCACTTGTAGAGCATAGTAGATTTGACTTATGTAAATGACACCCACAGTGATTTGTACGAAAACACGTAGCACACCATTTTTGGGAATACACACATTTTTGTCATGGTGATGAAAAGGAGTATTTTGGGTGTCAGTTATGCACTACAAACCTTCTCTAGACAAAAGATTAGGTATCAAACACACAACATGAGAAGAATCTTTTTGGGAAGAAGAGACTGTTACCTCCTTTTGCCCAAAAAGTGCATTCCCACTGTTGAAGGTAAAGGGCAAAAATGTATATCTCAAATAAGCTAGAATATGGAAATGACAAGAAAACATATGTTTGTTAAAAAAATATATTTATTTAAAAATGCCTCTCACACATCGTCAGGCAGAGCAATGGCCCCCCTACCCACAAAGTACTCCATATATTGCTCGCGGACCTCGCGGGCATTTAGAGGGGGCAAGCCTGGACGTGCCGCTTGAAGGGCTGTGAGGTCGGCATTGGAAGGGCCCTCCACATCTGGGCCAACGGTCACCACATAGTTGGTGTTGTGTCTTTTCAAAAAGTTGTGCAATATGCAACAGGCATATTATGTGGTTCAGTTTGTATTCCGCCAAGTTAATAGTCGTCAAAACCAGGCGGAAGTGGCTGGCCAGGATCCCGAAGGTGTTCTCCACCACTCTGCGGGCTCTCAAAAGCCTGTAATTGAAGACCCTCTGGTCTGGGGTGAGGGTCCTCATCGGGAAGGGCCTCATCAGATGGGGAATCAACGCAAACGCTTCATCTGCGACAAAGACGAAGGGGAGTCCTTCAGCATTCTCCTCTGGAGGTGGCAAGCACAGACTGCCACTTTGGAGACGCCAGTAGAACTCCGTGTGCGCAATGGCACCACCATCCGAGATCCGGCCGTTCATCCCCATGTCCACATATAAAAACTCGTATGTCGCCGACACCACCGCCAACATCACTACACAATTAAACCCCTTGTAATTATAATAGTAGGACCCCGAGTTGGGGGGTGGGACGATGCGGACGTGTTTCCCATCAATTGCACCTCCGCAGTTAGGAAAGTCCCAACGGCTGGCAAAGTGGGAGGCCACAGTCTGCCATTCCTGTGGCGTGGAAGGGAACTGTGGAGTGAAACAAGAAAAAAAAATTAGTCACTTTGCACATAAACATTGCAAGCAGATTAGACACTAAACATCTTGGAACAAGATCAGACTTTTACATTTTAAGCTGGAAAGTATTTGCAACGCAAAGTAGAGGGTCCCCCTAGCAGATTACTCACCCCCCATCAATCCCCCCACTTCTGATGGGCCATTGACAATAACTAGGGGTTTGGGGGGGGGGGGGGTTTGGACAGGTAACCCTCTGCACTTCATTGATTGCCAAATGGCTCAATAATGTGTGCTAGTTTGGCCAGACCCACCTTACTTAACACTATTGGCAGCCCACAGGAAAGATAAAATAACATTCCAAATCCCCCCCCCCCCCCCCCCCCCCCCAAAAAAAAAAAGGAACGCACATTTGGACATTCTGAAATTACCTAGCAAGCTAATAGGAGGGAAAGAACACAAAAAAAGAGGAAATGGAAAGTATGGAGCCAGCCCCTTGCACTACATGCTTTGCTGAATTCATCCCTAAATATGACCACTATAAAGAGGTAGGTATATAGTGTGTATTGACCTTTGGAAAGCCAGCAGATAGAGGATTGGTACCATCTGACAGAGCAGTTGGGGGAGGGGGTTCATAATGAGTTTGGCACCCCCCCCCCCCCCCCCCAACAACAAAAAGGGAAAAAAAGGGGCTCTACATGAAGTAAAACACACAGCAAACATTTGTGCATATTTTAGGGGGTGTTTGGGGGAAAACAATACTATGCATCAGACAAAATACATTGCTTAAGTGACTAGGCCATAGGTGTCTATTGGGGCAGAAGAGCATGCTGGGGAGGTAAGTGAAGGGAAAAATGCATGAAGGAGAAAAGGGGCACAGCATATTAGAGCATATTGCAATCATGGTAATTAGGGAAGGAGGTCAAAAATAGAAGACATTAGCAAACAGAGCATACATAGAAGGGAATAGTAAAGGAGAAATGTTACCTTAATATAGTCCTCCTGCAGGACCTGGATGATGGCAGAACAGGTCTCTGGAATAATGATTCCCAGGGCCTGGGGAGAGATACCTGAGGAGAACTTCAAATCCTGAAGGCTTCTCCCTGTCGCCAAGTACCTCAACGTAGCAACAAGCCTCTGCTCCGGAGTGATGGCTTGTCTCATGCAGGTATCCTGCCGGCTGATAAAAGGGGTCAGCAAAGCCAAAAGACGGTGAAAAACGGGGTCCGTCATCTGGAGAAAGTTCCTGAAATCATCAGGATTATTCTCCCGGATCTCACGAAGCAAAGGCATGTGCGAGAACTGATCACGCTGAAGCAACTCTTGGTCCACATACTCCTCGTCACTCTGTTCATGGACGGGTCTTGGGTCAAAGCTAAAAGCCCGACACCAATTCCGCATACAGCACGAACTCGGCGACGAGTACGTACGGGAAACATCGCTCACAAACGGTCGGCTGGTCAGAACGGACAAACAGAAAGCACCGATAAACAGCAAGGCCTGAAAGAACGAAATGAATACCAGAAACGAGCAGACAATAAGCAGTGAAAATCAAAGCGTCCTATATCAAGATATAGGCCGCAATGACCAACAAATGCGAACTGACTACACGCACTAATAAACAGATACGCACGACAAGCACAAACTGAAGAGCAGTAACGATCTGAGTCAGAAAACTGAGAAGCGCGAATCGTAAGTCCCCAAACTTCGACTAACTCGCGATAAACACGGGATCAGCAGAAGGAGCCCAACGGGTGCAGGACGTGGTGCTGAACTTCCCTTTTCTAGTCTCGTGGAAGACGACTTACGTCACAACGTTCTTGCAGACCGGAAATTCCGACAACGTTGTCCGACCGTGTGTACGCAAAACCAACATCGGACAAAGTACGACGGACATGATCCGACGGACCTGGTCCTCGGATAATCCGAGCGTGTGTATGGGGCTTTACTAAAGGCAAATCCACAATGCACTACAAGTGCACTGCAAAAGTGCCCCTGAAACTGCACTTGGAGTGTAAAGTGGATTTGACTTTAGTAAAAAACACCCATTGTCACAGAAAACAACAACTTTACTACAAATACTGATTTTGGGCTTTTGAATAAGGAAGCCACACATTGTTGATGATTCAACTTTTTACTTCAAGCAAATTCACATGTGCGTTTTTAAAAGGATTTTACAACAAACCAACATATTTGGTGCATATAACATTATTTTTGCTAACATTAATATAACTTGCTGCTTTTGTGTAAACAGGCATGTATCAAACTCAGAGCATACAGAACACAGGAATTTAAAAAGTTCAACTTTGAAAAGTGAAGACAATATCAGACATGAGTATGTCCAAAATGTGTTGATATTGCCTTCATCACATGGGGTGTGACCCCTATAAATGCCAAATTAAGAATATGCACACAGATTGGGGATCAAACTGGGCATTTTCTTCCAGGACCCATGCCTAAAATGTCAAA
Source organism: Lithobates sylvaticus (assembly GCA_028564925.1). NCBI lineage: Eukaryota > Metazoa > Chordata > Amphibia > Anura > Ranidae > Lithobates > Lithobates sylvaticus. The sequence goes on from CM053028.1 coordinate 205,090,304, forward strand.
ATGTGCTATCTTTCATCATGTGGGATCAATGTACGTGTTTTGGGGATGCAACCCCTTCACCTCAGCCACTTTAGTAGCCTGGGAGATAGCACATGTTGACACACTGTGTGCATCTTCCAAATTTGGCTTTTCTAAAAATCATATTTTATAAATGAAAATGGATGCTAGCTAGTTTGGGGTGTTTTAGATTCTCCCTAAAACATCAATGATGTTCTTCGTTTTTTGTTGAACATCATTGATGTTTTTCTTGATATCATCTAAATCATGATTGCACCCCATTATCTCCCCGATAAGGATCTGGGCACTTTCACTGGTAAAATGTGATTCTTCTTCCACAACATCCACATCACCTAAAAAGAAACCCCAAAAAACAGTGTGTATTATAAATATGCAGGCAAACATTGATTAGCTTACCTGAAGCTGTGATCTCAGACACTCACCTGTTGTGGTGCCAATTTCGCCAATTTCTACAATCTCTCCTTCCTCCTCCTCCTCTGCTTCTGGTGTTGGAATTTGCCCTTCTTTGGGAGGTGTGGGGTCCCTGATGTCCTCAGACGTCCAGAGTCTTCTCTCCCCTATGGGACTGTAAAAAAGGAATACTTAACACACAGATATTTGAGGGCAGAAATAGGAATATGAAACATTGCTTTGAAGTGTCATACAATTGTGTTTTTTGGCCGAGTTCAAAGCAGAAAACTTTAATTTTGACACTTTCTAAAGCTGCAATACTTACCTGTTTTGTGAAAGTTTGTCAGATGGAGACACCCCTATAGTATCCACTGGATGTGTGGGACATGAAAATAAAAAGGGTGTTCTGGTGTCCCAGCACTAGTGCTCCAGAGTTCAGATGTGTAAACAGCTGCTTAGTGTCCTCTCCTTTACACTGAATCAAGTTTGCATTTTATTCTATTAGGCCTGATTCACACCTATGCATTTTTTGTGCTTTTTGCATTTTACAGATTTGCACTGCAGAACATGTTCCATAGGAAATAATGTTAAATGGACTGCAGGGCAAATCTGCAAAATGCAAAAAGCACTAAAAATGCATAAGTGTGAATCAGGCCTTACCAAGCCCTGTAGACAAGAAACTTCCGTTGACTAGAGATAGATAGGCCTGAACAAATGTAGTTAACTGCAACTTGACAAAACATCATAATTGAAGTAGGCGAACGATCAAGGTTGATTATGAACGATTGAACCCACGAACACGAAAGTGGCCATTTTAAACTGTACAACATTAAATCAAAGCACATGGAGCAGTATGCAAGCAATAATAACAATAATATGAACACACGACAACTACTTACTTTTTAGCAGAACTCGCTTGATCCTTCTGTACTGATCGTGCTCCCTCAGTTTCAGGTCTGACCATCGTTTCCTCAGTTGATCCTTGGATCATCGTACCCCAAAGTTCTTCTGCAGACTCTTCACAACTTGCCATGATCTTGGCCTTTCTGACATTTGGATTGGGGTAAGATCCATACTTCCCGTCATAGTCGCTCCTCTTCAATATGTCCACCTTCTCCAACATCTCTACAAAAGACATATTTGAGGCCTTAAATCTTCTCCTCCGGGATCGGGACGTTTCTGCCTCTGGGCTTTCCTCGTACTCCTCCTCGTTAGTGGAATAATTAGTGCGCACCTGCTGTGTCTCCGCCATGTGCTCTCCCCACTGCGCCGTAAAGATAAGGGGCGGGGAATAGACTACAAAGATCGTTAGGGGTGGGCGGAGTTTCACGCATGCGCACTGTATATAAAACGCAACACGCGTGTGTTGTACGTACGATCTGTGAGCAGAGGGAGAGAGCGCCGATCGTGCTAACGAAGGTACAATTTGAACTTGGTACATCACTAGCCTATACTGCTTCTAGATTGAGGCTTATTTTGGGACAAGATTAGGAGAGTTTAGCCTGACATTATTATGGTTTGTCTTGTGTTGTGTCTTGCAGAGAATACTATAGATCCTTTCGAACTCCCATTTTTTAAGGACCTAAGTAAGAGGAAGGCAGCGCTGGAGAAACTACTTGATTTGGTAAAGATCATGGTCCCCACGACCGACATCACCTATGTGATGGTCAAAATTGGTGCCCTGAGGAGTACATATCTGAGGGAGCGCAAGAAGTTCAAGAATTCCCTGCGATCCGGAGATCCAAATTACATTTATGTCCCCAGGATGTTGTTATATGAGAGGCTACATTTTAGATTTTATATCTCTTGTCGTACATTTAATGATGTTAACTAGATGTTATTGATCAGTTAAGTTGTGATTTAACAAAGTGGTTGACATATCAATAGACAGTAGTGACCAAAAATGATTGGGACAAGAATGAAAAATGCTGGGCTCAGAATGATAGTCTGTTCTACTTATTAACATTCGATTTGCAACAGTCATGAGCTGAAAATTGTGTGATTGATGAACAACGAACTAAAACTATGTCCCATTTTCATACACAGGAAGACCTCAGCCTGGAGGAGGCTGTGGCAAGTGGCAGTCAGGAGGAGGCTGTGGCAAGTGGCACCCGGGAGGTCGACCATCGCCCCCTCCTCCTCCACCTCCTGCCACAACTAGAAGAGCAGAGCCACAGCCTGTAAGGAAGCCTGGAGGGAAGTGTCTAAGGAAGACCAAAGAGTGATGGCCTGGGTTCAGTCTGGTCTGACAGAAGATGCAGCCTCTTGTATGACAACATCCTGGGGACATAGATGTCATCTGATCTTCCTGATCGCTTGGACTTCTGGACCAGACTGTTCTCCCTTAGATATGTACTCCTCAGGCCACCAATTTTGCTATTACATATTTGATGTCTGCCCTGGGGGCCAAAAGGCTTCGCCAAATTGACCAGTTTCTCCAGCGTTGCCTTCCTGTTTATTTTGTTTATGACACCTAATAAAGTTTTTTTTGGTTTCAAGAAATACTTGCCTTTGTGTTTTACTTCAAAAAGGACAGTTTATTTGTGAGTAGGCAGGTACATTTCTAAAATAGAAAGTCAAATTAACAAGGGGCACCAACACCAAACAACCTCCTAGAGATTAAAAAAAAAAAAGTTGAGACACACAAAACACACCAAGAAAATTACGAAGATGAGCAAAATGTCAAATAAAGGAGATCTTGATTAAAAAAAACAACCGCAAAATTTACAAAGAAAAAAAAAATGATTCTGGAGATCTGACAAATAAAAATATTCTATTCATGAAATCAAGAAAAAGAATAAAGAAATATGTTTTGGCGAAGTTTGTGTGAATATGAGCAGCAAAAGAACTTCATTCTTCTAGAATTATAAAGAAAAAGAGAATGCGCTGCATTAAACAATTTTTAACATTGCAGCGTGACGAATGTGCTATATTTATTACGAATGCTAGTTTTACCTGACCGAGCGCTTCTGTCTCAGAATTTCTTCTGAGCATGCATGGCACTTTGTCCGTCGGACTAGGCTACACACGATCGGGATTGCCATGATCGGATTTTGTTGTCGGAAAATTTGAGATCCAGCTCTCAAACTTTGTTGGTCGGAAATTCCGACGGAAAATTTCGAAGAATTTCCGACAACATGGTCCGATCGGACATTTTCCGTCGGAATTTCCGACTGTGTGTATGGGGCATAACCCTCGTGCTGGGGTTTCTGGCAATCACATGCCCCAACGGATTGATGAAGAAGAAGTGGACTTTAATTTAATTGTTGGAACCACAGTACAGTTCAATATATTTGAACACAGTAATTAACTTGCCTTTATGATATAATTTTTTAACCATGAATGTATTTTTCTATGTATTTTTTCTTTCACTGTAAGTAATATTTTCAACCTTTTTAATAAATTGATTTCCTAAATATGAGCCATGAAAATCATTCATTTGTCCCAATGGCTTACTGTACATTCAGAGTTGCTGAGGTATAATACAGATATAGCCTAAAATTATAGAGTCAATTACACCTGTTTCAGGCTTTGATGGCCAATATTGGTGCAGTACATGGAGTAGGGCCGATGGACCAACAAGAAAATACAACCGTGAAGGTAATTATAGTTAGAAGGGACTAAAATAAATCTTTTGGAGGGATTTGTGAGGTCTTTTCTTTTAGTGCTTTATCACCATAACCTTCAGTGATAATTTCTTGTATGTTTTCTGGTAAACATTTTAGAATTTTCAAATTCAGTGGGATTGTATCAGAGATTGTATTAAAAAAATATATGTATAAAGGAAGGCAAAAACCTCAGTAAAACGGAGGGGATGATGCCGTCCAAAGCAGACGTGTGCTGAGCTTAGCTCGTTCCCCTCCCCAGTCGACCAGCTGTAGATCCTGATGATCTGATGAGAATGGAAGAGGAGGGCCGGCGATCCTCAGAATTCAGAACGAATCCCTAACACACCCAGCGCAGCACTGAAAACAGAGAGCTCCTGACACAGGGGGATATCAGATCCAGCTATACTCTGCGGACCATACTATCACTAACCCCCATCAGCAGGACTACCCCATAAAGCGGGGCCGGAGATATCTGCACCCTGAGAAGAGGAATACGAGAGGTACCTGGCTGGGTATTCATAGTATTCATAGTTAGTAAGGTTGAATAAAGACATCAGTCCATCCAGTTCAACCTGTGTGAGTGTCTACAATTGTCCCCATCCCTGTACATCACACACTCACATTGGTCCCTACCCTTAAGGAGCCCACAATCCAAGGTCCCCATTCATATACTAGGGCCAATTTTTGGACAGAAGCCAATTAACCTACCTGCATGTCTTTGGATTGTGGGAGGAAACCAGAGTACCTGGAGGAAACCCACGCAGGCACAGGGAGAACATGCAAACTCCAGGCAGGAAGTGTCCGTGGTTGGGATTTGAACCAGCGACCCTTCTTACTGCTAGGTGAGAGTGCTACCCACTACACCACTGTACCGCCAGTTTGAGTTCCCCACACAGCCCCCACACCACGGTGCGGACGGGCTCCTCTGGAGCGCCGATCGGAGGACCAGAGAGAGGCGCCGATACGAGATCCACGCATACAACGGAGGTTGCCGAGGCTTGGATACACGTCCCAAGCTTCGCCCGGCGGCTGTGCAGTGTCAGCTGGAGAGAGAGGAGGCCAGGACAGCGGCGCAGGAGGTAAGCCCTGCCGTATGGTGGTGTAAACATCCCGGGAATACCAGAGATACAAGGACAGGAGGACTGTGTCGGCCAATATATAAATACCCCAATTGGCCTGTATCAGAGCGGCTCTCCTCAAAGGGTAATTGTGGCAGGATAAAAGGAGAAAATAACAAATAGAATGTAATGCCTTGAAAACCTGATTCAAAAATATATTTTTGTTACTGTTCTCCCCTTCCTTTTGCCTGTGTGGCTTATACATTTATGCGGGGCTTTACCCGGGAATTTATGGAGCGCTCGGCTTAAATACAATAGCCAGCTGGTGTCAAACAAACCCAATAGACCCAATATCTGGCAAGTATCCTTCAATCATCCCAGAAAGGCCCATATAAATCCTTATAAATACCGCTTGCCGTAAGGGATCAAAGTATAAGAGGTCTTGGGAAGAACAATAAGGGAGAAGGGGGAAAATAATAGAAGTGGAAATACCCTAAAGGCAACACAATAACTTTATGGACCTCCGCAGCTAGCCTCCACAGATCTCTCTAAATAAACTATAAAGTCTAAGATATATCACCTGAGAAGTATCCCCTTTCCGCGCTGTTCATCCCCTTTTCCCAGAAATGCCACCTAAGAACACTCATACACAGAAGGCGAAGAGAGGGTCGGCGGGGGGACCACAAAAAATACTTCATTTTCAGCAAAATCTAGCCCTACCCCAAAAACGGACATAACGGGATTCTTTAAAAACCCAAACCCACAAACACTGCTGGAAAATTCTATGATGTCCGACCAGGACACTGGGGTTACTCAAAAACATTCAGAGATAAATAATAGCCCAGAAAGCAACATATCACATAATGTGTCGCACCTGGAAGGAGCCACTGGTGGACAAAACTGGGATATACAATCATACATTAAATCAATACCCACAAGAGAGGACATGGACAAATATGTATATAGGCTAGAGACATCTTATAAGACTGAAATACAAACAATAAAAGCTTCGGTACTGGATACTCAAAATAGGATGGAAATAATCAACACAAATATTGAGGATATTAATCAAAGAATTTCAGACCTAGAGGAAAAGAATCAAGAATCAGATAAACACCTAGTCCAATTAATGAACATAAATGATGAAATGGAGAACAGAAACAGGCGTAACAATATTAGGGTCAGAGGAATGCCAGAAACAATAGCACTAGACGAATTGAAAAATAGGTTACAAGAAATATTTAATACAATCCTGAATCGACCGAAAATAACCCCCATTGAAATAGATCGGGCCCACAGAACACAGGGACCCAAGGATAAGGATCCAACAAAATCCAGAGACGTAATTTGTAGAATCCACTTCTTTCAGGTCAAAGAGAATATTATGGCAGAAGCAAAGAAACAAAGAAATTTTGAGTTTGAGGGTGCCCCACTGATATTTTTACAGGATTTATCCAAGTACACCTTGATTAAGAGGAAAGCAATGAAACCATTACTGGATGTATTAAGAGAAAAGCACATATTATTTAGATGGGGCTCCCCGTTCCAGATAATAGTCCATCAAAATGGCCAAAAAAACACATTTCGGGACTTAAAAGATCTTCCAGATTTTTTGAAAAATCTTGACCTACCCCCAGTGGACTTACCAACGTGGCCCCAATCATATTCGGACATTTCAAGGGAATTATACAGAAGAAGATAGACTGAATGAGATGGGGGGGTGGGATGGGGGGGAGGGGAGGGTGGGATTGTAAGGCTTTTTGGGCATGTTTTTTTTTTATTTATTTTTTTACTCTCTAAATCTTTTTCCTTTTTTTTTTTCTCTCTTCCTTTGAGAGTAACCAAATGTTTTTTTTTTTTTTTTTTTTTTTTTAATAAACACAAAATTTTTTTTTTACACATGGGTGTATATGTATAGATGAACGTATGTATAAGTATATAACATACATCACATAGATGAAACACTATATGCACTTAACCTGGTATATGTTTTAAATTTATAAATTTATAGATACTTAAAAATTTTCGGGTAACCACGTATACGATAAGTTTGAAGAATGTCACATAATAGATATTGGATAAATTATTGTCGTTAGGTTAATATTGGTCAACAGGATAGCAAGGAATGCTAGCACTCCCTGCCCCTCCCTTTTTTTTTTCCCTTTCTAATATGTATATATATATATACATGTATACATTAATATATAATTTATATCACATGAAATTTCATAGGTACTCAATGTGGTAGGGGTACAAAACTTATAAAGGGACACACATATTTATGGTGTTAAGTTTAAAGAATGTTATATAATAGATAATGGATAAATTGTTTTTCAGGTTGGAACAATATTGGTTAATAAGAAGGCACAAATAAAAAAAAAAAAAAAAAAACACTAGCACTCTTCCTTTTCTTTTCTCCCTTTAAAATTTTTTTTTTCTTTCCTCTCTTTCCTCTCCTCCCCTCCGCTCCCCCCCCTCCTCCCATCCCCCCCCCCCCCTCGACCCCACAGAAAGGCCCATAAATCTCTTTGAAACCTTTTTTCTTTTTCCCCTGTCTTATTTTTCTAAAAACAAAACTTATCAGGGAAGGAACTAAGTACAAAACAAAGATATGCAATTAAAGGACTGGGGAGGGCACCGTCTTGCTGGGGAAGGCCTCACATACCTCAATTAGGGACCTTACAAGGTTATACTTATAAGGGTATACTTAATTTAGTCATAGGTAAAGAGTATTAATGAATGTTGTAAGAATGGTACGAATGTGAATTGTTCGAGGGACTAACAACCCTCAAACATAAAAGTGAGTTTTTTTTTTTTTTTTTTTTCCTCTCTTCCTTTTCCTTTTTCCCCCTCTCTTGCTTCTTTCTGCCCCCCCCCCCCCCTCGTTCTCCATTTTCTCCATATCCCATCTGAACTTTTAAAATGATAAAAATATGCTCATATAATGTTAGAGGACTAAACATACCTTCCAAAAGATCTCAGATCCTACACTCTCTCCATAGACAGAATATATACATGTATACATTAATGTATATATATATACATGTATACATTAAAGCGGTTCTGCACCCATTTCATTTAGTAAATCTCTTTGCCTTCCAAATCAGGCAAAGAGTACTAAATGAAATGTTTTTTTTTTTTTTTTTTTTTTTACTTACCTTGTAATTGAAGACTTCCGGTCTTCTCTCTCTGCGGCGGCGGGCGGGGTCTCTGCGTCGATCGTCGTCACGCCGCACTGTCTCCTGGGATCTGGTGTCATTGATCCCAGGAGTCAGTGCGGGCATCTTCCGAAATCTCGCGAGATTTCGGCCACATCTTCCGAAATCTCCCGAGATTTCGGCCACATCTGCCGAAATCTCGTGAGATGTCGGCAGATGTGCCGTTACTGCGCACGCGCGAGTAACGGCGGTGCATGCTGGGCCATCTAAAGTTCCTGTGGGTGTTTCACATGCCCACAGGCAAGATGGCCCCCAGCACAAAAGAAGAAGACGAGGAACTTCATCGGACGAAAACCGGCGGCGATCGAGATGGAAGATGGAACAGGTGAGTCCCCCAATAAAGGTAAGCATCCTTTATATTCCGTCCCAAAAAAAAAAAAATTTTTTACAGAGTGCATAACCGCTTTAATATATAATTTATATCACATACATGAAATTTCATAGGTACTCAATGTGGTAGGGGTACAAAACTTATAAAGGGACACACATATTTATGGTGTTAAGTTTAAAGAATGTTATATAATAGATAATGGATAAATTGTTTTTCAGGTTGGAACAATATTGGTTAATAAGAAGGCACAAATAAAAAAAACAAAAAAAAAAAAACACTAGCACTCTTCCTTTTCTTTTCTCCCTTTAAATTTTTTTTTTTTTCTTTCCTCTCTTTCCTCTCCTCCCCTCCGCTCCCCCCCTCCTCCCATTCCCCCCCCCCCCCCCCCCCCCCCTCGACCCCACAGAAAGGCCCATAAATCTCTTTGAAACCTTTTTTCTTTTTCCCCTGTCTTATTTTTCTAAAAACAAAACTTATCAGGGAAGGAACTAAGTACAAAACAAAGATATGCAATTAAAGGACTGGGGAGGGCACCGTCTTGCTGGGGAAGGCCTCACATACCTCAATTAGGGACCTTACAAGGTTATACTTATAAGGGTATACTTAATTTAGTCATAGGTAAAGAGTATTAATGAATGTTGTAAGAATGGTACGAATGTGAATTGTTCGAGGGACTAACAACCCTCGAACATAAAAGTGAGTTTTTTTTTTTTTTTTTTCCTCTCTTCCTTTTCCTTTTCCCCCCTCTCTTGCTTATTTCTGTCCCCCCCCCCCCCCCCCCCCCCTCGTTCTCCATTTTCTCCATATCCCATCTGAACTTTTAAAATGATAAAAATATGCTCATATAATGTTAGAGGACTAAACATACCTTCCAAAAGATCTCAGATCCTACACTCTCTCCATAGACAGAATGTGGGTATTATTATGTTTCAGGAGACACACTTTCGTTCAGATCACATACCTAATATACATACGGGATACTTTCAAACATGGTATCATGACTCTTTCCCATATTCAAAGTCTAGGGGAGTTTCCATTGGAATACACAAATCAATACCACACCAAGTCTTAGAGTGTTATAAGAATAAAGACGGAAGAGGGCTATTATTGAAGGTCTCTATTTATGGCAAGAAATATACTTTTATAAACATATACCTACCTAATCAAGATCAGATCGAATTTGGGATACAACTTATAACAAAACTAATGGAAAAGGCAGAAGGAACTATAGTAGTTGGTGGAGATTTTAATTTTGTCTTTGATAGGGAAATAGATACAACAGCCCCCATAATTAAGGAAAAAAAAAAATATAAGGAATTTTTTTTTTAGAAATGATGAATAGATATCAATTAGTTGACATATGGACAATTGACCTTCCCCTCGAAAGAGATGACACTTTCCTTTCAAAAGTCCACGGAACTTATCATCGATTGGATTATTTCCTGATAAATCAATTAGGAATGGCAGATATACAGTGGTGTGAAAAAGTGTTTGCCCCCTTCCTCATTTCCTGTTCCTTTGCATGTTTGTCACACTTAAGTGTTTCGGAACATCAAACCAATTTAAACAATAGTCAAGGACAACACAAGTAAACACAAAATGCAATTTGTAAATGAAGGTGTTTATTATTAAAGGTGAAAAAAATCCAAACCATCATGGCCCTGTGTGAAAAAAAAGTGATTGCCCCCCTTGTTAAAACATACTATAACTGTGGTTGTCCACACCTGAGTTCAATTTCTCTAGCCACACCCAGGCCTGATTATTGCCACACCTGTTCACAATCAAGGCATCACTTAAATAGGAGCTGCTTGACACAGTAAGGTCCACCAGAAGATCCTTAAAAGCTACACATCATGCCGAGACCCAAAGAAATTCAGGAACAATTGAGAAAGAAAGTAATTGAGATCTATCAGTCTGGAAAGGGTTATAAAGCCATTTCCAAAGCTTTGGGAATCCAGCGAACCACAGTGAGAGCCATTATCCACAAATGGCGAAGACATGGAACAGTGGTGAACCTTCCCAGGAGTGGCCGGCCGCCCAAAATTACCCCAAGAGCGCAGCGACGACTCATCCGAGAGGTCACAAAAGACCCCACAACAACGTCCAAGGAACTGCAGGCCTCACTTGCCCCAGTTAAGGTCAGCGTTCATGCCTCCAACATCAGGAAAAGACTGGGCAAAAATGGCCTGCATGGCAGAGTTCTAAGGAGAAAACCACTGCTGAGCAAAAAGAACATCAAAGCTCGTCTCAATTTCTCCACAACACATCTTGATGATCCCCAAGACTTTTGGGACAACATTCTGTGGACCGATGAGACAAAAGTGGAACTCTTTGGAAGGTGTGTGTCCAAGTATATCTGGCGTAGAAGGAACACTGCATTTCAGAAAAAGAACATTATACCAACAGTAAAATATGGTGGTGGTAGTGTGATGGTCTGGGGCTGTTTTGCTGCTTCAGGACCTGGAAGACTTGCCGTGATAAAAGGAACTATGAATTCTGCTGTCTACCAAGAGATCCTGAAGGAGAATGTCCGACCATCTGTTCGTGTACTCAAGCTGAAACGAACTTGGGTTCTGCAGCAGGACAATGATCCTAAACACACCAGCAAGTCCACCACCGAATGGCTGAAGAAAAACAAAATGAAGACTTTGGAGTGGCCTAGCCAAAGTCCTGACCTGAATCCTATTGAGATGTTGTGGTATGACCTTAAAAAGGCCGTTCATGCTCGAAAACCCTCTAATGTAACTGAATTAGGACAATTCTGCAAAGATGAGTGGGCCAAAATTCCTCCAGGACGCTGTAAAAGCCTCATTGCACGTTATCGCAAACGCTTGGTTGCAGTTGTTGCTGCTAAGGGTGGCCCAACCAGTTATTAGGTTTAGGGGGCAATCACTTTTTCACACAGGGCCATGATGGTTTGGATTTTTTTTCACCTTTAATAATAAACACCTTCATTTACAAATTGCATTTTGTGTTTACTTGTGTTGTCCTTGACTATTGTTTAAATTGGTTTGATGTTCCGAAACACTTAAGTGTGACAAACATGCAAAGGAACAGGAAATGAGGAAGGGGGCAAACACTTTTTCACACCACTGTAACTCTCTCCGAAATAGGAAGTGCAGTCTGGTCAGATCACGCACCTATCTATATAACACTAACAATAGATAATGTAAGAAAAAATAGAGGGTCCTGGAGACTAAACGACAATTTACTATTCGATGAAATATGTACAACATAAATTAGGTTAGCAATAACCAACTTTACGATGGACCATATAGAGGATACCACATCTCTCCCCAATCAATGGGAAACCCTAAAATGCATCCTACGCGGCTTATTTATAAAACATGGGGCGAGATTAAAAAAGATAAAGGGAAATCAAATAGTACAATTAACAAGTGACATTAAAAGATTAGAAAAGCAACATAAATTAAATCCCATACAAGAAATATTAAAGCAACTAAATGCACAGAAAAACGGAACTTAGAATACTACTAGACGAACAAACCCTACAGATTAGAGATAAAATGCGATCCCTACACTACCAACAAGGTAACAAGCCCGGTAAATTATTAGCAAACACACTACGCCAACGTACAAACCCTACGTCTATTATTAAAATAAAATCTGAATCGGGCACCTATACCCATGACTAGGGATGAGCCGAACACCCCCCCGTTCGGCTCGCACCAGAACCCGCAAACGGACCTAAAGTCCGTGCGAGCTTTAGAACCCTATTAGTTATAATGGATGCGAACGTTCGAAATTAAAAGTGCTCATTTTAAAGGCTAATATGCATGTTAATGTCATAAAAAGTGTTTGGGGACCTGGGTCCTGCCCCAGGGGACATGTATCAATGCAAAGTTTTTTTGTAAAAACGGCCGTTTTTTCAGGAGCAGTGATTTTAATAATGCTTAAATTGAAACAATAAAAGTGTAATATTCCTTTAAATTTCGTACCTGGGGGGTGTCTATAGTATGCCTGTAAAGGGGCGCATGTTTCCCGTGTTTAGAACTGTCTCTGCGCAAAGTGTCATTTTTGAAAGTAAAAAAGCTATTTAAAATCACTCGCGGCTAATGTTAATTCACGGCTCCCGTAACACAGAGAACAGTGATTCATTGAAACCCATTCATAAAAAAAAGTCATTGATAAAAAATAAAAAAAATGAAAAAAAAAAAAAGCGTAGGGGTCCCCCCAAATTCAATAACCAGGCCCTTCAGGTCTGGGATGGATATTAAGGGAAACCCCAGCCAAAAAAAAAAAAAAATGGTGTAGGGTCCCCCTCAAAATCCATACCAGACCCTTGAGGTCTGGTATGGATTTTAAGGGGAACCCTAGCCCAAAAAAAATGGCGTGGGGTCCCCCTCAAAATCCATACCAGACCCTTATCCGAGCACGCAACCTGGCAGGCCGCAGGAAAAGAGGGGGGGACGAGAGCGGCCCCCCCCCTCTCGCCTGAACCGTACCAGGCCACATGCCCTCAACATTGGGAGGATGCTTTGGGGGTCTAAGACCCCTAAAGCACCTTGTCCCCATGTTGATGAGGACAAGGGCCTCTTCCCCACAACCGTGCCCGGTGGTTGTGGGGGTCTGCGGGCGGGGGGCTTATCGGAATCTGGAAGCCCCCTTTAACAAGGGGACCCCCAGATCCCGGCCCCCCCCTGTGTGAAATGGTAAGGGGGTACAAAAGTACCCCTACCATTTCACCAAAAAAGTGGCAAAAATGGTAAAAATGACAGGAGACAGTCTTTGACAATTCCTTTATTAAAATCTTCTTTCTTCTTTCTTCTTGGTGTCTTCTTGGGCCGATCCGCGCAATGGGAGGCTCCCGCTGTGTGAGGCTCTGCTCCATCTGACAGGTCTTTTAAAACGGAGGGCACCTGGTGACCCCGCCCCCCTCTGACGTCATGGGGAAAGCCATCATGGAATTCCCCATGACGTCCCTGTGCGTCAGAGGGGGCGGGGTCACCAGGTGCCCTCCATTATAAAAGACCTGTCAGATGGAGCGGAGCCTCACACAGCGGGAGCCTCCCATTGCGCGGAGCGGCCCAAGAAGAGACAGAGACAGAGACACCGACGCCGACGGAAGAAGATGCCGGACGAGAAGGACGAGAAGACCAGCGCAAGAAGAAGCGGATCGGAGGAAGAAGAAAATGGAAGAAGAAGATGGAAGAAGATGAAGGAAGGAGAAGATGAAGAAACCGAAGGATGAAGAAAGAAGAAAGAAGATTTTAATAAAGGAATTGTCAAAGACCGTCTCCTGTCATTTTTTTACAATTTTTGCCACTTTTTTGGTGAAATGGTAGGGGTACTTTTCACACAGGGGGGGCCAGGATCTGGGGGTCCCCTTGTTAAAGGGGGCTTCCAGATTCCGATAAGCCCCCCCGCCCGCAGACCCCCACAACCACCGGGCACGGTTGTGGGGAAGAGGCCCTTGTCCTCATCAACATGGGGACAAGGTGCTTTAGGGGTCTTAGACCCCCAAAGCATCCTCCCAATGTTGAGGGCATGTGGCCTGGTACGGTTCAGGCGAGAGGGGGGGCGCTCTCGTCCCCCTCTTTTCCTGCGGCCTGCCAGGTTGCGTGCTCGGATAAGGGTCTGGTATGGATTTTGAGGGGGACCCCACGCCATTTTTTTTGGCTAGGGTTCCCCTTAAAATCCATACCAGACCTCAAGGGTCTGGTATGGATTTTGAGGGGGACCCTACGCCATTTTTTTTTTTTTTTTTTTGGCTGGGGTTCCCCTTAATATCATCCCAGACCTGAAGGGCCTGGTTATTGAATTTGGGGGGACCCCTACGCTTTTTTTTTTGTTTTTTATTAATGAATGACAGTTCTCTGTGTTACAGGAGCCATCAATTCATTAGCCGCGAGTGATTTTAAATAGCTTTTTTCCTGCAAAAATTACACTTTTTTGCAGGGAAAGTTCTAAGCACAGGAAACATGCCCCCCTTCACAGGGAACCTATAGACACCCCCCAGATGTGATACTGCAATGCTGTTCTAACAGCACACACCAATCCCCAGAAATAGAGCACATATTGTCAGCAGCACACTGACACGCTGACACTGACTGAAACAGAATATGCGAGGCCGCCGGCGCGGCGGCCTCTTATACCGTGGGACGTGTACTAAAGCCCCTGAGCTATAATTGGCTACAGGCATCCTGCCTGTAGCCAATTATGGCTCTCCTCGCTGCCGGCGCTGTGATTGGCCAAGCATGCGGGGTCACAGTGCATGCTTGGCCAATCATCAGCCAGCATTGCACTGCGCGGGCCGCAATGCATTGCGGGGCCGCTCGCATCACATGAATTTGATGCGAGCGGCCCCAATAGTTCTGGGCTCGCCGAGCGAGCGAACACCCGGTGCTCGATTCGAACATGGGTTTGAATCGAACACCGGGCTCATCCTTACCCATGACCCAAAAGGTATTGTGGAAACCTTCCGGAGTTTCTATTCCAGGTTATATAATATCCCTAAGGAACTGGCTGAAAAAAATCCGGAAACCTTTAGGCAAAAAGTACAAGAATATATAAAGGAGACCCCGGTACAGACCCTAACAGATATAGACAAAGCACAACTAGAAGATGAGTTCTTAGAACAGGAAATTAAAGGAGTAATAGACGGAATGGCAGTAGGGAAAAGTCCAGGACCGGACGGTTTTACCCCCCGTTTCTATAAACTATTTAAAGACTTATTGATCCCAATTATGAAGCATTTATTTAATGGAGTAACAAGAGACCAACATTTTGTCCCGCAGGGGATGCAAGCATTCATTTCCCTTATACCCAAACCTGAAAAGGACCACACATTATGCGGAAACTATCGTCCCATCTCGTTAACAAATGTGGACCTTAGAATCTATTCAAAGGTCATAGCAAACAGACTTACCCCCATACTCCCAAAGTATATCCACTTAGATCAAACAGGGTTTGTAAAGGGTAGGGAGGCAAGAGATAATACTCTAAAGACAGTAACACTTATAGAATATGCGCAGAGACACACCATCCCATCCTGTCTTTTGGCCGTGGATGCTGAGAAAGCATTTGACTGGGTGGGATGGTGTTTCCTTGAAGAGACACTTAAACAATGGGGTCTTGGCCCAGTCCTACTGGGAAAAATTATGGCGTTGTATCAAAAACCTATGGCCAGAATTGGAACAGCCGGAGAAATATCCGAGCCGATAAACATAGCTAATGGAACTAGACAGGGGTGTCCCCTGTCTCCCCTATTGTATGTATTAGTTATGGAAAATCTGGCGATAGCTATTCGAAATAATCCTAATATACAAGGACTGAAAATACAACAGCTAGAATATAAGATCTCTATCTATGCGGACGACTTAATAGTCTATATAACCAACCCTATGATAACACTCCCTAATTTGATACAAGAGTTTGAAAGGTTTGCAGGGGTAAGCTACTTTAACCACTTCCCGACCGCCCCCTGTATATATACGTCGGCAGAATGGCACGTACAGGCAGAAGCACGTACCTGTACGTGCCATTCTTCAGGGGTTGGGGGGTCCGATCGGATGGCTTCAGAAGCGATGCGGGACGAGGTAACGGCCAGTCGTTTCTGGCCACCCCCTCCCGATCGCTCTGGCCAATGGGATTCGTCCGCTTCCTTCCCCTTCCTGTGTAATTGTAAACACAGGCAAGGGGAAGTGATGTCACGCTCCTCGTGTCGGTCTTTCTGACCGGGACGCGGAGCTGTGAAGACATCAGGTTAGTGCACCAACACTACACTGACACCAGCACACATAGGCACATATTTCACCCCCCTGTCACCCCCTGATCACCCCCCAGATCACCCCCTGCCCCCCCTGTCACAGTGTCACTGATTGCAGTGATCATTTATTTACTGATCACTGCATTTAGTGTCAGTGTGACTGCAATAACTGTCAGGGCAGTTAGTTTTAGGCCCCTTTAGGTCCAAGGTAGCCCCCTACCCCCCCCCAATAAAGGTTTTAACCCCTTGATTGCCCCCTAGGTAACCCTTTCACCCCCTTTTGCCAGTGTCACTAAGCGATCGTTTTTTTGATCGCTCTATTAGTGTCACTGGTGCCGCTAGGTAGCCAGTTTTTTTTTTAGGTAACCGCCAGGTTTATATAGGATTATAAATAGGTTTATAGGTCAGGTACCCCATATTACAACCTAAATAAAGGTTTTTAACCCCTTGATTGCCCCTAGAGTTAACTCTTTCACCAGTGATCACAGTATAAGTGTCACTGGTGACGCTGGTTAGCCAGTTAGTTATTTAGTTATTTAGGTTCCCCGTCAGGTTTTTATATAGTGTCAGGTACCCCCATATATTACCTAATAAAGGTTTTAACCCCCTGATTGCCCCTAGTTAACCCTTTCACCAGTGATCACCGTATAACTGTTACGGGTGACGCTGGTTAGTTAGCTTGTTTTTTTATACTGTCAGGGCACCCGCCATTTATTACCCAACTATCGGTTTAACCCCCTGATCGCCCGGCGGGTGATATCAATTTAGGTTTTAGGGTCAAATAAGGTCTGCGTCGCCCCAGGTTAGTGCCAGTACCGCAAACACCCACGCGCAAAGCATACACCTCCCTTAGTGGTATAGTATCTGAACAGATCAATATCTGATCTGATCAGATCTATACTAGCGTCCCAGCAGTTTAGGGTTCCAAAAAACGCATTGTTAGCGGGATCAGCCCAGATACCTGCTAGCACCTGCGTTTTTTCCCCCTCCGCCCAGCCCAGCCCAGCCCACCCAAGTGCAGTATCGATCGATCACTGTCACTTCCAAAACACTAAGCACACATAACTGCAGCGTTCGCAGAGTCAGGCCTGATCCCTGCGATCGCTAACAGTTTTTTTGGTAGCGTTTTGATTCATTCGCCAGCAGCCTAGGAGCTTTTTTTTCCTGTGAATCTCACTAGTGTACTACTAAATTTAGAGCCCAAAATGGCAAATCGCAAGTACACTAGTGAACAGGCCTACTTGTTTCTGAGTATGTCAGATAGTGAAGAGGAGGTCACTCATCTGTCACAATCAGGCTCAGAATACGATCCAGTAGACGACAGCGGCTCCATGACAGATAGCTCTGGCGACGAAGGTGAGGTCCCTGCTAAGGTCAGGCGTACCCGATCCCGATCTTCTGATGTTGTTGAGGTGCAGGAACCGCAGGTCTCTCGTATGGAGCAGAGAAGTACTAGCACCGCTATTCCTTCTGGTGAACTGGCAAGCACCAGCGGCCTAGTACACCCTGGACGTAGTCAAACCAGCACTGCAGTAACACTTGGTGACGTGGCGAGTCCCATAAGTGCAGTTCAAGCTGGCGAGGTGGCAAGCACAAGTAGTGTCCCCGCTGCCACCAAGAAGAAGACAAAGGCAGGTCCGTCGATCACATAGTGTCCTTCCTGCAGAATTCGCCAATCCTGATTGGGTGCCCACCACTTCTGCAGAACCCGTACTTCCCCCATTCACTGGCCAACCCGGTATTCAGGTGGAAACAGCTGATTTTAAGCCATCCGATTTTTATTCGCTGTTTTTCACGGAAGATCTCTATAGATCTATTGTGGACCAAAGTAATATATACGCTGGTCAACACATCGCCGCTAATCCCCAAGTGCCTTCCCTTGCCAGAGATTGGAAACCAATTACGGTTTCCGAATTTAAGACCTTTCTGGGCCTTTCCCTCAACATGGGCATACACAAATTCCCGACTCTGAGGTCTTATTGGTCCACCTCACCGCACCACCATATGCCCGTGTTCTCTGCCTCCATGTCCAGGGCACGATACGAGATGATTTTGCGCTTCATGCACTTCAGTGACAATGAACTTTGTCGTCCTCGTGGAGACCCTGAATTTGATCGCTCTACAAAATTCGGCCCCTCATAAACCACTTCAACCAATGTTTTGCAGCCTTGTTTACGCCCAATCAAGTTGTCTGCGTTGAAGAGTCCCTGATTAAGTTTTCTGGCCGCTTGTCTTTCAAACAGTTCCTTCCCAGCAAGCGTGCCAGATACGGGGTCAAGCTCTACAAGCTCTTTAAGGTTTATGAGGGAAAAGATAGTCACGTAGAGCCGAGAACTGTCCATGCTTCGGCATATATATATTTTAGGCACCGGTTGCGTTAACAAAATGTTTTATTTTTTACTGTTTTTTTTTTGGATTTATTTATCTTGACAGCAACAGCGTTTGCTCCCACGATACATAAAGCCGCGACTCCAACGCTGTAGGAGGTGATTTCACCACCACAGTTAAAAAAAAGAGCATATATGCCGAAGCATGGGGGCAGCAGAGGGCGGAGGAGCGATTTTGCTCCTAATGCCACGTACATACGGTCGAAAAAAGTCCGACCATGTGTACGTGGCATAACTTTTTTTTGCGGGAGGATGCCCCCATGCTTCGGCATATATATATTTTAGGCACCGGTTGCGTTAACAAAATGTTTTATTTTTTACTATGTTTTTTTTTTTGGTATTTGCTTTGCAGGTATGGTATGGTAAGGTCTTACTGTTATACTGTAATGTTACTTTGTTTTAATGTTAACCATTATTTGCTTAGCAGGTACGCCATTCAGTTGCAGCGTGGATTTATTTATCTTGACAGCAACAGCGTTTGCTCCCACGATACATAAAGCCGCGACTCCAATGCTGTAGAGGTGATTTCACCACCACAGTTAAAAAAAAGAGCATATATGCCGAAGCATGGGGGCAGCAGAGGGCAGAGGAGCGATTTTGCTCCTAATGCCGCGTACATACGGTCGAAAAAAGTCCGACCATGTGTACGTGGCATAACTTTTTTTGCGGGAGGATCCCCCCATGCTTCGGCATATATAAATGGTGCATGTATGCCCATCATTAGAAGTGGGTGGATGAAGGGAGGTATTCTAATGGTGGGCATACCCACCGCGCCATTGGGAAATTGGGAAAGCATTTTATCACACCGATCTTGGTGTGGTCAGATGCTTTGAGGGCAGAGGAAAGATCTAGGGTCTAATAGACCCCAATTTTTTCAAAAAAAGAGTACCTGTCACTGCCTATTGCTATCATAGGGGATATTTACATTCCCTGCGATAACAATAAAAATGACAACTAAGAAAAAAAAAATGGAAGGAACAGTTTAAAAATAAAATAAAAAAGCTAAATAAAAAGAAAAACTAAAAAAAAAAAAAAAAAAAGCACCCCTGCCCCCCCCTTCTTTTGCGCAAAGGCGAACACAAGCGTTGGTCTGGCGTCATATGTAAACAGCAATTGCACCATGCATGTGAGGTATCACCGCGAAGGTCAGATCGAGGGCAGTAATTTTAGCAGTAGACCTCCTCCGTGAATCTAATGTGGTAACCTGTAAAGGCTTTTAAAGGCTTTTAAAAATGTATGTAGTTTGTCGCCACTGCGTGTTTGTGCGCAATTTTAAAGCATGTCGTGTTTGGTATCCATGTACTCGGCCTAAGATCATATTTTTTATTTCATCAAAAATTTGAGCAATATAGTGTGTTTAAGTGCATTAAAATAAAAAAAAGTGTATTTTTTTTCCACAAAAAATGCGTTTGAAAAATCGCTGCGCAAATACTGTGTGGAAAAAAAAAATGCAACACCCACCATTTTAATCTGTAGGGCCTTTGCTTTAACAATATATATAGTGTTTGGGGGTTCAACGTAATTTTCTTGCAAAAAAAAAATATGTTTTCATGTAAAACAAAAAGTGTCAGAAAGGGCTTTATCTTCAAGTGGTTAGAAGAGTGGGTGACGTGTGACATAGGCTTCTAAATGTTGTGCATAAAATGCCAGGACAGTTCAAACCCCCCCCAAATGACCCCATTTTGGAAAGTAGACACCCCAAGCTATTTGCTGAGAGCAATGTTGAGCCCATTAAATATTTTTTTTTTTGGTCCCAAGAGATTGAATAATGACAAAAAAAAAAAATAATATTTTTTTTTACAAAAACTTGTCACTAAATGATATATTGCTCAAACATGCCATGGGCATATGTGGAGATACACCCCAAAATACATTCTGTTGCTTCTCCTGAGTACGGGGATACCACATGTGTGGGACTTTTTGGAGCCTAGCCGCGTACGGGACTTTTTTTTTTGTCTTTATTCAATCCCTTGGGACTAAAAAAAAAAATATTCAATGGCTCAACATGCCTCTCAGCAAATAGCTTGGGGTGTCTACTTTCCAAAATGGGGTCATTTGGGGGGGGGTTTGTACTTCCCTGCCATTTTAGCACCTCAAGAAATGAGATAGGCAGTCATAAATTAAAAGCGGTGTAAATTCCAGAAAATGTACTCTAGTTTGTAGACGCTATAACTTTTGCGCAAACCAATAAATATACGCTTATTGGCATTTTTTTTACTAAAGACATGTGGCTGAATACATTTTGGCCCAAATGTTTGACTAAAATTGAGTTTATTAGATTTTTTTTATAACAAAAAGTAGAAAATCTCTTTTTTTTTCAAAATTTTCGCTCTTTTTCCGTTTATATCGCAAAAAATAAAAAATCACAGAGGCAATCAAATACCATCAAAAGAAAGCTCTATTTGTGGGAAGAAAAGGACGCAAATTTCGTTTGGTTACAAAATTGCATGACCGCGCAATTACCAGTTAAAGTAGTGCAGTGCGAAATTGAAAAAATACCTCTGGTCCTTTGGCTGCCAAATGGTCCGGGGCTGAAGTGGTTAAGGTAAACTATAATAAATCTGAGATGATGAACATCTCACTTCCGTTAGAAAAAGTAGAAATAATTAAGAATAATTTTCCCTTTAAATGGCAATAGCTATCAAATACCTAGGAATATATATTCCTAAGGAATTGGATAAGCTATATGAGCTTAATTATCTCCCAATTATAGCTAAAATAACTAAAACACTACAGCAATATACTAAAGGGACTTACTCATGGATAGGAAGAATAAATACAATAAAAATGGATATATTACCCAAGATATTGTACATATTCCAAGCTATCCCACTCTTCCCTGTAAAGAATATGTTAAATCAACTACGGAAGGTGATTGGAAGTTTTGTCTGGGCGGGAAAACCCGCAAGAGTAAACAGGTCAACACTAACCCGTACTAAAGAAGAGGGAGGACTGGCATTACCGGATCTCATGACTTATCCAAAAGCGGCCATAATAACTAGAATTGTAGACTGGTTTCAAAATAAGGACTCTAAACAATGGGTTAGCTTGGAAGAAGACATTACAACCATTAGATGAAAATCACTACCATGGGTTAAGAAAGAAGAACGTCCTCCGGATAATGAAATGCCATATTTTGTAGCTTTGACAATGAAAGTATGGGACGGATTGGTAAGACAGGGCCAGGGATTCTCATATATAGGGCCAATGATCCCTATATTTGACAATCCGGGTTTCCCACCAGCTTTGAAATCAGCAACTTTTTTGAAATGGAATAAAAAACAAGACACTAGAATAGGGGAGATAACTGAACATAATAGATTAGTACCCTTAGAAGTCATTGGTATAGAATACAGAAACAACTGGATACAATACTGGCAATTATATAAGTATATATCCTGCATAGAAAAAGAAGGGATACTTAATAGACCCCTAACAGACTTCGAAGAAATTCTGATAGAGAAACAAAAACCAACACATAATCTGTCCAAAATATATAAATATTTAATGAAGAACAACAATAGGCAAGAGATAATACATATAAAAAAATGGGAAGAAGAACTAGGAATAAATATCCCTAAACAAAAATGGAATGAAGCTTTTAAAATAATACACAAATTATCAATATCTAGTAAACATCAGGAGAGAAGCTATAAACTCCTGGTTAGGTGGTATAGATGCCCAATAGACATGTATAAAATAAATCCCGAGAATAAAGATACATGTTGAAGATGCCAAAAAGATACCGGAACAATGTCACATGTTTGGTATTACTGTCCGGAGTTTATAGCTTCTGGGAAAAAATATATATACAAGATATACGCAACAATGACAGGAATAGTAATCCAACCGGATTTTTTGATGTCGGTATTATCAATGAATATGGGATCGGTAAAAAAGGTGAGGAAAGGCATCTTGATATGTATACTATGTATTTCTAAGATGCCTGTACATGCATTGAGTGACTGTCTGACGTATGCTACGTATATATAGCTGCGATCCGCGCCAGACGCCGCCCCCCGCCGCCCTTGTGTTTGAATGGATAAAATAGTATAAGTCCTGATATAAAGGAGTGGGAGATGGAAATGAACAAAATATACGAAATGTGTGTAATGGAAACAAGGTGGGAAACTAAAAAGGAGTCCCAAAAATAAAATAAATAATAGAAAATGGAAAAATAGTATAAGTCCTGATATAAAGGAGTGGGAGATGGAAATGAACGAAATGTGTGTAATGGAAAGAAGGTGGGAAACTAAAAAGGAGTCCCAAAAAGAACATAGAAATATTTCACAACCCAGATGGAGAGAACAAATATGAGGGGAGGTGAGTGACGGATGGAGGGGGGGGGGGGAACTGACGACCTCCCCCCCTATTCCCCCCACCCTATCTTCTCCCTTTTCATCTTCTTTTTTTTTTTTTTTTTTTTCTATTTCTCTTCCTCTCTAGAGGTTATGGATGGATGGGATGTAAGTTTGTATGATTTTTGACGAATGAAACAAAAAGGGAAGGGGAGAATGATAAGGTAATAATATTAAATTTAAGGTAATACGAAGGAACATATAGGGATATATTTATATTGAAGTATGGTAATCAAACACGTTTAGAAATAAGTAAATGTAACCATCAAGACATTTGTGTGTAAGGAGTAATGTGAAATTGTTTGTAAACAGAAAAATTTTGATAAATAAAGATATTTAAAAAAAAAATATATATATATATAGAGCATAACCAATTATTGACTTTAATTAATTTAGCACATGTATTGTGTATCCCTCCTTGATACCACATTCTACAAAAATATTTGTCTTATCAGGAATTATTCTCAGACCAGTATGAAACTCAGCAAAACAGAATTGGTCATCAGGCCCCAGAATGTTCTAATTCTGTGTTTCTTCACCTTTTGTCAGTCAAACCACCCTTTTAAATTATGCAAAATTTCGATGCACTCCATTCTAAAATGTAAAAAAAACAAAACAAATAGAACACACAGCGTTAGAGGTGATTTATACTGCCAAAGCAAATACACCTTTGCACACTGGTACTGACTAGTATTGCAATGTTTCTCTTCCCCCTCAGTTTCTCTCACTCAGCTAATGTGACCCAGTGCTTACAGAGAGGGTCAAACAAAAATGCTGAGCAGTTACTAGAAATCTTTCTTTTCAACTGATGATGTCATTGTAATAGTGCACAATGAAAACCTGTGGCTTTGTGTAACTAAAAGTCAGGCTTGATCCACCCGCAGGCTGATATACAGTTTTTGGGCATTTTTTTGGTATTTTGCCAAGGCACCCCTGAAGGCACCCTGTTTGAAAATGGCTGCTCTAATTTATACATGGTATGATTTATTTTTCTTTCTAATATCCCATTCTGCAGTTAAATAATAGTAGAAAAGTATATTTTCATCAAGAATGGCAGCGGACATTCTTGATGAATGTTCGCTGACACATTAGACTTGTTTTTGTTTCAGATAATGAATGTTATAGCCATATAGTGCTTTGATCAGATGTGTAAAACCACAGGTTAGAGGGTACCACAGGGTAGAATGGGAGGAATAACTTGAATCGTTGTAAATTGGAGCTCTGATTGACAGAAAACAGTAGCTGCATACAAAATGCAGTTTGTTTTGTTTAATACACTAAATACAGCACATAGGTTACAACTTAGTTATATCATTTGTATGTAAAAAGAGTAGAGATGCATGACTATTGTATAACAGAGGTGTCCTGTTAACCCCTATAACGATAACTAATTCTTACCACTGCTACGTACCCCAATCCCAACCCCAGAAATTGAGACCACACCAATCTGGAGAAAACTTGGCCGTAGCAGCCAATTAAATTTATTTCTAAAATTATTTAAAATAAACATAAATAACATACACATAAATTAGCATAACCGTATGCACCTGAATTAAACCACCTCCTCCATTAACTTCCACCCGTTGGTCTTTGCAGGAAACCCCATCCATCTCAACACCATATCAACTCCGGCACTGCGGTACTTTAACTAAATTAGGCCTCAAGCTGACACACTAGCTCAGAGACAAGAAGAATACTGCCCGCAGTGCACCCGATCACCAACTTCCAGATAAACCCCTTTAGCTGGCATATAAACCCTCGGGTACCATATCAGCAATGGGTCCCTAACTTATTCCAAACCTGGGGTTAATCCTTGATCAGCAAAGACCAACATCATGCCGCTGCCACGACAACGACCATTCTGCAAAAGAAAGCACATAGATTAATACACCAACAAACCCCCCTTAGATTAAAGGGAGGGAGGGTGGGAAGCTTCTCTCCTCCACACTGACTGAGTTGCTGGAACCACTCCCCCTTGCTACTTTTCATAAGTTACATACCACCTGCTCCTCTCCCCCAATCACTGCTCTGCTATACTGCACTCACTTGCTAGCATACCTCCCTGTTAACCCTGTCATGCCCGCCTTATGCCTATTCCATTGCATTGCATTGCTCCAGGCTTTCTTAAACTGTAATCTGCTGTGACAGCCTAGCAAGTGATATTAAAAAACTAAAAAACAAACCAAAAAAACAATAATCTTATGAGTCACAATGACATTTAAAAAAACACAGAGAAATTGGAAAAGATGTTGAATCAGCTTATTAAGATTTGAAAATTAGTCACAAATGTTTGCTATTCAGAAATGTAATGCACAGTGATTTGGAAGATTAAAGAAAATGAAAACCTGCAAATACGGACACCCTCATCTTTTCCCTGGCTTCTTCTGGGTGTAGGGGCTTCAGCCGCCCAAGCATCCCTCAAATGACGTACATTGAAAAGAAGGATGCAAGGACTAAAATGAGAAGCCTTTATTGCAAAAGAGACATAGGGGCTGTTTTACTCAAGGCAATTGGGCTGTTCACAAGGAAATTTCACATAGCCTAGTTATTGAGGTGAAGCTCTGTTTACTTCCATCACCCAATCATGTGCAAGCAAACAAACAATTGTTTTTTCCTTGCGCATAATTGGGTATTCTTTGCAAAATACATTTTCACTAGATAAGGAAAATTTCACTGGGAAGTAAATAGCCTATTTCCCCCTTAGTATGTCTCTTCTGTAATAAAATACTTTCTGTCTCACAATTTTTTTTGTTTTAAGGCCATAGTTCCACTTTAAAGTTATGTCTAATGATATAAAAATGGTAAAAAACTGCGGCACTAAATTAAACTAAAAATAGGTAAAATCAATTGTTAAAATAAAAGACAACCAATATTCAGGTGAAGGTTCTTCCGTGCAACAATGTCTCACTCCCCCAAATAATTTGTGGTGCTTGAGGATCAAATGAAGCTACAAAGTAAAATCAACCTTTGGAAGTACCACAGAACATAAATCCAAAGGAATAAAAAGCGTCCTTCACAATTATTATCTCATCAATATTGTATAGCCAATGATTAATACAATCAGTGCTACAACAATTTGTGAGCATCCAGTCCTAGGGTCATCAGACAAGTGAAAACTAATTGCTCAATCCTTATTCCAAATGACCAAATAGGGTAAAGCTGATGAGGTATCAATAATGCACAGGTATCAATGAATTGGGCATAGCAGGCAACATCAGAGAGAGAAAAAAAAATGCACAGGATCCCACTCACTAACAAGGTAGAAATAAATCAAAATTCCTTAAAGATAAATAACTAATGCAAAACTCACAATAAAGTGCTAATGGTAACAAAAAGTGCAAAATTGGCAAAGGCCTGAACCCCTTTGAAAAAGTCACGTTGGCAGTGACGCAACGCGTCAGTGAAAGAGAGCCGGGTGGCGTCTTCTGTGTTTCGATCGTGGCCGAGACCGAGACCGAGACCGAGGAACTACTATATGTGAAGTGCTGTTTTTTAAATATTTGATGTAAATGCATTTCTTTTATTAAATTCAAGTTTTTTTAATTGTATTAATCATTAGCTATACAATATTGATGAGATAATAATTGTGAAGGACGCTTTTTATTCCTTTGGATTTATGTTCTGTGGTACTTCTAAAGGTTGATTTTACTTTGTAGCTTGATTTGATCCTCAAGCGCCACAAATTATTTGGGGAGTGAGACATTGTTGCACGGAAGAACCTTCACCTGAATATTGGTTGTCTTTTATTTTAACAATTGATTTTTCCTATTTTTAGTTTAATTTAGCGCCGCAGTTTTTTACCATTTTTATATTCTTGTTGAGTGTGTGAGCACTCTTTTATCAGGGTGCCTTGACGAGGCTCTGTGGCTTACGCATGCGTTTGCAAATGCGTGCGGACTAAACCCCTGTTTTTAACGCATACTGTTAGACAGGTCAATTTGGTTGTCTGCGAGCTGGTGGTAAGAAGGCTTGTTTTTTTCCTGGGCATTCCCCAGGTTTTGTTGTTATCTGCTTTAGCCTTCCAATGCCTCTTACTGCGATAGCCAGCTGTAGATGGGGGCGGTGGACACGTTTTTGTTAACACATAGTGTTTGTATTGGTCCAGCAACGCACCAACACCTTTGCAGCCATTGTGCAATCTGCTGGGCGTTTGGTGTGCTCCTGTACCTTTAAGAAGGGGTGGCTCCCCTTCAGTCCACCTGCCCTCATCTACCCATTAGAATGCATGTGCCTCCACTGTGGGGACACTCTTAGTTTAGTGTTAGGACCACAGATATCAGGGTGCCTTGACGAGGCTCTGTGGCTTACGCATGCGTTTGCAAATGCGTGCGGACTATCTTTTCTGCTGGCAGCTTCAGTTACTGCTTATCTAATTATTGTTAAAAAAATGTTTTGGTTTGCACATTAGTAACCCCCCGCTTTACATGTCTAATGATATGTGGTGTTTCTCAACTTGCATTTTGAAAAATCAGAAAATTTAGTGGCTACAATGAAACGACTGCAATATTAATGTCAATTATACATTTTAAAGAAATGTATGGATGAAGAGCTTTGCAGTGAACCTTTGCCCAACTTGCTACCCTCAAAAAAATGCACCACTAATTATATAATTTTTTTCTAGATGAATTTAACCTAGAGTTATCATATGTTAAATATTGTTGTTCTAGCCACCCATAGTTACTGTCTTCCAAAGAAAAGTAATTTATTCTCAACAGTTGTAAAACGGTACTAAAAGATGCAAACTCAGTTAATGTCAGGCTGCTGCAAACATCAACTCAAGCCATTCTTAGGAACTGCAGTAAAATAAAGTGTTGTACACTGAAGTAGCATTTTAAGCAAGGCAAAATGTTTCATAGTTTCTTAAGAAAGAGATTGATGCTTTTTTTAATATGTTATCAATCAAGGCAGCTAATATTCTTCCTGTAAATCATCCTAAAAATACAAATATTGTACTTGGCTGCCAATGTACATAAATCACTTCATAAATCACCAGGGAGAATAATCTTCTGCACCACCAGATTCTTATCACAAGTCCCTTTATCATCATATGAAAAGCATGGTGTAAAATGTGTGACTTTGCGTGTAAAATACCGTTTGATGTCTGTGGAAGTTTGAATTTTTTGGGAGAGCATAGCTGGACACACTTTCATTAGGTCATGGTATAACTGGTAGTATTTAGTTTATGTCATAGTGGAGCAGGTCACAGTAAAGCTAGCTGTACACATTTTAGTTAGACATACTTTAGTTAGGTTGTGATATAGCTAGTAGTACAAAGGGTTAGGCCATGTTATAATGGTATAGTTAGTAGTATCCATAGGTCACTACATAGTTAGTATCTAGTAGGGGTGAGCCAGACTACCCTAGGTTCAGTTTGAGCAGGGTTCAGCAAACTTCAAAGAAATTTGGATACTGAACCCAAACTCCATTTAAATCAATGGGATACACTGTCCAGCCACTGTCCTGGGGAACTTGTACCAATGCAAAAAAAAAAAATTAAAATTTGTAAATGTTAAGGTGAAGCATTAAAAAATGTCCAATCCTTTAAATAGAATAACTGGTGGGGTGCCCTTATCCTACCTGTGAAGGGATTCACCTCTATTACACTGAGCAAAATTATAAAAAGCAACACTTTTGTGTTTACCCTTATTTATCATGAGCTGAACTCAAAGATCTATGACTTTTTCTTTTTTATAACTGTATTTTTACTAAGAATTTTACCATTACAAGTACAGCACAGTAAGCTTGGTGAGAGCTGGAAGGAATCAAACAAGAAATAAAAAAACAAACAAAATGAAAGAAGTTAGAGGCAACCAGGTTGAAAATAGATGTATATCCATAAAAAGAGCTGTATAGGGCAGACCAATTAAGGGCTATAACAATATTTCTCTGGAATACAGCTGAGAGTATATAGAAATTTTAACAAATACATATATACCATGGGGTGAGGGAATAGTAACCTGGGTGGCATCCAGAAGACAACAAGGGAAGTGAAATAATAAAGGGGAGCTATATCAGGGAGGTGCGGGGATGGAAGGACTGATGTGAAACCAGATAGGGTCAGGGGGGGAGGACCATACTCAGATTTGTCCCATATCTGCCAGATGCCATCTAACCTGTCAACAGCATCCTCCACCAATGCCATCATGTGCTCCATTCTGTGAATTTTGGTAATGACATTGAGAAGCTGTTCCTAAGAGGGAGGGGTGGGGGCCAACCAACACATTGGGATAACTCTCTTAGCTGCTAATAAAATGTATGAAGTTAATTTGTTCGAGTTTTTCCCCAAACCTGGGAAGGGAAGGCTAAGGAGGAGATGTAGCGGATCCAACGGAGAAGAGACCCAAAGTGCAGGTACGTCACTATGGACCAGAAAGGTGTTATTAACTCACATTGCCAGAATATATGGTAATGAGTGCCTCTGGTCTTACCACATCTCCAACAAATAGGGGACAGAGAGGGATCATAATGGTGTAAGATCTCTGGTGTTCTATACCAGAAGAGAGCAGTATTTTGAAAGCTGTCTCTCTCTGAACCAAGCATCGGGATATCTTGAAGTTGGAGGCCAAATTTCTGCCCCACTGAGGGATAGAGATAGGCTTTTGGATTATATGGGCCCATTTTCGCATATAAGTTTGAAGATCATCTGAAAGTGGGGATGAGTTCTGAAGTATTTGATAGATAACAGAAATTAATCGCGTTTGATGGAGGCCTTGGGAGCAAAGGAGTTCAAAGGTCATTGGTTTAGGTAAAATAAGGGTAAGGGAAAAAGCTGACAGGTAATGATTTATTTGGAGATAGGAGTAGTGCAAATTTTTGGGGAGTTCAGAATTTATGGGTGGCTGGGTGGACGAAATGGCAAAGTTGAAATAGGCCAGCTTGTGCCCAGGGGGCCATACAAGAGTTTGATAGGCTGTCTGGGAGCAGTGGGTTGAAGAGTACATTAGATAATGGGGGGCATGGTGAAGAGAGAGAAAATTTGTTGATACGAGTGCACCAGCATGGCGAACAGCATGGAGCTTAAACATAAGCTATGCAGTTTGGGGTCCTGAATCAGGGTGGACGACCTGACAAGGGAGGAGGGGTGTGTGGGAAATAATGAGCCCATCTTGATTTTCGCCCATCTATTCGGTGCTTCTAGGCTGGACCAGGAGACCACTGCCCAAAGGTGGGATGCTAAATAATATTTATAAACATCTGGGGCCCCCAGACCCCCCTGATGCCTAGGGGAGAAGATCATAGAGCTTGCTACCCTATGGGCCTTGTCAGTCCAAAGGAAATTAAGGAATCAACGCTTGACTAGCTTTAATTGTGACATGGGGGTAGGAACCAGTAGGGTCTCAAAAAGATATAATAGTTTAGGCATAACAGACATTTTTAGTACCATGATCTTACCTATCCAATATATCGGGAGCTGCTTCCAATGCTTTAACATGTCACTGACTTCTTTAAACAGGGGAACATAGTTGGCCTGATACAGGGAAGCATAAGTTGAGGTGATTTTCACGCCTAGGTATTTGAGGCAGAAGGAGCACCAGTGGTATGGGAATGAGTGTTGTAACAAATTGAGTTCCGCAGATGGGATATGGAGAGGCAGCGCCTCCATTTTAGAGGTGTTGATTTTGTACCCGGACAGAGCACTGAATCTTGATAGTAGGAAATGTAAAGATGGGAGGGAAATGTGTGGTTTAGGGAGAGTTAATAGAAGGTCATCCACAAATAAAGATAATTTATATTCCCTTTGATGCATGGGTATACCTCAGATGTCAGGGTGGGACCGGATGGCCTCTGCTAGGGGTTCTAGACAAAGGATAAAAAGGCTTGTCTGGTGCTTTTAGTCATTGGGAAGGTCTGAGGTAAAAAGGAGGCCATTCGGACCTGGGATGAAGGGTTGGAATAAAGGGTTTTTAGAGCAGATATAGGGGGCCTCGGAATCCGAATTTGGTTAGGGTGGCAAACATATAAGGCCAGCTCAATCTGTCAAACGCTTTCTGAGCATTTAAGCTAAGGATTATGGCAGGTCTGCGTACTCTATTCAACATGTCTATGAGGTCTATGGTTTGTCTAGTATT
Organism: Lithobates sylvaticus; assembly: GCA_028564925.1. Lineage (NCBI taxonomy): Eukaryota > Metazoa > Chordata > Amphibia > Anura > Ranidae > Lithobates > Lithobates sylvaticus. The sequence continues at coordinate 205,121,470 of CM053028.1, forward strand.
GTAAGCCTACTTGATCCTTGTCGATCAATTTTGTTAAGGAATTGGGATAAATGATTGGCCAGGATCTTCGTAAAGAGTCTGTAGTCAGTATTTAAAAGGGCTAATGGTCTATAGTTGTCTGGAAGGGATGGGTCTTTGCCCGGCTTGGGTATGACCGAGATGTAGGAGTGTAGAAATATGCGATGGGGGATCTTGCCTTGTATAGAGACAGTAAATGGGGCTTTAAGGTCAGTAAGAATGTCTTGTAGTAAGAATAACGAAGGCCATCTGGTCCAGGGAATTTGTGGAGGGTAGGTGCTTGATAGTGTTGGTCAGTTCGTCTTCAGTAATGGGGGTGTTTAGTGTTAATAAGTCCGTCTTGTCCAGCTTAGGTAGCTGAATACCGTCCAAGAAGGTCTCGAATGACCCTTGGTCAAATGGGGGCTGGAGGGCGGGGTTAAAACAATTGTGTAGTTTGTCATAGAATTTGCCAAAGACCCGGGTCATAGTCTGTGGGCAATGAGTAGGCATACCATCCAATTGTTTCAGATAATCAGGAAAGGATTGAAAGAGTCTAGGGTTGAGTCTGGAGACTAACATGCTGTGAGGCTTATTGAAGAACTCATAGAATCTCTGTTTCGCTCAGAGAAGGGACTTAGCTATACCGGACATGTCCAAAGATTTTATTTGATTTCTCAATGAGGTTACTGCCCTCAGCCAGGCCAACAAGGGAAAAAGCACCAGGGAACGCTCAGCAGTTTGTAGTTTGGCTAGTAAAGAGGTTTTTAAAATGGCTGTGTCTCTCTTCCTGCGGGAGCGCACAGAAATACATTGCCCCCTGAAAACAGCCTGATGAGACTTCCAAAGAGTGGATGGGCTTGAGACAGAACCTGCGTTGAGTTGAAAGTATTTGGTTAGTGCTGAGAGAAGATTTCCTTTGGTTTCAGGGTGATTCAATAAGGACTCGTTGAGTCTCCAATGGTATGTCTTGGGATAAGCAGTAGAGGGAGAGATCTAGGGTTAGGGGAGCATTGTCTGACCAGGTGATAGGGCCCAGAATATCAAGAAGATCAGAAGATACCGTGTTAGGCAGAAGGGGGGCAGTCGCAAAGAAATAGTCTAACCTGGAGAACATTTTGTGGGGTGGGGAACGAAAACTGTCTGCTGGTGGGGTGTTTTATCCTCCAGGCGTCAAAGAGATGGTGAGCCCGTATCAATTTACAGAAGGAGGAGGCTAGTGATTGCACTGGGAGAGGTTGCTTAGTTTGGAATAGAGATTTCCTATCTCTTGTAGGAGAAAGGATAGCATTGAAATCACCCCCTACAACCCTAGAGAAGCGTTTCAACAGATCAAATGTTTCAGTGAGGAATTTAGGCTGACCCAAATTAGGTGTGTAAATATTCATAAGGGTAAGGGGACTAGACATGAATACACATTGCAGTATTATGTAATGACCATGTGGGTCCAAGTGAGAGGACTGAATCTGGAGAGGACAGGAGTGTCCGACAAACACCAATATTTGAGAACCATACACATAGTTTTTATATTGTAGTTCCAGTTAAAAATGTATTGGTTTAGAATCAGGGAAGCTTTCAGTTCTGAAAATAATATGTGTAGCGCTAAAAATACTGGAAATTATGCAAAAATACGGATAAAATATATTTGTATAAAATATATGAAAAGGGTGCCACAAATGTGCAAAAAAATGTGGAATAAAAAGGTGACAATAAAACCGGTGATAAAAACTAGTGATAAAAGTGTCTCTATTAAATAAGTAGATGAGTGGAGATATCTCTATCCAGACGTAAACGTGGGGTACAATCTGGTTTTTATGATGGTAATGTACACACAGGAATGTGTGAATGGAATCCTGAGAAATTATGAACATTGGATGAGGTACTTCTTACCAGAAAGGATGGACACATACCATACGGCAAGAATGTGTCAAACGTGCTTGTGTTTTTCTCCTGTTGGATGGTAGGGGGCGATTCCAGGTCCTGTTGGCGAGCCTCGTAGATGTGGACACGCAGCCTTGGGATATCACCAGACCTTCCAGGAGTAGACACAGGGTGGATTGGGTTAGAGCACCCCTCCCCCTCTTCATTACCTCTTATTTAGTGGCCAGCAGTCTATAGGAGGAATCCTTTCAGTTCTCCCACATAGAGGAGTTTGGCTCCCATGGTTGAGACGCAAGATCTTTCCTTCTATTACTAGGGTAGGACCCACTAATTCGGGGTACTTTGTCGCAGTAAGTGGGCTTAGCACTATATAAGCATATAGTGTGACCAAACCCCCGTATTTTTTGAATATGTTCAGGTGTTTTTAACTAGCCCTGCAGGAAACGTCATTCTTGAATGTGTGCGCTGTAATATGTTCGCTATTACTTGTTGGTCTTATGGCAGCACCATCTTGAATTTAAACGCATTGGTGAGTGCTTCCCAAATATGTTTTTGTATGTTGTAATAAACCCTGACCAGGTTTTTTTGGGTTAGAGCACCCCTCCCCCTCTTCATTACCTCTTATTTAGTGGCCACCAGTGTATAGGAGGAATCCTTTCAGTTCTCCCACATAGAGGAGTTTGGCTCCCATGGTTGAGACGCAGGATCTTTCCTTCTATTACTAGGGTAGGACCCACTAATTTGGGGTATTTTGTCGCAGTAAGTGGGCTTAGCACTATATAAGCATATAGTGTGACCAAACCCCCGTATTTTTTGAATCAGGTGTTTTTAACTAGCCCTGCAGGAAACATCATTCTTGAATGTGTGCGCTGTAATATGTTCGCTGTGGATCATCCGGTAGACACACAATAGATCATCCAGGTAGGTTTGGCACACGGTACGAGTTATTTCTCCAGCGTGTCCGGGGTAAACAGTGGTAAGGTGCAATGTAAAAAATAAAGGGAAAAAGTGCAGATTAACCAATAACGTTTTATTGGGATAAAAATCTCTCAATGAAGGAGCATAAAACAACAGTCCAATACGATAAAAGCATAAAAGACAGTAAAGGGCAATGTAAGAGTCTCACATGAAAAAGCCCTATGCGTTTCGACGCTAGTGGTCATCAACAGGGGCATCATTTCAAGCATCATTTCAAGCTTTCAGTTCATTAGACAGCATTTGAAATGTAAATAGTAGAAATTGTTAGTAGAAATCATTCCATCCCCTCTGGGGGTTTTTTCTTCTCTATTGCATTCTGGGATGTAGGCAATCTTTGGCTTATTTTGGATGGATATTTTTTTTATGTGTATACATTTTTAGGGTACAAAATACCCGACAAATAAATACCCCCTTTTTTCCATCCAATTAAACCATATCATTTTTTGAGAAATACTATTTTCTGTTTTTCACTTGATTCCTTTGCTGACACTTTTGAATATTTAATAGTAGTTGTGGCCATCATTCATAGGATATTTGCCCTACAGTTATGTTCCAAGGCAAGGAATGGGAGGCCCTCATGTCAAATTATACTAAAGATCATGATGAGGGCGGGGCCATCCAATCTGAACTGTCTTCCCTATGCTCTCAATTGGGGAAGGCGGTTGAGAGGAAGGCAGCCCTCTTCTGGCACATTGATAATTTTGAAAAATATTTAAAAGACGATATTAACCCCTATGGTCTACGCATTCATATTTTCCCGCTTCTCGAGAATATCAGCCCTGATTTCAAGAAAAAGTGGGAAAATAACTTACAAACTTGCACACGTAATATGATGCTGCTCTTGGTCGAGGAATATAGAGCACGGTCTTTGTTGTTAGAGTAGGAGGTTGACTGTATCTATACTAAATTACAAACTTTTAAGAACCTCCCATCTCTAACAGAACAGGAGGAAAGGGTCAAAGCTCACCTCGACCAGGTCACTATTGAAACCTTGGGGAAAAAAAGACAAAAAGTTTTGGAGAGACAAAATGGCCTTTGAAGAGGGCAAGGCCTACAAGTGGCAACAAAATACCTACCTGCTTGGCCCTGGAAATACGGGATCAATAAAATCTAAAGGTGAAACCTTGCCCAATCCAATTACTAATCCTTCTGTTTCCTCTTCTGTACAAAATTGTAATAGGAACAGATCAAAGAAACCCAAGCGTCCACTATCTGGTGAGGATTCCAACAGGCAAAAAAAGCTGATCGTGGACACTGCTGCCTTTCCTACTCCATTTGTCTCTGGGATGTTGGGTAACTATACTCTTGGTAAAACACGAGGTGAGATCTCTGCATGTCCTTCCGGTATTTCTGGTTAAGGCTTTACTTCCTTCCAGCACACAGGTGGCTCATTGACACACACTAATAGCCGCGTTCCAACACATCAAGGGACAGAGGCTGGGTTTTTTCAACAGGGCCCTACATCAAACGTGGGAGTATAGATAAGGTACCGCTTGAAGATCTTCAAAGGGATACACACGACATGAACATTATCAATCTCTCGGATCATACATTCACAGCGGAGTTTTATAGAGGAGACGAGACTGCTATCGAAGGGTTTGAGTTTTTGCCCTGATTCCAAACTTGACCTTTTTGAGGCAATTGTTAATCTATTCACACGCAAAGTGCTTTTTAAAAATCTTTACTCTAAAAACAAGACCAAATCTAGCTCTGTGGAGCATGATAAGGACCTTGATGCCCTGTTGTCTTTATTGGAAGAGCAGGACTTCCTAGATCTAATTGATACAATGGACCTAGATGCCCTATTACGTGAACATGCCGACATAGATGTGACACAGCCCAATCCGCCCAAATGGAAAAATAAATCTGATAAATTTCCCTCTCTCAATACCAATCATAATTTGGCATTGTTCATTGCCTCTGTATCAGCGGAGATCAAAAAACTTGATAAACACATGCCCTCAGCAAATCTGACCCAATCGGAGTGACGAGCCCTCGAAAGTCTGAAAAAATGTTATTCCCTTACAATCAAGCCCTCCGACAAAGGGGGGAAACATTGTTATAATGTCCAATGATCGGTATAAAATGATGTGTAACTGAATACTTTCCAATCAGGATTGGTACAAACCGATCTCGAGGGCTAGCATCGCATTTTTTCTCGGCAGGTCTGCGCATGTTTGTGCGCCGCAATGATAATGGCACCTTACATGTTTGTTGCGCAACTGTCAGATGTCTTCCCCTGGCTACTCGGCATGTGCGCACAGTTGTGCGCCATTGTGGGGGATGATGCTCTATGCATCTGTCGTGCATCGTCGTGCACGATGACGTTGAATTTTCGCAACACGTTTTGCGCATGTCGGCATTTACGTCCGTGTGTTGGTGCGCAATTTCATCCGCGATGACGTCATATGACATTTTTGGCGCATTTAAACCATACCAGAGCATTTATACCAGAAATGAATGCGCTTGTCCTGTCACTGCTTGGACGGTGGGGCTGGACATGTATCTCGTTTTTATGAGACCTCTTATTTGCCAACAAGGTATGGTTTTACTTTTTAAAAAAATGTCTTCTTTAATTGTTGGTCTGTGGGCACATGTTGCCTGACGACTGTGTCCGGCAGCCCCTCCTCCTTTTTTGTATTAATCTTATAGGTCTTATTACCCTTTTGAAAATGCTTTTTTGCTTATTCTTTTGCCGAAACCCTTTGTGGATTGGTACCTTTTGTGTGCCTCTCTCTTTGGTTGAAGTCTGGTCTTCTACAACCTGTTCCCCCTTTTCTTTTTGAGCGACAGCCTAGGCAGAGGTGGGCAATGTTTTTTGTTTGTTTTTTGCCTTAAATGTATTGTGTTCATGCTACATATAATGCCATATATGCATTTGTTTTATTGGCTTAAAAATAGCAATACTCCTCTTTATAGATTGGTGTTCGTGGAGCCCTTATAGGATGATCGATACACCATTATCATCTATCTAAAGTTCTACCTGGTCATAGGTGCAGTGAGGCACCCGTGACAGGCTGAGAACCAAGCCTGGTTGGACGTGTTAGGTACCAATCTTTCCCGGAGCAAATCAGTGGGCGCGTCTGGCCCCGCTGCATAGTCTGGGAAGGGGTATTTAAGATGCTGAAGTCACGTGTTCAGGGTTCGGCTGCTGCTTTGATTCCTGGTTCCGGTCTGGTGCTAGCCCCGTGAGGGGTCCCGGACCCAGGAGTGTCTGCCGTCCCCGCAAGCATGGTCACCCTGACCAGCCCCAGAGGCACTCATGGTCTGGGGTGGGGATCCGTCCATTCTTAAGCCTCGGAACTGGCTAATTTGAGGCCCAGTAACTGAAGGAGTATTCGGAGGTGTGCTCTCGATATTGGAGGGACACGGCAACTCACACAAGCGACCAGGGGAGGACTCTTCGGAGGAGGGCCAAGATGTAAGAGCCTGGGAGCTGAGTTGTATGGAGATTAGAGAATCCACATTTCTCACAGTATCGCCAAGAAGGCTGAGAGATCAAGGTACTATGGGAAAGGTTCCTACTTATCTTCAGTTACAATATAGTCTGTGGCAGAGACTTGACAAAGTTTCCCGATCGCATGTTGGCTGCTAAATCTGTGGTTAGAGGTTTATCCAGCAGTGAAGAGCCCAGTTGTGAGTGGCTACTCTCTGGGCTAACTAAGAGACATTCAATGGATGTCAGCAGTTCAAAGTGCCTGAGTTTTATCACCCGTGCCCTCTATTCCCACCTGAGACTGTGTTATAGTTGGATGTTAACCCTGCAAAATAAAAAATCCTAAAAAGGACTTTTGTGTGTCAGCATCTGAAGTTACTGGGTACTAACCCTGGGAACCCCTAGACAACAACTGACGAGCTACGAGGAGGTAATTGGTAAGCCCAGAAAAGTCAAGGCCGCCCCTAGGGGTTATGGCCGCTACACTTATCAATGTCTTCTTGAATTTTTTGTTATACAGTATGACTCTCTTCCTGACAAGTGTCCCTGATGAAGGGATATAACTGGTCCAGAAACGCGTCGGGCCGTCCGGATCTACATGAGAATCTATCAATATCACCATCTTTGTTTTTATACTTTTTGAGTACTGTTGCAATTATTTATGTATTTACATATGTATTTTTTTGAATAAAACACATTTTTTATTATCATACATTTTTCCCCTAAAGTCCCATCCCCTCTGGGGTTTTTTTCTTCTCTATTGCATTCTGGGATGTAGGCAACCTTTGGCTTATTTTGGATGGCTATTCTTTTTATGTTATTAGAAATTAGGGCTGTTACTGATTAAAATTTTCGTGTTCGATTAATCGTTTTTTTTTAATCGATTAATCGACTAATTTTGATTAATTATAACGCACATACAGATCCAACTACTTTTAGCTGATCTCCTTGCATTGCAACTCTGCATTAGTCAGTGGTAAATGTGGTATACACTATATACAATCACCCGACACTAGTTAGTTTCCACAATCCATGACTTAACTTCACAGTTCACACAAATACATTTTAAATTCAAACTGTAGCACTGACGTAAGTAATTTTTTTTTTCCACAGTAGCGTGACAATCCCTCCACCTCCGGTCTAACTAATCACTCTCACCTTATGGCATGGACCCCTGTGCAAACATGTGGTCATGCAAGCGGGTATCAAAAGGGTTAACACGGACCATTCTCAAACTTCTCTCCGATCTCAGCAAGGATGCCAGGTCATGGGTAGACAGAAAAGATCTAAGTACTCACCGCTTAAGTATAAGATTAATATTTTGTGTTCAAACACAAACTACTCACATAAAGATGATAAAAACACAGCATGTAAAGCCGACAATCGTGTTAGTTACGTAGGGCAGCAGCAGGTGACGTCATGTGTAGATTCTCCCCCATACGCGTTATGTTCAATCAAAACTTCGACGTCACTGGACTCCTCACCCCTTCTCTTCGTTAGCAGACAGAGGCACTTGGGGAAGGAGGGGGGGAGAGTCCGGTGACGTCGATGTCCGTGACATCACCGGATCTCCGACGGAACTCCCTGAAGACCGGCGGAGAGGTGAGGACCGATCAAAATAATTTTGATCGATCAAAATAATTAACGATTAATCGAGGAATTAATCTTTCATTTCCACAGCCCTAGTAGAAATAAATGAAAAGTAAGTACAAGCTGTACATATTAAGAGAACTATTGTAAGACTAACATGTTTACAAATATAAAATTAAAAAGTATATAAATAATAATAAATCTGGCTTTCATAAATCATGTTGATGTGCATCAGGGGTATTTATCAGCTCACACTGAGGTCTAAAATCTAAAGAGCCTATATGGATCATTGCTTGGACATGGCTGTGTGCTATGCTCAATATGTGGCCTTCATTTTGCCTTCCTGGTATGTGCAGACATGGTAAATACAGACATGAACAAGACAGGCCCTTAGAGCAGAAGGCAATCAGACCATAGTTAGAAAGGTTTGACTACTGACCAAAAACAAAAAGAAAGCATGGTGTACACTTGGTAGTATAAATAGAAAAAAATTGGTGTATATCGCACTGACATATATCTAATAGCAGCCAGCAAAACACTAATGCCGTGTACACACGGTCGGAATTTCCAAAGGAAACAGTCCGATGGGAGCTTTTTATCGGATTTTCCGACCGTGTGTATGCCCATCGGTCTTTTTCTGTCGGAAATTCTGACGGACTTTGGATTGAGAACCTGTTCTTAATTTTTTCAACGGAAAACCTTTCTATCAGATTTTCCGATCGCGTGTATGCAATTCCGACACGCAAAATTCTGACGCATGCTCGGAAACAATTTGACGCATGCTTGGAAGCATTAAACTTCCCTTTTATAGTGCAGTCAAACATGTTTTATGCCGCTGTGTTATTGACCGTCGGAATTTGGTGGGACCGTGTGTAGGCAAGACAGTTTGAGCGAAATTCCGTCGGAATTCCAACGGGAAAAGCATCAGAGCTTTTTCCGACGAGAATTCCAACCATGTGTACGCGGCATTAGACAAGTGTAAATCAAGGAATAAGTAAAACGGGAAATTATGTGCAACGCACAAAACATGGAAATACATATGTATACAAACTAATGTACACTGTGCAATGACCACAAAAACTAATAATAATGAAAATGAGATGCCCATGTGCCATCATACAAAAGCTGTTTTAAAACATAAAACTAGCAGTCTTTAAATAAATAGTGAAAACAAATTGTGTAAATAGAAGTGGGATTCCACCTGACATCAATGTTGAGGTGAGGACACAGACAATGGAACCATCACCAGTTAGTGAGGAGGCTTACCGGAGTGAGAGGACTCAAATGGGCATATGCTCAGTGAGTCAACAAGGCTTATGGTGCAACCACCAACATATGGGACCTCCACTTCTGAGTTCCAGATAAAGTTGTAAAGCAATCCAATTGGTCAAGAGATAATCCAGATGATGTCTCTTTAGATTAAACGCATCGGGACGAGCCCTGCTGTCATTGCGTTACACACAAACTTAAATTTTAAGCACTTGATACATTTTCTAAATGTCATGCTATTTTGAACACTTGAGAGGATTTGGTCTGACAAGTTGGCTGCTTCTGAAGACCGCTTCTTGGTAACATAGATTGACCAATTGGATTGCCTTACAACTTGATCTGGAACTCAGACGTGGAGGTCTCATATTTTGGTGGTTGCACCATAAGCCTTGTTCACTGAAGATATGCCCATTTGAGTCCTCTCACTCTGATATCCTGGCACCCGGAGTGAACAGCAGGTAAAAATATCATCTGTGAAATCTGCCTGATCAGTTCATGCAGTGAAGGGCTCGATTTCCAGGTATGGGCGGAAGTTGTCACAATCACGTGACTCAACCTCTATGCATTTCGGCTTAGCAGATTGGCCATCCTCAGGAAGTTACAATTCCACCATTTTGGTTGAGGGCATAAATCCCTTCAACATAGATCACATGTTATAGCGTAGCCAATAGCATTAATTTACCTGATATTAACTTAAATTATTAACTCAAAATAACCATTACAAAATCTTTACAGACCCACAATGCTTGCAGGAGTTACATTAGCTTGCAACCTAGCTCCACTCCCAGCATCCTACTGAAGCTAAGACTGTACACTGCACATGCAATGCAGACATTCTACATAACATTGATAGAAATTATTTTTTTGGGTAGGACAGACATGCAATGTCGCATCCATCAAAACACTAATCAACTTTTTTTCTTACACAGTTTTCCTTCTTTGTTAGCAAAGAGTTTTTCATTGTAGCAAATGTAAATAATGCCATTATTTTCACAGATTTTTAAGTAAACTTTAATAAAGAAGAGTTTCATTAGCAACATTAAAACACATCAAAGATAAAATAGCAATACGAGTGGCAGTGAGCTTGAAAAACACCTTTTCTTCTCAAGACTGTTGTTAAAAGCTATTTAATTAGCCAACTATTCAGCAGTTTTAGCTTTAGCAGAAACACACTTGAGAAATAAAATGCCTGAAAATGATACTTTGGCAAGACATGATCACTGAAACCATAATGACTTTCTCAAGTCTCTTCTTTTCAAGGGTCACACATTACAAAGTAAATAACTTTATCCAGGAAATTACTGAATAAAGTGTCAACATTTAATGCATGGAGACAGTCTGGGTGTCTTTGGAGATACCCCTGGTAATTATTAGAATAGCAATTAAGAACAGATCACTTTACTAGACTCGACAGTTGTGCTCCAATTAAACTTTGTTGGATTTGCAATACCTTATATATTGAATATCACTGCAGTCTTCTGAGGCAGAAGAATATTTTACTTACAAAAACTGCATACATACGAACTCCAGTATTTGGGCCTTTTTGAAACATACAGTTAGGGAGGTTGAACAACTGGAGGAAATACTGATTCTGAATTTAGGTCACTCGCAATGTGACAGTATGGTTAAGAATGTGAAAAAACTGTTTGTGGATATACTACAGAAATGCCATAATTGATGAAGCTATATTCGAATAGTTGGATGTAAAGTACCCCAAAGACACACAGAAATGTCACTGAATGACAAGGGTAGCTAATAATCTTGGGGATTGGACATTGCAAGCTGTCTGGTTGAAAACCACCTAAAACTGTATGTCGGTAGTCATTTGTGGCATTAGATCAGGTGTATGAGGAATACTGGGTAGGGAATTTTGAAAATCCTACAGTGAGAGGTCTGGTAGATTCAGTACCTGAAGGCCATCGATACCCCAGACATGAAATGAAGCTCTAAGGCACAAGCACTTTTTGTAACTTTAAGGCTCCTAATTATTTTGAACAACAAATGCAATTAATATGGAATGCCATAAGATTATATACTATTATATACAGGGGTCCAGTGTGAACAGGATATTTTTTTCACGAGCCTTTACCATTCAGTTTGTTAGAATATCTCTTTCTATCTAAATATCATATGGATAGCTAACACTGCATTCCAATATATATATATATACACACAGTATATAATATATATATATATGGAACCTGAGATAAGCAGACCCTGAGCCTGGGTTCACACTATTGCGAATTCGCAGCGGTGGAAAACACTGCGAATTCGCAGGACATTTCAAAACCCATTGTTTTCAATGAGGCATGTTCACATATGTCCGGTGCATGCGCACTGCAGAAAAACCGCAACCGACTTTGGTGCTGTGCGGGGCGGATCAGGTGCGAATTCAGGCCCATTATCTTCTATGGGCACGCATCTGATTTGCACCTGGCTTGCGTCGTGAACAAAAACTCCACGCCAAATAAAAAAAAAAACGGCATGGATTCCCCTCCAGGAGCATACCAGGCCCTTAGGTCTGGTATGGATTTTAAGGGTAACCCCCTACGCCGAAAAAAAAACGGCGTGGGGGTCCCCCCAAAATCCACACCAGACCCTTATCTGAGCACGCAGCCTGGCAGGTCAGGAAAGGGGGTGGGGACGAGCGAGCGCCCCCCCCTCCTGAACCGTACCAGGCCACATGCCCTCAACATGGGGGGTGGGTGCTTTGGGGAAGGGGGGCGCCCTGTGGCCCCCCACCCCAAAGCACCTTGTCCCCATGTTGATGAGGACAAGGGCCTCTTCCCGACAACTCTGGCCGTTGGTTGTCGGGGTCTGCGGGCGAGGGACTTATCAGAATCCGGGAGCCCCCTTCAATAAGGGGGCCCCCAGATCCCGGCCCCCCACCCTATGTGAATGAGTATAGGGTACGATGTACCCCTACCCATTCACCTAAGGTGTAAAAGTGTCAAAAAAAAACACACACAATTTTTTAAAATATTTTATTGCACTGCTTCTTCCGTCTTGGGGGGTCTTCTCGCCGGACTCCTCCGCTCTCTTCTGCTCTTTTACTAGCTCTTTTACCGAGCGGAGAAGCCCGGCTTTCTTATTTGTCGCCGCCGTCGTCTGGGGGTCTCGTTCCACCTTCGGGGGTCTTCCGGGGTCTTCCGGGGTCTCTTCTGTTCTTGCCGCTATCGCCGTCTTCTGCGCCGCCGCCTTCTTCTTCTTAAGATGTTGACTCGTCGCTCTCTCTGGCCGGAATGGCATAGACGCGCTGTGTTGTGACTTATATAGGGACAAGGGGGCAGGGTCACATGCTCATGTCACATGGTGACCCCGCCCACATATGATGTCACAGTCCCAAAGAGCAGTAGAGAACGGAGGAGTCTGGCGAGAAGACCCCCCAAGACGGAAGAAGACCCCCGGAGCAGTGCAATAAAATATTTTAAAAAATTGTGTGTGTTTTTTTTATTGACACTTTTACACCTTAGGTGAATGGGTGGGGGGGGGGGCCGGGATCTGGGGGCCCCCTTATTAAAGGGGGCTCCAGGATTCCAAAAAGTCCCTCGCCTGCAGACCCCGACAACCAACCGCCAGGGTTGTCTGAAAGAGGCCCTTGTCCTCATCAACATGGGGACAAGGTGCTTTGGGGTGGGGGGCCGCAGGGCGCCCCCCTTCCCCAAAGCACCCACCCCCCATGCTGAGGGCATGCGGCCTGGTACGGTTCAGGAGGGGGGGGGCGCTTGCTCATCCCCACCCCCTTTCCTGACCTGCCAGGCTGCGTGCTCGGATAAGGGTCTGGTGTGGATTTTGGGTTTGCCGTTTTTTCGGTGTAGGGGGTTACCCTTAAAATCCATACCAGACCTAAGGGCCTGGTATGCTCCTGGATGGGGAACCCATGCCGTTTTTTTATAAAAATTTGGCGTGGAGTTCCTCCTCAGAAGTAGTACAATGAGTTGCAAATTTATGTTAGCAGCTGATTCGCACCTAAAACGCGGACACACCACAGAACAGCCAACGTTTCACTGCACAGTCACGCAAGGCCTTCAATTCGCACCACACTAGTCTGAACCCAGGCTTAAAGTTAATTTTGTCTTCACCGAACAAGGAAAATTATGGCACACCAGTGTTTTGCCCTAGGAGCAGCTAATTGTTATTTACATAATAGTGGATGCCTGGTCCCTTGGAGATTTCAGACAATTCGTGAGGGGTGCAGGGCTATATTATGAGCTAGTTATAGATGATATTATGTATGTATCACCCTTTTTCCTGCTGACTCATGTTTTCTTCTTTACTTTTTGTATTTTTCCTTCCCTCTCCTCTTCCTTGCCCTCCTTTTCGTCCCAAATAGAGGGGATGCTTTCTGCAGAGAAATTGCATTGTAATTCGTTTGGGACTGTGTTATTTATGCTGGTTCTGGCTAGCTCAGCAGCTTGCTTTAAAAAAGGCCTGGATTCTTGTGCATAATATAACTGGATACTAACATTTATAGGTAAAGTTGATCCAGGGAAATATCCGATTGCCTCTCGGAGGATCAGGAAGGATTTTTTTTCCCTGCTGGAGTAATTTGGATCATGCTTTGCTGTTTGTTTTTTGCCTTCCTTTCGATATATGGCAGTGATGGTGAACCTTGGCACCCCAGATGTTTTGAAACTACATTTCCCATGATGCTCATGCACTCTGCAGTGTAGTTGAGCATCTTGGGTAATGTAGTTCCAAAACATCTGGGGTGTCAAGGTTCGCCATCACTGATATAGGGTATAGGATTGTGTATATGGGATTGTATAGATTTTTTTTCCTTTTATTGGTTGAACTAGATGTACTTGTGTCTTTTTTTTTCAACCTGACTAACTATGTAACTATGTAGTGTAACAATGTAACAAACATATATACAAAGCAAGCTGTAAAGAAAAACAATTAAAAGTTTTACATAACACATTTGTGTGATTTGATCTATTGGATTGATGTAACATTCTATGATCTTTTCATATTCTGTTAATAGGCAGACTCTCATAGCCACAGTGAGAAGCTGCCACACCAACACTGTATCCTGGCCTAGGCCGACAAGGCCCAGGCCTGGGACAGCACAGAAAGAGTCCCTGTCAGCTTGCGCTACACTGTTAGTGTAGCGCCAGTCTTATGGGGCGGACTGGGCTGAGAGGCAAATTAGTCTAGTGCCCCCATAAAGCGGCCGCACTGCTTCCAGTATGCAGACGGCTGGCATTCCGCAACTGTGGGGAATCACTGTGCTATGTTTTCTGCTGCACCATTGGCATTGTTATATCTTCTTAGTCCTCTCCATAAAATTATCAGAAATTTGTGCTTAAAATAAAACTAGAGGCATAGAACTAGAGGCAACACTTTTTTTGGATAGAGTAAGGGAGGGTTATAGCCCCTGTCAGTTTATTTTTTTACCATCCCTGTCCCATTGCAGAGATTTCCCTTCACTTCCTGCCCCATAGCCAAACAGGAAGTGAGAGGAAATCTATGCAAATTAAGGGGAATCCATTGCCCCCCCCTCCCAGGCCCTCAGAACTAGTGTCCCCACTTGAAAATGCCAGGGCGGGTCTTAAACAGCAAGGGGTGTGGATATTTACAAAAATGTGAGGGCTGTACTCAGTTTTGTGAGATACTGTATATTTCTATATAGATTTCAGTCTTAACTCTAATTCATCCCAAAGGTGTTCTATTGGGTTGAGGTCAAGACTCTATGCAAGCCAATAATGTTCCTCCACCCCAAACTCACTCATCCTTGTCTTTATGGACCTTGCTTTGTGCACTGGTGCGCAGTCATGTTGGAACAGGAAGGGGCTATCCTCAAACTGTTCTCACAAAGTTGGGAGCATAAAAAATTGTCCAAAATGTCGTGGTTTGTTGACACCTTAAGGGTTCCCTTCACTGGAACTAAGGGGCCAAGCCCATCCCCTGAAAAACAACCCCACACCATAATCCCCCCTCCACCAAATGTTTTGGACCAGTGTATTCTCTTCTGTAGAAATTTCAAAAATATAAAATAAGCAGACAGGATAAATACAATTAGCAACTATGGTTCAACATATAAAGTACCATACAATATCAAATTGCTACATTCTGTAATGTTCTGACCGTATTATATCACCATCCAGGAGCATCCAATGTCAAAAAATTGGGAATAGGGGAAAATTCACCTCCAGGGATCAGATCCGTGAGCCAGTGCCTAAGTGTCAGGGAACATAGGGAATCCGGCAACCAAGCTAGGCACAAAGGGCGTGTCCCAACCACAAATGTTACACCCAATGTAGTATGCCTAGAATGGTCCTATGATCTAACAAAATATTAAAAAGAAAGAGAAATAGAAAAATAATAAAGTGACTGATGTGACCCATGAGCATGTGCTGGCATACATTGATGCAAGCATAGGCTCAAAAAACTGCTGACAGATACTATTAGCAAAATGGGTATTTTCACCCAATAGCATACCTTCTGGTGCATATCATACAGAAAACGTTCAACAGATGGCTATACATCCGAAAAATTGCATGAGTGGCAGCGATAGGAAAGCAAATCCCCCACAAGGAACAGATTAAGGCCTGACAGGGAAATGCTCCATAGCCAGGGATATCTGAAAGTAAAAAGACAGAAATGCTGTCTAGTATGGCATAGTCAGAAATCAAGCCCTGCTAAAGATGCCATGGTCGACCAAAGAAGTTGAGTGCACATGCTCAGTGTCATATCCAGAGGTTGTCTTTGGAAAATAGACGTATGAGTGCTGTCAGCATTGCTGCAGAGGTTGAGGGGGTGGGGGGGTCAGCCTGTCAGTGCTCAGACTATATGCTGCACACTGCATCAAATTGGTCTACATGGCTGTCATCCCAGAAGGGAGCTTATTCTAAAGATGCACAAGAAAGCCCACAAACAGTTTGCTGAAGACAAGCAGACTAAGGACATGGATTACTGGAACAATGTTCTGTGGTTTGATGAGACCAAGATAAACTTATTTGGTTCAGATGGTGTCAATCATGTGTGGCGGCAACCAGGTGAGGAGTACAAAGACAAGTGTGTCTTGCCTACAGTCAAGCATGGTGGTGGGAGTGTCATGGTCTGGAGCTGCATGAGTGCTGCCGTCACTGAGGAGCTACAGTTCATTGAGTGGACCATGAATGACAACATGTACTGTGACATACTGAAGCAGAGCATGACCCCCCCTTTGGAGACTGGGTCACAGGGCAGTATTCCATCATAATAACGACCCAAAACACACCTCCAAGATGACCACTGTCTTGCTAAAGAAGCTGAGGGTAAAGGTGATGGACTGGCCAAGCATGTCTTCAGAAATAAACCCTATTGGGCATCTCTGGGGTATCCTCAAATGGAAGGTGGAGGAGCACAAGGTCTCAAACATCCACCAGCTCCGTGATGTCGTCATGGAGAAGTTGAAGAGGACTCCAGTGGCAAACTGTGAAGCTCTGGTGAACTCCATGCCCAAGAGGGTTAAGCTAGTTCTGGAAAATAATGGTGGCCACACAAAATATTGACACTTTGGGCCCAATTTGGACATTTTCACTTAGAGGTGTACTCACTTTTGTTGCCAGCGGTTTAGACATGAATGGCTGTGTGTTGAGCTATTTTGAGGGGACAGCAAATTCACACTGTTATACAAGCTGTACACTCACTACTTTACACTGTAGGAAAGTGTAATTTCTTTAGTGTTGTCAAATAAAATAATAAAATATTTACAAAAATGTGAGGGGTGTACTCACTTTTGTGAGATACTGTAGATATATATATATATCTATATATCTTTATATATATATATATATATATATATATATATATATATATATATATATATATATATATATATATATATATATATATGTATCTATATACATGTGTAATCCCAAAGGCCACAAACTTTATGTTTGAGTTAAATTCACAGTTGCTCACCCACAAAGAACTCCATGCAGATCCAAAATTGGTATACAGGGGGTCCCAGGGTTACGAACCCGTTAGGGACTTTCCTCCTGTGTGTAAATCGGAAATGTTCGTAAGTCAGCCGCACATGCACAGAACGACAATTACGGACATTTCCGATGTTCTGTCGAATGCCGTTATACGCATGCACGGCAAATTACTGACATTTTCGATGTTCCGTCAAATGCCGTTGTGCGCAGCAAATTACGGACATTTCCGACATTTTCCATCATTTTCCTGGGCGCGCATGTGGTAGTAGAAGTTTGGTGAGTGTTGATTCCCGCTTTTCATTTCATGCTTTTCAGTTAGTTTCTGAACAGTCATTCGTCAACCAGACACGAGGAGATAACGTGTTACTTATTATTAGCCTTGGAGTTATTGCTTTGACATTATTTTTTGGGTTGAATAATGACCTGATTTAGTATATTTTCTATATATTTGGATGCATAGAATGCACTTTTTGGTTAAGTTCTATTGGCAGATAGCATGTCTAATTTTATTTGTTTTCTTTTTTTAATGCACAATAAAAAAATTGTGGAGAATAATACTTGGCTATGTGTTTTACTTCAAATGACAGTTTGGGAGTAGGCAGTTACATTTAAAAAAAATACAATGTAAAATTGACAAAGGACACCAACATAGTTGTATCTTTGATCTTAAAAACTACAGGATAATGGTGCTGTGGTAACTTGCCCAAACAAAAAAAAAATATATAATATTATTCTTGATATCTCTAGAAAAAAAAAAGCCTTTGAAAATTTGTTTGCAATAACTCCATCAGTATGACCAGCAAAGCAGCTTCATTATTATCCCATTGAAGAAGAAGAGATTGTGCTCTGCATTTCGAGATTTCATAATTTGCCACGTCACAAATGTTAATTCTCCATTACGAACGCTAGTTTACAAGACCGACCGCTTCTGGCTCATCCTTCCATGCATGCATGTTTGCACTTTGGACTTTTGTTTGAATGACTTGCACACACACTCAGAAAATCTGACAACAGACATTTGTCCGCAGAAAATGTAAAAACCTGCTATCCAACATTTATCCACGGAAAATTCAACAACAATTGTCCAATGGAGCATACACACGGTTCCGCCAACAGCCTGTCATCACACATTTCCAGTCTGAAAATCCGATCGTGTGTATGAGGCTTTACTGTATTCTCGATACTTCAATTTATATAGGGCTGCACATAGTGGATTGTGAAATTTTGTAATTAAGTAAAAACAATGACAACATATTTGGAGCCTTAAATTCATGGTGTACAGTATGTAAAACCTGGACTGAATATTAGAATGGGAGTTCTTCCAGCTCTTTCAATTAGCTGTAAGCAGATGATAATATATTACACTGTCCTTATATTGCTTTAGTATGTTTGGCAAAAATTACATGGTATGAGTAAAGTATAATTAGCAGAACTTCCACACCTTTATTTTGAACATGATTGAAAGGGTTAAAAAGAAGATAAGCATGCAGTTGCGAGGAATATATTTAAATGTTTGTAA
Organism: Lithobates sylvaticus; assembly: GCA_028564925.1. NCBI lineage: Eukaryota > Metazoa > Chordata > Amphibia > Anura > Ranidae > Lithobates > Lithobates sylvaticus. The sequence continues at coordinate 205,140,065 of CM053028.1, forward strand.
ATGTTTTTGTGGTGGAATAATGTAAATGTTTCGATGTTTGTAAATCCAATATTCTGATTACATATTATATAAAAATCCGGCAGCACAGTGTCATAAACCAAAACATCATAACAATCAATAATAATAAATATACTACTAATAATAAAACCTTCACACAGTCTGTCCCATACCTGATTCAGGTATTATGCAATAGACCCGATAGAAGCTTCACCCAGCACTAGTTCATTTCCAGAGGACGCCTCCAACTTGAGGTTAGGAGAAGAAAGTGTTCAAACAACAAAAAGCCTAATGCCGCGTACACACGATCGGAAATGCCGCCAGCAAAACTCCAATGAGAGCTTTTTGTCAGAAAATGCGACCGTGTGTATGCTCCATCAGTCTTTTGCTGGCAGAATTCCAGTCAGCAAAAGATTGAGAGCAGGTTCTCTATTTTTCGGTCAGGAAAAGTTCCAATCCGAAAATGCGATCATCTGTATGCAATTCGGACACGCAAAAAAACACGCATGCTCGGAAACAATTTGACGCAGGCTCTGAAGCATTGAACTTAATTTTCTCGGCTCGTCATAGTGTTGTACGTTACCGCGTTCTTGGCGGTTGAAAGTTCAGAGATCTTTTGTGTGACCGTGTGTATGCAAGACAAGCTTGAGAGGAATTCCGTCGGAAAAACCATCCAAGATTTTTCGGACGGAAATTCCGCTCGTGTGTACGTGGCATAACTCCTTAGGGCTCTTTCACATGGACGTTTCCGTGTACGGAGCCCGCTCTGCACAGCGGGGGATAGCTTCGTCGATCCCCCGCTGAGCAGGAAGATGACAGGTCTGTCTCTGCACTCTGTGCAGGGACGGACCTGTCAGAGCGCCGCTCTCCCCTATGGGGGATCGGATGACGACGGACCGTAGAGTCCGTCGTCACCCGAACCAATCCGCAGACGGATGGAAAAATTGGGTTTTCCTCCGTCACACTTTTTCGGATCGGAGCAGGTCGAATGTCAGCGCTGACATCCATCCCTCCATAGGGGTCTATGGAGCGTCTGTTCAGGTCCGCCTAAAAAACTGACAGGCGAACCTGAACAGACCATCTGTGTGAAAGGGCCTTACTGAATCAGTTGATTTACACATTTACACACTTCAGTACATTCCAATTGGTGACAGCACATTCCTTTTCAAGTTGCAAATGGTAAGGAGAGAAATAATAGCCAGAGAGCTGAGTCAATGAGCCCATTACTGTTTAGGGGGGTTGCCAGAGACTTGTATTTTATGCAAAGGGGATACAAGGAGTCCAAAGAGCCTTACACCTTTCCTCCCTGCCCACCCTTCTACAAGAAGCTCCCAGAAGCTAGAGCATCAAAAATTCATTTTTTTCATGCCCTTGACCTTGCAATGCTTCCCATGATGACCCACAGGCAGACTCCTGCCAGACTATATATATATACAGAGCACTCTTTCCCAGGATGCCTCTCACTGGCAGGGGCAGGGCTGGCAATGCCTCACTATGGTTACAACCCATTCATTACTCCGTGGGCCTCTAGTGGCTAACTACTAGGCAACTGGACTGCCTAAACTTGCTGATTAGGGATTGGCGAATGATTTGGCCCAAGCATAAGTTCGGGCTGAACTTTCGCTGTTCGTTTGTTTGGCAAACAACCGAACAAACAGGTCGTTCGACCGTATGTTCACCCCCCGAACCAACCACAATGCATTGCAGCACTCAACAGTGCTTTGCAAGCCCTGATTGGCTGAAGCAGTGAAAGCTTTAGCCGATCGGGGCACAGAGCACTGTCAGAGTCATGATTGGACACTGTCATCATGACTTTATCCAATCATGGCTCATTCCCGCCCCACAGTATAAAAGTATTCTTTCAATGGCAGCCATTTTCAGTGTGATTTCGGAGTGGAGAGAGATAGAACAGGGCTCTGTTCAGTGCTATTAGTTAGTGTGCTATACTGTGATATTTTTCTTCAATTGTCAGTATAGAATATTAGTTTAGTGTCAATCTAGGGATAGTGTGAGTGTAGTGAGGAGGACAATCATTCAGCTTTGCATAGTGTGCAGCTAGCGTAGGGACAGTTCAGATAGTTTCACTGTAGTGTAGTGAGACAGTGCCAGTAATCTTTACATTAGTGTATAGCTAGAGTAGGGACAGTTCAGATAGTGTCAGTGTAGTGACGGTTTGATTGCGTTACTGCCAGTTTAACGCCATTTACTTCTGTGTGCGTTACTGCCAGTTTAACGCCATATCGTTTTGTGTGCGTTGCTGCCAGTTTAACTCCATATAGTTTTGCGTGCGTTCCTACCACTTTAATGCTATATATTTCTCTGTGTGTTACTGCCAGTTTAATGCCATATAGTTTTGCGTGTGTTACTGCCAGTTTAATGCCATATAGTTCTGTGTGCGTTATTGCCAGTTTAATCCCATATAGTTTTTTGCGTGTTAATGCCAGTTTAATGCCATATACTTCTGTGAGCATTACTGCCAGTTTAACGCCATATCGTTTTGTGTGCATTATTGCCAGTTTAATGCCATAAATTTTTTTGCGTTACTGCCAGTTTAACGCCATATATTTCTGTGTGCGTTACTGCCAGTTTAACACCATATAGTTTTGTGCGTTACTGCCAGTTTAACGCTAATTTACTTCTGTGTGTGTTATAGCCAGTTTAACGCCATATAGTTTTGTGTGTGTGACTTCCAGTTTAACGCCATGTCGTTTTGTGCGTTACTGCCAGTTTAACGCCATATAGTTTTGTGTGCATTACTGCCAGTTTAACGCCATATAGTTTTGTGTGCATTACTGCCAGTTTAACGCCATATAGTTTTGTGTGCATTATTGCCAGTTTAACGCCATTTATAGTTTTGTGCGTTACTGCCAGTTTAACGCCATATATTTCTGTGTGCGTTTCTGCCAGTTTAACGCCATATAGTTTTGTGCATTACTGCCAGTTTAACGCTAATTTACTTCTGTGTGTGTTACTGCCAGTTTAACACCATATCGTTTTGTGTGCGTTACTGCCAGTTTAACACCATATAGTTTTGTGCGTTACTGCCAGTTTAACGCCATATATTTCTGTGTGCGTTTCTGCCAGTTTAACGCCATATAGTTTTGTGCATTACTGCCAGTTTAACGCTAATTTACTTCTGTGTGTGTTACTGCCAGTTTAACGCCATATCGTTTTGTGTGCGTTACTGCCAGTTTAACGCCATATAGTTTTGTGCATTAATGCCAGTTTAACGCCATTTACTTCTGTGTGCGTTACTGCCAGTTTAGGGCCATATCGTTTTGCATGTTTTACTGCCAGTTTAACGCCATATAGTTCTGTGTGCTGTACTGCCAGTTTAACGCCATATAGTTCTGTGCGTCACTGTACGTTTGGCGCATTATATTGCAGTATATTATAATGTATCCGTGGCGTGTGTCTGTGTAGTGTGAGTACTCAAATTAAAGCGGAGCTCCACCCTGAAGTGTAACTTCCGCTTATCGGTTTCCTCCCCCCCTCCGGTGCCACAATTGGCACCTTTCAGGGTGTAGGGGGGTAAAGATACCTGTATAATCCAGGTATCTGCACCCACTTCCGGGACTAGCTAGCCGCAGCTGCCCTGTCCCCTATCCGAAGATGCCGCCCCCCGTTGTGTCTTGGGAAACACACAGTTCCCAGGACACAACGGGGACCAATAAAGACGCGCAGCATGCGCAGTAGGGAACCGGGCAGTGAAGCCATTGCGGCTTCACTTCCTGATTCCCTGAAAGAGGATGGCGGCGGTTGCTCGTCATCTTCTGCCAAAACCGCTGGAACCTGGAATATGTAAGTGTTCATTTATTAAAAAAGTCAACAGCTGCAGTATTTGTAGCTGCTGACTTTTTTTTTTTTTTTCCCAAAAAATCACAACTTTATTCGAAGAGTAAACAGGTACAGAAGATAAAAAAGGCATTGTCATCAGTGTAGGTACAACTGTGAGAGATAATAACAGTGCTCTCATATCCCATGTCAATCACATTAAAATGCGTGTTCCAGAGTACAGGTGTACAGTTTATGATAATATGCATTACACACTTACATACAGATAGCTTTTGGTCGTCCATAGATGGAGTACAGTTCAAGTTACGTACCACCAAGAGGCGGTGCTCCACCCACCCTGCCATATAGTGTGGTATCGCTAAGGAAATCAATCAATCAGGGATTTCGCTGCAGGTGTCTGCACTTCCCAGCCATGAGTCCCATATTTTCCCATATTTTGCAGGGCAGCCCCTGTGAGCATATATCTCTTTCTTAAGCGGTAGAACATTGTTAATCGTTGTTATCCATTCCTGGATTGTTGGTGGTGAGGCCCTTAACCATCTCCTCGCTACGAGTAGTCTGGCTAGGAACAACAATTCCTGTAGGAATATTTTATGGTACTTATCTGAGTCTGGGTCAGGGAATATGCCTAGCAGGCACTGTTTGGGGCAGAGGGTCAAGGGAGATCCCATTTTATCGTGGATAAATTTCACAATGTGAGACCAATAGTCTTGTATAACTGGGCATGACCATATCAGGTGGAAGAAGGTACTGGAGGGGCTGTCACATCTAGGGCACAGTGGGTTTTGGTCGGGTTTGTATTTGGCCAGTCGAAGGGGGGTCAGGTAAGACTTGTGCATAATATAGATTTGTGTGAGACGGTCTGAGAGTTTGGTGGAGACTTTTTTGTGAGCATCTAGAGCATCCTCCCACTCGTCATCCTCAATTTCCCCTACATCACCCACCCATTTATCCTTCAGTCCATATGCTATTATTACTGCGGAGGGGCGGAGAAGGCAGTTGTAGAAGATGGAGATAAGTTTTGAGGGGTCTTGTCCAGTCGTTCTAGGTTGGGGGGGTTGTCGTGGAATTGGGCTTGTAGCGCATGGCGAAGCTGGAGGAATCGGTAATGCATGGAGTTGGGCAGATTGAAGTCTTCCTTCAGTTGTTGGAAGGATTTGAGGGTAGTACCCGAGTACATGTCAGACAATATGTTAACTCCCTTAGTAATCCAGACACCATGGTCGGGAATGGTTTGTAGTTCCTTGAGGCCTGGGTTATCCCACAGTGGTGTGTGGGAGTGTGTAGGCGGGGCTTTCAGTTTGCGTCTCGCTACTTCCCAGGTCCTGCAGTAGTTGTATAGTAGTCCCTTACGATTGCCTAGCGTCCATGGGTCTGATGGTTCAAGGAAGATAGTCTGAAAAGGGTGATTAAATCCACGGGCATGAGGAGAGCATAGTAGTGTCATACACCTTTCCCTATCTTGTTTGTCAAGGTGGTGTAGGTGGGATAGTTGCGCAGCTAGATAGTAAAGACCGAGGTCCGGCAGAGCTGCCCCTCCCTGGTCAGTGGGGTTTTTGAGTACTTTCCAGGATAATTTGTGGCGAGTATTCCCCCAAACGAAAGAATTGAGGATAGCTTCCATGACTTTAAATATTCTGAAGGGTAAATATGTGGGGGCGTGCCAGAGTATGTAGAGCAGCTTAGGCAGTAGGATCATTTTTATAAGATTTACACGACCCATTACCCCAAGGGGCAGTTTGGCCCAAGTCTGTGTCTTAGATTTTATGGTTTTAATTAGCGGCTCTAGATTGTGGCTTGTGAAATCTTCTGGGTGGCAGGTAATTATGATTCCTAAGTACTTCATGGAGCTAACCCTGATCAAAGGGGAGGTCGCCTGCAGTTGCGTCGGGGCACATGGACCAATAGGGAGAATTTGGGATTTATCCCAATTTATTTTAAGGCCCGAGTATGTGCCAAAGGTCTGTATTCGTTCTAGGGCTTTGTGTAGGGAAGGTCCTGCGTCCGCCAGGTATAGCAGCATGTCATCTGCATACAGACTGACAGTTTCCACAAATTCTCCTCATCGCAGGCCCTGTACTCCTGGGTGGTTCCTCAAAGAAGCAGCTAGGGGTTCCAGCGCCAACGCATAAAGTAGGGGGGAGATGGGGCATCCTTGACGAGTGCCCCTAGAGAGAGGGAAGGGCTCAGATACCTTCCCATTAACTAGGATCTTGGCGCTGGGGTTATGGTATAACAGGCGGATTCACCTGATGAAGTTGGGTCCAAACCCAAACTTAGACAGGCATTCCCAAAGGTAGGTCCATTCGACCGATTTGAACGCCTTAGCGGTGTCTAGGGATACCACTACCCGGGATCCCACTTGATCATGTTCAGCTTGGATATTCATGTGCAGTCTCCGGAGATTATGTGCCGTGTTTTTACCTGGCATGAAACCGCTTTGGTCTGGGTGGATCAGTGATAGAATCACTTTATTTAACCGCAGCGCCAAGACCTTGGCCAAAATTTTAATATCGAGTTGAAGAAGGGAAATTGGTCTATATGATTCAGGGAGTGCAGGGTTTTTGTCTGGTTTGGGTATAAGCACTATGTGGGCCTCGCTCATTGTGGGAGGTATAGCTCCCGTTCGAAACATATGAGAGTACAACTCACACAGCCTGGGGGTCAGCACATCAGCATACGTGGTGTAAAATTCCAAGGGTAGCCCACCCGAGCCTGGGGCCTTGGACAGGCTAAGATTGGATAGGGCTTCTAGTATGTCCTCTGAGGTGATTGGAGCCTCAAGCATGTCTACTTGGGGTTGTGATAATTGGGGGACGACTATGTGAGATAGCATTGTCTCAGTGTCCTCCCTGGGTTTGTCAGTATTAGAGGAGTATAAGGATGCAAAGAAGGAGCGGAACTCCCCAGCCACCTCCATTGGGTCAGTAGCCATAGTGCCATCCGGTCTATGTAGTGAAACCACAGTTGGCGGCTTATGCTCCATGTGGGCCAGGTAGGCCAGGAGGCGTCCCGCACGTTCCCCGCACTCATACACTCTTTGTTTGACATAAAATATCTTCCTTTCCGCTCTCTCAAATAATAAGTTGTTCACCACTCTAGATTGTAATTTGAGTTGTTCCGCTTTAGCTGGGGACGGGTCTGCAGAAAAGTCCCTTTCTATGTCAGCTAGCGCTAGCTCTGCCTGTGCCACTACGTGAGCCGAGGACTTCCTGTACCTTGCTATTCGCTGGGACATCAACAGTCTCGCATGAGATTTAAAGGAGTCCCAAAATACATCGTATGATGCAGTCCCCCTGTTGGTTTGGAAAAAGAATTCCCATTCGGTACCCATGTCTGTCATACCTGGCACCACCTTCAGCCAGAAGGGGTTGAGTTTCCAGGTGTATGTTGCTGGCGGAGAGTCCAGCCGTATCAGTACCCAATATGGGGCATGGTCAGAGAGGATACGGGGGTTGAAGCCTACATCTCCCAGAGTGGGCAAAAGGGATCTAGATATCAGGATGAGGTCAATTCTGGACATGGAGTTGTAAGTCGCCGAAAAACAAGAAAATGCTTGGTCGTTGGGGTGACGATATCTCCACGTGTCAACTAGAGCCAGGTCATTCAGCATCTTACCAAATCTCGTCTGGGAGTGGGTGGGGTCAGCCGGGGGTGACGGTAATAGTCTGTCAAGTCTCTTATCTATAACATTGTTAAAGTCTCCTAGCCACATCGCTGGTACCGTGGGGAATTGGGTCATAAAGGACAGCCCCTCCAGTAGCACCGCAAATTGAAAAGGGGGAGGTATATAGATCGCCAGGATCAATATTTCCAGTCCGCATATTCTACCATGTAAAAATATATACCTGCCCTGTGAGTCACATTTGAGTGTTAGCAATACAAATTGTGCCGATTTGGCCACCAACACTGCGACCCCTCTGGAGTTGGCAGTGTGGGGGGCCTGATACAGCCATCCCACCTATGGTTTTTTGAGAGCCATCATCATTTGACCAGTAAGGTGGGTTTCGACCAGAACAATTACGTCGGCCCGCTGAGCCTTAAGATAGGAGAGGACCGCAATCCTTTTGGGTTTAGCCCTGATACCCCTAACATTCCAGGTAATGCATTTCAATAACCTAGTCATGGCTATGGACATCTACCATGTTCCCCCGGATCTATGATCCCTGGACAGTGCCACGCCGCCCCCCACAAACAGGAGGGGGGGGGGCGTGACCGCGCTCGCAGGGTGCAAGGCCCAAAACATAGCGCATCGTAAGTGGGTCCCCAGGGCCCCATCGCCACCAGCAGGCGCGGGGTCCCGGTATAATCACCACACAGCAGTAGTACACACCAATATATATCACTCTTCGTTGTAGATTTAAACATTTGAACCGTAATCAAACAGTACAACATGTACATGTAAACAAAAGCACCGACCTGTCCGGCCGTCTCACGCAACATTACACCACCAGGTGTCGTGCGCTGCGACCGTCCAGACCGGGGAAACATTGCTTGTGCCATATACAGTCTGAATACACAAATGGCATTGGTAAAAGTGAAGCCCAGATGGGCTCCCCTAACTAGAGGGACGATTCTTCTCTGAAGATCAAACTTTGATGTGAGGGGCACGCCGCCCGGCATGGAGGCACCAGGATAGTCCCTCAAAGGAGGAGGAAAGGATATGCAGATTGAGGTCCATGCTCTGGGCGTCATGACGGTAACAGCCTGCCTCTAACTACAGGGCCAAAGGGCTAATGTCAGTGTTCTTCGTTTTTTCACAAGTTCCAGTGCACCCGGCTGCTCCAGCCAGGTCAGGAGATGGCGGAAAGGGGGGGGGTGGTCGGGACCAAGAGCAGTGAAGCGGCATAGGGTACTTGGGCGGTAAGGGGTTTGAGATAGATAGGTGGTGGAGGCCGCAGCATGTAATAGGGGGGGGACCGGGGGCAACAAGGGGTAAGGTATGGATTGCACAGTACCTTGTCTCCACATGTGATAAGCATATGTGCCTACTTCAGCCTCAGCGAGTCCGGATCGTCATGTTGGTAGGGTCTTAGGGCTGTGGGCTCCGGTCTCAGCGATCTCGTGGCGGTGCGCGGTCCGGCGCAGCTCTGTGCTCCAGCCATTGGAAAACTGCCTCCGGCGTATCGAAGAAGTGTGTTCGGTCATCCCCCACGACTCGCAGTCTAGCCGGAAAGAGCATGGCGTACGAGTAGTTGGCGATCCTCAATCGACGCTTGGCTTCGTTAAAGTGCGCCATCTTCTTTTGGACCTCCGCCGAAAAGTCCGGGAATACCTTGATCTCGCAGTTTTTGTACGGTATGTTGCCCTTTTGTCTGGTGAGACGGAGGACCGCGTCACGGTCTCGGAAGTTTAGGAGCTTGGCAATAAATGTCCTCGGGGGTGCCCCTTGCGGGGGAGGTTTAGAAGCCAATCTATGGGCCCGCTCCACCACAAAGGAGGTCAAGAACTCTGCACGGCCAAAAGTAGTGGTAAGGAGGTTTTCCAAAAAAGACGGTGGGTCCGAGCCCTCAGCCCCTTCTTGAAGTCCCACGAACCGCAGGTTACACCTTCTCAGGCGATTCTCCATATCGTCCTGTTTAACAAGGACCATACTGAGTTGAAGATGGAGCCACTCGGTGGTATTCTGTAGTGGCGGCAAATCATTCTCCACGCGGCTGATGCAGTGTTCAGTCTCCGCTACCCGGTCTCTTAATTTCTGCAGGTCCTGGCGGATAAAGGACACATCAGCCTTGACTTCCTCTATTTTGCAGGTCAGTGTGCTTTTGCAATCAGATATGTCCTCGAGCACACGTGCAGTATCCTCCGCTGCCGAATCTCCAGCCGGAGACGGCCCGGCGCCATTTTCCCCTGGGGCCTCCTTCTCAGCATTTCTGTATTTTGCCAGCTTGGCAGCCGCATCTTTCGCCGCTTTCGGGGGTGACATCTTCCCGGAGGGTTCGGGTGTCCTGGTTCTCGTTTGTGTGGTAGAAAACGGATATATATAAGCCTCAGGATGGGTATTATCGGAGTCTAGGCAAGCGGACTCCCGTTCAGCACTCCTCAGACCATGCCGTCCAGGCCACGCCCCCCGTAGCTGCTGACTTTTAATATTTTTTGTGCAGGTGGACCACCTCTTTAAAGTGCACTAAACACCTCTATACATTGATTAAAGTGCATCTAGGTACAGATTTCAACTTCTTTTTTACATTTGCTTATAAGCACCGCCCCCTCCCTCCCAATAATGTCTGGGAGGACAACAAGGAGAGGCAGACGTTCCCTTGGCACGGTAAGGGGGCCAGCAACAAATGTGTCCACAGGCAAAGGTGGACATTGTGGTCAGTCCTCAGGCAGGGCATCATTTCCTGTGTTTAGTGAGTTTGCCCATGCTATCCAGCCACAGCATGCAGAGGAGGTGATGGACTGGCTTACTAAACCTTCCTCATCCTCCTCATCCTCTGTCATGCAAGCAGAGACAAGTGTGCAGTCCCCTGCAGTTTTCAGAGTCGATAAACCTGCCTCCTTGTCCTCATCTATTCCTGCCATAGTCCCAACATCAGTCATTGAGGAGTCAGCTGAGTCAACTGAGTTATTTGACCACAGCATCAGCCACTTGCTCCTTCATGATGTCCAGCCATTACTGGATTCAGATGTTGGTTCTGAGGTTGAGGATGACAGGAATTGGCATTCATGTTCCCATTCATGTTCCCCAAGCCACAGTGTATTGCCAAGTTGTCTCCAGTGGTAATGATGAATATGGAGGAGATAGAGATGATGATGATAATGAGGTCACTGATGTGACTTGGGTGCCAGATAGAGCAGAGGAGGAAACTGAAGGTGAGGCGGCACAACCCCAAGGAGAAAGCGTAGAGAGCAGCTACCCTATACCATCACATTCTGCAGCTGTTCTCCCTGTCTCCCAGCCCACTCCCCAAATCTCAGTTGTCTGGGCCTTTTTCAGCACATCTGCAGCAGATTGCACTGTTGCTAACTGCAAACTGTGTCTCCGGCACATCAAACAAGGCAAAAACACCAACCATTTGGGTACCACATGCTTAACAAGGCATTTAACGTCCAACCACTCAGCCCATTGGCAAGAGCACCTAAAAGCCACACAAAAGGCACACAAATCTGTCCCTCCTCCTCCTTACCCACTTTAGTCTGCCCCTGTGATACCGAGTCATTACCTCTCAGCAGCCTCCACTGACAGGGATGATGGTATATGACAGGGTGTCCTAGGTCCTAGCAGCACATCTGCCAACAGTACACCACCAGCTGTAGACTGTAACCAACACATTTCTCTGCCCCATCTGCTGCAGCAGAAAAAAAAATGCAGTCCCTGCCACTCACATGCCCAGCGTCTGAATGCAAGCTTCTCAAAGCTCTCCAACTTCTGCCTTTCAGCCTGGTGGATTCTGCCCCCTTCCGTGAATTTGCTCAATGCCAGGTTCCCAGTCGCTACTACTTTTCACGTAAGGCCATTCCATCTCTCTATCATCACATGGGAGGGAATATTTTGGCATCATTAGGCAAGGCAGTCAGCTGTAAAATTCACCTTACTGCTGACACATGGTCCAGTAAGCATGGGCAGGGACACAGCACACTGGGTAACTGCTTGCAACTCGAAAGGATGCAGGACAGGGCTCGGTGCTGCAGCTTGTTGTGCCCCATGTCTCCATACAGCTGGTGGCAATGATGCCCGACCTGTGAGATCTACCCCCTCCTCCTCCTCCTTCTCCGCCATCTCCATGCCCCCCTCTGTAGAATTGTCCTATAAGCATCAGGTACCCCCTAAGCATTCAAAGGGCTATTCCCAGAGTCAGGCTAAAAGGTGCCATGCAGTGATTCAGCTGGTGTTTTTAGGAACCACACTGGAGCAGATATTCTTGCAGCTCTGCCGGGACAGGCCCAGAGGTGGTTCACACCATGCCAGCTGGAGCCAGGAATGGTGGTGTCCGATAATGGCTCAAACCTCCTGTCCGCCCTTAGACAGGGAAAGTTGACACATGTGCCATGCCTGGCACATGTCCTCAATTTGGTGATGCAGCATTTCCTAAGTATGTACCCAGGGTTGCAAGAATTACTAAAGCAGGCCAGAAGAGCCTGTAGCCATTTCAGGCGGTCATACACAGCCAGTGCTTGGTTGGCTGAAATTCAGCGGGAATTCCACCTGCCCGTAAACTGCCTGATTTGTGACATGCCCACCAGGTGGAACTCAACTTTGGGAATGCTGCAGCGTCTATACATGCAGCAGAGGGCCGTCAACGAGTACCTGTGCCAGTACGGCATGACGACAGTCTCAGGCCTCCTCTGTTTTTTTTCCCCACGCCAATGGCTGATCATTAAGGATGCATGCACTGTACTGTCACCATTTGAGGAGGCCACAAGGATGGTAAGCAGTGACAGTGCATGCATCAGTGACACAATCTCTGTTGTGTTCCTGCTGGAGAAATGAGAAGGATGATTACTGGATGGCAACCCTCCTTGACCACCGTTTATAAAGGGAAGGTCTCAGAACTCACCCCGTCCCAACAGAGAGTGCAGAAGATAAAATCTCTTGAGGACAGGTTAAAGAGGATTTTATTGAATGTTTTTTCCTGACTCCAGTGGGTTACAGTGTGGTGGAAAACATTGTTTTGAGTCTTCTGTTGGTCAAGAGAGGAGCGTTGGAGAAGGCGTCCGCCTAAGTGAGGCATTTTGGAATTTTTTTAGTTCTCGCCGCCCAGGGCTGTCAGCTTCCACATCCCATCGGCAGTGCCTGCATCACATGGTGGACAATTACCTTGGGGCCAAAACAGAGATGGAGAGCTTTTCAGCTGATGATCCACTGACTTACTAGGTCATAAGAATAGACCACTGGCCAGAATCTTGTTCCCAGTGTGTAGTACACACTGGCTCCCCAGCTGTTGCTGAGCAAAATAAAGGCAGCTTGCAGGGAAAGTGTCATTTTTTGGCTTTATAAATGCAATTATTGCTGCAGCAGATTCTAGACATGGTACAGATCTGCCACTTTACAGGTAGACTAAGAGGACCCCCAGGCACTATACTGGAAGTATTTTTTCATTTTTATGCTTTCACTTTAAAAATAAAAAAAATCACTGCTCATTTAAAAATGACATTTTCACAAACTTTTTTTTATTGATACATGTCCCCCAGGGCAGGACCCAGGACCCCTATAACTGTTGTATACCCAATTACTTGAATATAAGCCTTCAAAATGTGCACTGTTGATATTTGACGTTCGGGTCCCATTGACTTTAATGGAGTTCATTATTCGGGTCTGAACTTTTGCGGTGTTCGAAAGTTCTGGTGCGAATTGAACAGGGGTCCATTCGGTCCATCCCTAGACTATGGTCACACCTAGTGGCCAATTTGGGATACTGCACTAGGCACAACATTCCTGTGCCCCTATCCTAGACAAACAATATGGCTTATTTACTAAAGGAGTTGAAAATATTCACTCACAAATGATGTGAATATTCATTTCAGTTATCCAATCAAATGGAAAGCAAATCCCTTTTCACTCTTAATGATTATGTGCAGATGCACATATTTTGATAATTATAGTGAATATGCACACAATTTTATTAAATAATTTCTCGACTCCTTTAGTAAATCAGACTTTATGCCAATAATCTTTCAATTCCATTTAAAGCAGACATATATATATTTTTTTAAAACATATAGAAACAAGAATGGAAAAGTTTGCAAGAAGTCATAACGGTAATAGATTCACATGATTAGACAGGAGAATAAATCTGATGGATAAAAATAAACTTTCTGACTCTTATCTTTTCCAGAAGGCACCTTAGAACCCCTGTAAGTGGTATTGAAAATTGCATTGTTAAATGTTGAAGGATTCAGCAGCTTAGCTTTAAAAATAATCTCTAGAAAGTGACATAATAAGTATGATATATTATTCATCTAAGTGATTACATTTTATTCCATCAAGAATCCTCCCCTAATGCATAAACCATTTATATATACCAAATAAAAAAGAGAAATATTGATTGCAATTAAACATACTAATTATTTTCAATGGACAACAAATTCTCTGATTATCTGGCATGCAATAACACCACCTACACAATTGTCAACCTGTCTGGACTAGTCTGCACTTAACTGATAAATCAAGTAATTAAAAGCAGTCTAAAAATGTATTTCCTTGTGGTGATTTTACCATTACTAGTGCCAGACTGGACTTCCCTGCTTTACATAACAGGTCTTCCCAACTTACTATATATAATGATCTGCCAACAAAAGATTGAGTTGATTGAGCTGATTCACTTTACCCTTTCTCTGACAGAGACATTTTTTTGGAGGGTGTGGTTGGAATATTGATATGTGAGGAGCTCTGCTAGTAGGCCTTAGGCTTCACCCATTTACTGCTATTTTCCCTCTAAAACTACAATCCTTGATGACCTGGCTCAGCTCCCTGGGCTGCAGTGGGAGGCGTGCTGACTCCACGTATGTCTGAGCACGCTTTTTTCACTCCACCAGTGCTGCTGCACAGTCAAAGCGATCCTGCCGTGGGAAACCCACAGCCTGTAAGAGCCCCCCCATCTTGGTCATATCACAGGATCCCCCTAGGACAACAACCGTCTCTGCAAGGCAGCCTGAACTCCACACAGTCCACTCCCTGCAGCAACAGGTACCACTGTCTTCATAGGCTAGCCTACATTTAGTGCCAGGCAGCCAGCTGGAGAAGTTGGAGTGTACTCCTACCCGCACTGCACAGTGGGATACCTCTGAGTTACCACTATCCCTCTGTTCAAGCACTCCACTCTTACAAGAGTACCCAGTGTCAGGACCTGGATCACCTGCTGGTGGCACTGTCCAGGTGTGGAAAGTTGTACTTCCAGTGTCCATTAGTAGGTGTCTCTCAGCATTCAGCAGTTTCTAGTAATCAGTCTCCTCCTAATGCTATTCGCTGTAAGGGTATTTGGACCCCCCTTTTAGTGCCTTTTGCTTCATTGTTTTGCTGCTGCCAGATCTTGTTGCCAGTAATCCTGATCTTTTGCTGCTGCCAGATCTTGTTGCCAGTAATCCTGATCTTGCTCCTACCCTGTGCCCTTTTATCCAGTACCCTGCTGCCTTGCTCCTGGTCTCCCTTGTTTCTTTTCCCAGTTTTGGTTCCCCCTTCCTATTTGCCTTCTGAACCTGTTTTCCTGCCTTTTTGTGTTCCCCATTTTGTATATATTGTGTATAGCTAGTTCTTGTTAGGCTTATAACTCAAATATTCTGTCACTGGTTTTTGGTTCACTGATTTTTTTTCTGTTTGCCGTGTGCTGGTGTTTGTATGGATTTTGTATCACTGTAAATAAATCTCACTTAAAGCATTTTTTGGCAAATAATATATGTGTTTGGGACTTTATGGATATCAATTAACAGACAATATTTCATTAAAAATGTAACAATTCGGGGCGGAGTTTGCCGGCGTTCAAGATGGCCGCGATCTAGAGGCGCTCCATCCACAGCAGGACACTAACGGCCTACAACAAGACCATCAACCCCCATCAAGAGGTCACACAGCGGCGTTCTAGCTCCCTGAGCACCCCAGAGCAGAACCCGAGCATGACCAGGCGGAAAAAACGGGACGACCCGTCCTCAGAAGCTGACGGAGTTCTTCCCGCCGGGGCCTAAGCAAAATGGCACCGGAGCGTCTGTCTCACAGGCCGCAAAGCACACACCGCCGCTGTCTCCAGAGAACAAAGCACATAAACGGAGGACACAGCAGAGGGGCTCCATGTCACCACCGGCCACACCAACATCAGGCAGCCCTGAAAAGGCAAGAGTAAGGATGGAGGCAGCCGAAGGAGACATAGAGGTGAGCTCTGCACATGATTCTGGGGATGACACCAGGGAACTTCCTGAATCCATAGATCATTTCCCCACAAACAATCAACCAGTTATAGAAACTATTAACGCACTGGTAGACGCTAATGAAGACAACGAAAATGACATAGAAAGCGTTAAGGCCAAAATGGCGGACATGGAGGACAGGGCCAGGAGGAACAACGTTAAAATACGCGGGATACCTGAATCGGTCCTGCAACATGACCTAAAGGACTATGCTAGTCAATTGTTTTCCACAGTCCTGCCGGACATGTCCGCCCTGGAATTCACAGTGGACAGGATCCACCGTCTTCCTAAACCAGCCCATCTCCCAGCTAGTGTGCCCAGAGACGTGATCCTGAGACTACACTTTTATCATACCAAGGAAAAGCTGATGCAAGTGTACCGTCAGAAAGAACTCGTCCCTCCCCCTTACGCAGAGCTGAAAATATTTGCAGACCTTTCTCAGTACACCCTTCAAAAGCGCAGGCATCTAAACACCATTACGAAGGCTCTTAGGAACCACAAACTGAGCTACAAATGGGGTTTTCCTACCAAACTTATCGCCACGAAGGATGGCAAAGACTACACAATGGACTCTATGGCCAAAAGTCTGGCCCTACTGGAATCCTGGGGCATCATACCTAAAAAAAAGAAGACTCACCTGCAAATTCCTTTAACAACAACGCCCAGGATATGGGCTGGCGCACTGTAAATCCTAAGAACGCTCGCACCCACAAGTGATATGGGATGGTCAAAGGGGAGACTCACATATCTACTGACCGGTTCTCCTAGTTGTTGGTCAGAGAGACCACCTTTCCCCCTACTGCGATTCAAGCGGCCTTGCGCCGCACCCACTACTTTCTATCCAGGTTGGGCTGATAGCCCTAGTTATGTCCCACTTGTATTTGCCAAATGACTTATCTATTTTTTTTCATAGTCAAGAACGTTGCTGCACCTACCAGATGTTCCAGAAGTCTCTTCCGCAGACTACCACATTTGCTGCCATAAGAAGTACAAGAGCCCAGAAGCCACCAACAGTAAGTGCCACACTGCCCATCCACGACATCTACCACCCTCTAGACACCCACAATGGTTGTTAAAATACTGTTAGGGATGGAGCCTAAACACAGGCATCCAACACAAGTGAACAGATCGATGGGCTGCACTAAAGGAATCAGGCTCCAAAAGGTAGTGATAAAGATATATTTA
The DNA here is from genome assembly GCA_028564925.1 of Lithobates sylvaticus. Taxonomy (NCBI): domain Eukaryota; kingdom Metazoa; phylum Chordata; class Amphibia; order Anura; family Ranidae; genus Lithobates; species Lithobates sylvaticus. Next base: position 205,156,883 of record CM053028.1, read on the forward strand.
TTAATAATAAAGACACACAAAACACAGCAACCACAAACAAGCAAGAACACAAATGACACTGCAAACCCCCAAGCCCTAATCTAACTAACTAACTATACACTTCAAGGAAATGGAACATATATATATACAAGGCAGGGAGGAGAGACCAAGGGGGAAACAGGAAGCAAGGGAACATCAAGGCAGGAGACAGGGGACGGGTCTCAGGAACTCATCAGGCTGGGCAGCGGACAGGAACTCATCAGGCTGGGCAGCGGACAGGAACTCATCAGGCTGGGCAGCGGACAGGAACTCATCAGGCTGGGCAGCGGACAGGAACTCATCAGGCTGGGCAGCGGACAGGAACTCATCAGGCTGGGCAGCGGACAGGAACTCATCAGGCTGGGCAGCAGACAGGAACTCATCAGGCTGGGCAGCAGACAGGAACTCATCAGGCTGGGCAGCAGACAGGAACTCATCAGGCTGGGCAGCAGACAGGAACTCATCAGGCTGGGCAGCAGACAGGAACTCATCAGGCTGGGCAGCAGACAGGAACTCATCAGGCTGGGCAGCAGACAGGAACTCATCAGGCTGGGCAGCAGACAGGAACTCATCAGGCTGGGCAGCAGACAGGAACTCATCAGGCTGGGCAGCAGACAGGAACTCATCAGGCTGGGCAGCAGACAGGAACTCATCAGGCTGGGCAGCAGACAGGAACTCATCAGGCTGGGCAGCAGACAGGAACTCATCAGGCTGGGCAGCAGACAGGAACTCATCAGGCTGGGCAGCAGACAGGAACTCATCAGGCTGGGCAGCAGACAGGAACTCATCAGGCTGGGCAGCAGACAGGAACTCATCAGGCTGGGCAGCAGACAGGAACTCATCAGGCTGGGCAGCAGACAAGAACTCATCAGGCTGGGCAGCAGACAGGAACTCATCAGGCTGGGCAGCAGACAGGAACACCTCAGGCTGGGCAGCAGACAGGAACACCTCAGGCTGGGCAGCAGACAGGAACACATCAGGCTGGGAAGCAGGAACAGGCACATCAAGCTGGGCAGTAGGCACGGGCACTTTAGGCTGGGCAGCAGGAACGGGCACATCAAGCTGGGCAGCAGGTACGGGCACTTTAGGCTGGGCAGCGGGAACAGGCACATCAGGCTGGGCAGCAGGAACAGGCACATCAAGCTGGGCAGCAGGAACAGGCACATCAAGCTGGGCAGCAGGAACGGGCACATCAAGCTGGGCAGCAGGTATGGGCACTTTTGGCTGGGCAGCGGGAGCAGGCACATCAGGCTGGGCAGCAGGAACAGGCACATCAAGCTGGGCAGCAGGAACAGGCACATCAAGCTGGGCAGCAGGAACAGGCACATCAAGCTGGGCAGCAGGAACAGGCACATCAAGCTGGGCAGCAGGAACAGGCACATCAAGCTGGGCAGCATGTACGGGCACTTTTGGCTGGGCAGCGGGAACAGGCACATCAGGCTGGGCAGCAGGAACAGGCACATCAAGCTGGGCAGCAGGAACAGGCACATCAAGCTGGGCAGCAGGAACAGGCACATCAAGCTGGGCAGCAGGCACGGGCACATCAGGCTTGGCAGCAGGCACGGGCACATCAAGCTGGGCAGCGGGCACGGGCACATCAAGCTGGGCAGCGGGCACGGGCACATCAAGCTGGGCAGCGGGCACGGGCACATCAAGCTGGGCAGCGGGCACATCAAGCTGGGCAGCGGGCACGGGCACATCAAGCTGGGCAGCGGGCACAGGCACATCAAGCTGGGCAGCGGGCACAGGCACATCAAGCTTGGCAGCAGGCACGGGCACATCAAGCTTGGCAGCAGGCACGGGCACATCAAGCTTGGCAGCAGGCACGGGCACATCAAGCTGGGCAGCGGGCACGGGCACATCAAAATGGAGGGCTGGCAGCGGGTCAGCAGACTGGAAAACTGGCAGCGGGTCATCAGATTGGAAAACTGGCAGCGGGTCATCAGACTGGAAAACTGGCAGCGGATCATCAGACTGGAAACCTGGCAGCGGATCATCAGACTGGAAACCTGGCAGCGGGTCATCAGACTGGAAACCTGGCAGCGGGTCATCAGACTGGAAAACTGGCAGCGGGTCATCAGACTGGAAAACTGGCAGCGGGTCATCAGACTGGAAAACTGGCAGCAGGACATCAGACTGGGAAGCTGAGACATCAGGCTGGAAGGCCGGCACCAGGACATCAGACTGGAAGGCTGGGACATCAGGCTTGAGGGCTGGAACATCAGGCTGGAAGGCTGGAACATCAGGCTGGAAGGCTGGCATCGGAACATCAGACTGGAAGGCTGGGACATCAGGCTGGAAGGCTAGGACATCAGACTGGAAGGCTGGAACGTCAGGCTGGAGGGCTGGCACCAGGACATCAGACTGGAAGGCTGGGACATCAGGCTGGAAGGCTAGGACATCAGGCTGGAAGGCTGGAACATCAGGCTGGAAGGCTGGAACATCAGGCTGGAGGGCTGGCACCAGGACATCAGGCTGGAAGGCTAGTACTGGCTCTTCAGGCTGGATTGCTGGCACCTCCGGCTGGAACTCTGGCGCTTCAGGCTGGGACAGATTAGTGGGTGTGGAGGCAGATTGGGTTACTGGCAGGATCGTTTTGGTCGGGAAGAACTTTCGTTTTTTCTTTGACTTGGTCGCTGAAGCTTTGTAGGTTGGGGGTGCAGCAGACAGGAAAGGAGTGTTGGGATTTGGCAGAGAAGAGGTAGGGGAGTTGTATGCAGGATAGGTACAGGGAGAGGAGACCGGATATGAATATTTGGTTGGGAGCAATGTATACTGGGTGGCAACTGAGTTTGGCATGGGTGATGGGGAAACATACATTTGTGGATTTGTAGGCAGCTGAGAAGAGGCAGGGGGTTAAATGCAGGATAGGTACAGGGAGAAGAGACCGGATATGAATATTTGGTTGGGAGCAGTGTATACTGGGTGGCAACTGGGTTTGGTATGGGTGATGGGGAAACATACATTTGGGTAGGCTGGTGTCTGATGGCAGAAGTGGTTTGTTTGGCTGGGGCTAATTGCATCATGCCAGACCATGCTGAACACACCAGTGCCTAAGGCACAATTTTTCAGCCCCTGTTTAACAGGGGCGTGTACATACAATTTTTATAAAAAAATGCTTTGCAACACGTGTGACTGCTGTGCTCCAAGTACAGTATCTGTGAGGGGTTGCAGTGTTGTGGCACCAGCACCAGTGCCTAAGGCACAATTTTTCAGCCCCTGTTTAACAGGGGCGTGTACTTACATTTTTTTAAAAAAATGCTTCGCAACACGTGTGACTGCTGTGCTCCAAGTACAGTATCTGTGAGGGGTTGCAGTGTTGTGGCACCAGCACCAGTGCCTAAGGCACAATTTTTCAGCCCCTGTTTAACAGGGGCGTGTACTTACAATTTTTTAAAAAAATGCTTCGCAACACGTGTGACTGCTGTGCTCCAAGTACAGTATCTGTGAGGGGTTGCAGTGTTGTGGCACCAGCACCAGTGCCTAAGGCACAATTTTTCAGCCCCTGTTTAACAGGGGCGTGTACTTACAATTTTTTAAAAAAATGCTTCGCAACACGTGTGACTGCTGTGCTCCAAGTACAGTATCTGTGAGGGGTTGCAGTGTTGTGGCACCAGCACCAGTGCCTAAGGCACAATTTTTCAGCCCCTGTTTAACAGGGGCGTGTACTTACAATTTTTTAAAAAAATGCTTCGCAAAACGCGTGTGACTGCTGTGCTCCAAGTACAGTATCTGTGAGGGGTTGCAATGTCGTGGCACCAGCACCAGTGCCTAAGGCACAATTTTTCAGCCCCTGTTTAACAGGGGCGTGTACTTACAATTTTTAAAAAAATGCTTCGCAACACGTGTGACTGCTGTGCTCCAAGTACAGTATCTGTGAGGGGTTGCAGTGTTGTGGCACCAGCACCAGTGCCTAAGGCACAATTTTTCAGCCCCTGTTTAACAGGGGCGGGTAATTACAAATCTTGATCTAATAGTTCACAGCAGGGCCCATTCCTGCGCCCACCAAGAGTAACTATGAGGGCCTACAGTCTTGTGGCAACACCGTCCACCACCACCGCCAAAGGCCCAATTTTTCTGCCCTGTTCATCAGGTGCTTGCAATTACAAATCTTGATCTAATAGTTCACAGCAGGGCCCATTCCTGCGCCCACCAAGAGTAACTATGAGGGCCTACAGTCTTGTGGCAACACCGTCCACCACCACCGCCAAAGGCCCAATTTTTCTGCCCTGTTCATCAGGTGCTTGCAATTACAAATCTTGATCTAATAACTCACAGCAGGGCCCATTCCTGCGCCCACCAAGAGTAACTATGAGGGCCTACAGTCTTGTGGCAACACCGTCCACCACCACCGCCAAAGGCCCAATTTTTCTGCCCTGTTCATCAGGTGCTTGCAATTACAAATCTTGATCTAATAACTCACAGCAGGGCCCATTCCTGCGCCCACCAAGAGTAACTGTGAGAGCTTACAGTCTTGTGGCAACACCGTCCACCACCACCGCCACCCCCAATTTTTCTGCCCTGTTCAACAGGTGCATGCAATTACAAATCTTGATCTATTAACTCACAGCAGGGCCCATTCCTGTGCCCACCAGTCTTGTGGCTACACCAACATCTAATAGGGCAAATTTCTGCAGAGTATATACGCCAGGCCCCTACTTTCAAACATCCAACTTACAAACGACTCCTACTTGCAAATGGAAAGAGAAAACAGGAAGTGAGAGGAAATCTACCCCTAGGAAGGGAAATTCTATCCTGTTAGATTTAATTTGGGAAAAAGGTATCTCCTCTCTACTGATACTTTATCACCAATCCTTGTTTCAATTAAAACCCCACTTTTTACAAAAACATTTGTCATTGGGACGGAAAGTGAGGTGACATGTTCTGAACAGATGTGCAAAGACAGCAAATGTTACAGGGGTGATAACCCCTCCCTATGTTCTCCAAAAAGCTTAAAAATAGATTTTTTTGGGATAGCTACACTTCATAATGCACCTGTTCAGATTCTACTTAAGAACAAACCTAAAGCCGCAAGTGGTTTTAAATGGCTTCTTTTTTTCCTTTACAAATGTCATTTTGTGCAAGGACAGTTCTAAACACGGGAAACACATGCCACTTCACAGGCATACTTTAGACACCCCCCAGGTACCATATTTAAAGGAAAATTTCACTTTTTTTTTTTCACTTTATGCATCATTAAAATGACTGCTCCCGAAAAAACGTTAGTTTTTAAAAGTTCTTTTTGCATTGATATATGTCCCCTGGGGCAGGACCCGGGTCCCCAAACCTGTTTTATGACATTAACATGCATATTGGCCGTTGTAATTAGCACTTTTGATTTCGAACGTTCGCGTCCATTATAACGTATAGGGTTCGAAAATTTGCGCGAACTTTCGGTCCGTTCGAAGGTTCTGGTTCGAACCGAACCCGGGGGTATTCGGCTCATCCCTAGTGACAACAGTTCGATATAGATAGGAGATTCGACGCTGACAATAACAATCTGTGTCCATTGAACCTGTGGTCGAATGTGCCTAATCTTAACTCTATTAGTCCAAGATTATTCTAAATAGAGAGGAAAGATTCGACGTAGAGAGGAAAGATTCGACATAGAGAGAAAAGATTGCTGCTGGAATTGGGTGGAATTGCAGCTAAACTATACAGTCATACAGTTTAGCTGCTCCGTCGAATCTTCTTTGAACATTCGACAGACACCATAAGCCTTCAATGACAGATTGGACCTTAATTCATTTGGATTTTCGGACGAATGCAATTTTTAACAAAAAAACTAAATAAATAAAAAAGAATTTCAGGAGTAACTAAATAAATAAATTTTTCGGATGAAAACAAAATTCCGAAATGAAATATTTCAGTGTGCACATGTCTACAGATTCCTCATTCTCTCTGTGTCCTTTAATAATTGCCCACTTATCATAGTCAATTTATACTCTCCTAACACTGGACAAAAACCCTTTTACAAGAGTATACTTAACAGGCTCTCTACCTATCCCAAAAAACATATCATCATATGCAGGGACTTTAATGAGACAGTGGATCACTCCCTAGACACTCCAATCCCCTCAGGAAGCGCTCCTCTGCATTATCCTTATTACTCTACAAGGAGGACATCTACAACATCTGGAGGTGCACTCACAGTAGGGAATGGGATTATACCTTTTTCTCACCCACTCAGGGATCCTATTCCAGACTCAATCTACTCCTCACATCTAAACTCCTGCTACAACAGGTCATCTCAGCCAGCATTCGGCACATAATGTGGTCTGACCACGCTCCAGTAACCATCTCTCAGAGCACTGCACATGTCTCCAAATCTAACACAACATGGAGAATGAACACCTCCCTGTTGACTCATACAATCTACAACCCACAGATCAGGGCTGGCCTGGAATATCATCCTATTTTTCTACTAATACAGGTTCCGTAACCAATACCACCATGGTATGGAATGAGCATAAATCAGTACTAAGAGGGTTTTTTCTCAAATTTCATTAAATATCCCTGTCTTTCTTGGTATTTACAGGGAAATAAACCAGGCAATGTTCTTGCCAACCACAACAAACAGAGTATCCCAGTCCAAAATACCATATTTGACAGACCAATGGGGTAATAGATCCACTAGACATAGCCAACTACTTTAAAACCCTCTACTCAAAGATGTACAATATCTCCACATCTTCCACAGGGCCACTCCCCTCAGAAATTACCATACAGTCCTTCCTTTTGTCAGTTAAGCTCCCCCTCGATCACTCTAACCCAACTGAGTATCCTATCTCAACCATTTACAGTAGGGGGAGGTATTTAATCCCTCCCCATACATACAGTAAGAGCCTGGGACCAGACGGGTCCTGTAATCAGTATAACAAGACATTTCCTGATTTACTCATCCCCCACCCATGTGCCTCCCTCAACAGATTTGCAGCGACAGGTGACATCCCTAAGAAGTCCCTAAAGGCCTTGATTGTTACCATTCCGAAACAAGGTAAATCCTTTGATGACCTGGCTAATTACCAACCTATTTCCCTACTCAATATCGATCTGAAGCTTTATGCCAAACTGTTCGCAACCCGTTTAGCTACTCAAATTCCTTATCTAATACACTCCAATCAAGTAAGTTTCATCCCCACTGCCAAACCTCAAACAGCACACACAGGTTCATTAACCTTATTCAATGGACAGAAAATCATTAAATGCCTTCTCTGGTCATCTTACTAGATGCAGAGAAGGTGTTCGATAGAGTGCATTGGAAGTACTCGGAGAACGTGCTTATTCAATTTGGTTTGACTGTATCATATACCTGGTACTGGAGGCCAATGGAGAGAGAGGGCTTCCCTTGTGGCTAAGTTCCAGACCCCCCTGAGGGTGAAAACAGGAAAGGTCAGGCCCAAAAAAGTACGGGTCACCTGCAGGACTGTATGCAGGAGTACAGCTGATGTGCTGGCGTAGAATCAGCAGACAGGTGGCACCCGTGAGGTGTTGCAGGATTCAGATAATGCTGCGACTAGAACGTGGTCAAAAGGAAGCCTAGGTCGTGAGCCGGGTTGGTACCAGAGCAGAAATGGTCAGGTGGATAGCTGGAGTCAAACACAGGAAGCAAACATGAGACAGGTCAAGGACAAGCCGGGTAGGTAACAGGATACACATGAACAGGAGTACCACGAAGATAACACACTGGAGGAACCAAAGATCAACCAGCAAATGCAGACACTAGCAGACTTCCTTATATAGGCCCATGTGACCTGCTAGTAGAGATACTGGGTCCTAAAGTCCTTCTCCTGCCAGAGATGCTGGGTCCTAAAGTCCTTCTCCTGCCATAAGTGCTGGTAGAGATGCTGGGTCCTAGAGCCCTTCTCCTGCTGTTGGTTCCCTGACAGACTGTATCTTTTCTACGAGCCATCCTAGGCCTTTACTCTAGCCCTACGGCTAGAGTCTGGTAGGGAGGACACTTTTCAGACCCGTTCCATATTACTAATGGCACCCGGTAGGGATTCCCGGTGTCCCCACTAGTTTTCGCTATGGTAATTGAACCCTTAGCAGAAGCTATACACGCTAACCTGCTAATCAATGGTATTACAGTGGGTGAGACCTCCCACAAAGCTGGGCTCTAAGTGGACCATATCATCATCTCACTTTCCAATCCGAAACAATCCCTACCTACTCCCAACAGGTACTTAATAACTTTGGACAAGCTTCCCTCTACAAGCTTAATCACTCCAAATCCTCTATGATGGGTATTCACCTTACTCCTGATGATAAGAAGGTACTGTCTCAGATGATGCATTTCTCATGAGCACAGAACTCAATGCTGCACTATCTAGGGATACAGTTAGTCACTCCCTCCTCTGCTCTTCTTCGCATTAATATAGACCTATTGATCAACACACTCCAACAATTAAGCTCTGCACTACAAGTAGTGAAATATTCCTGGGCAGGACGCATAGCCCTAGTGAAGAGGTACCTTCTTCCTCATATCTTATACTTCTTCCATTTCCCATTTTGCCTTGTTATCGTAAAAAACTGCAACGCATTTTGAACTCTTTCATTTGAGAGCACAGACGACCCAGGCTGCATCATATTATATTTAGTGACTAAACTTGGTGGAATGGGAGCCCCAGATGTCCAAACATATTACAAAGCTGCAATACTCAACCAAACAAAATGCTGGTGGAACCCAACCTCATTTACTGCCTGGAAACAAATTAAACGTACTGTGATGTCAAAGGATTTACGCCTACTCCCTGCTCAACTAACACCCTCCTAGATCATTTCTAGACACTGTCAATGCCACGAGAAGAGTTTGGCGATTTATCCCACAAATATCTAAAGGCATCTCTTTTCAAACCCTACAACATCTGCCACTCACAGCCGTGGAACCCCTAACACCCAACTTATCATTACATCACGGGACTAGGGCGGGTATCCGCAATTGAAACAACCTATATACAGTATCTGACCTCACATTTTTGTAAATATTTTCTTCTATCTATTTATGTGACAACACTGCCGAAATTACACTTTGCTACAATGTAAAGTAGTGAGTGTACAGCTTGTATAACAGTGTAAATTTGCTGTCCCCTCAAAATAACTCAACACACAGCCATTAATTACTAAACCGCTGGCAACAAAAGTGAGTACACCCCTAAGTGACAATCTCCAAATTGGGCCTAATTAGCTATTTTCCCTCCCCGGTGTCATGTGACTCGTTAGTGTTACAAGGTCTCATAAAGATGGCCTAGGCCAGTGATGGGCGAACCTTGGCACCCCAGATGTTTTAGAACTACATTTCCCATGGTGCTCAACTACACTACAGAGTGTATGAGCATCATGGGAGATGTAGTTCCAAAACATCTGGGGTGCCAAGGTTCGCCATCACTGGCCTAGGCTATAAGAAGATTGCCAAGATCCTGAAACTGAGTTGCAGCATGGTGGCCAAGACCATACAGCAGTTTAACAGGACAGGTTCCACTCAGAACAGCCCTCGCCATGGTCGACCAAAGGAATTGAGTGCACATGCTCAGCGTCATATCCAGAGGTTGTCTTCGGGAAATATATGTATGAGTGCTGCCAGCTTTGCAGAGGTTTAAGGGCTGGGGGTTAGCCTGTCAGTGCTCAGACCATATGCCGCACACTGCATCAAATTGGTCTGCATGGCTGTCGTCCCAGAAGGAAGCCTCTTCTAAAGATGATGCACAAGTAAGCCCGCAAACAGTTTGCTGAAGACAAGCAGACTAAGGACATGGATTACTGGAACCATGTCCTGTGGTCTGAAGAGACAAAGATAAACTTTTTTGGTTCAGATGGTGTCAAGAGTGTGTGGCAGCAACCAGGTGAGGAGTACAAAGACAAGTGTGTCCTGCCTATAGTCAAGCATGGTAGTGGGAGTCTCATGGTCTGGGGCTGCATGAGAGCTGCCGGCACTGGGGAGCTACAGTTCATTGAGGGAACCATGAATGCCAACATGTACTGTGACATCCTGAAGCAGAGCATGATCTCCTCCCTTCGGAGACTGCACTGCAGGGCAGTATTCCAACATGATAACGACCCCAAACACACCTCCAAGACGACCACTGCCTTGCTAAAGAAGCTGAGGGTAAAGGTGATGAGCTGGTCAAGCATGTCTCCAGACCTAACCCCTATTGAGCATCTGTGGGGCATCCTCAAATGGAAGGTGGAGGAGCGCAAGGTCTCTAACACCCATCAGCTCCACAATGTGGAAGGAGTGGAAGAGGACTCCAGTGACAACCTGTGAAGCTCTGGTGAATTGCATGCCCACACAAAATATTGACACTTTGGGCCCAATTTGAAGATTTCTACTTAGGGGTGTACTCACTTTTGTTGCCAGCAGTTTAGACATTAATGGCTGCGTGTTCAGTTATCTTGAGGGGACAGCAAATTTACACTGTTATACAAGCTGTACACTCACTACTTTACATTATTGGAAAATGTAATTTCTTCAGTGTTGTCACATGAAAAGATAAAAGAAAATGTTTACAAAAATGTGAGGGGTGTATTCACTTTTGTGCGATACTGTATATCGCAGTGATTTACTACCTTTCCATGCCTCTCTACCTCCTTCAGCATACCACACCATAACTTCTATCGACTTCTTCTGAGCATCCGGCATAGTCTATCATCACTTAAGTGGTGCTCTAGTCAAACCACAAGCGATCTTCTGAAATGGTATGTCTCGCAAAACCCTTGTGTAAAGGGTCTGTCCTTTATGTACTCACACCTCACCACTCTTCGTGCTGAGGGAAAAACCGTAGCTATGATCATTACACTTTACCACATCAGAGGAGGTGTGATACCGAACTCTTAACAACACCCAGCACTTTAAGAACATCTCTCACTGGGAAGCAGTTATGAAGCTTTACCACCTCTGCTACTTTAGCCTGACCAAATTAGCAGCCATTTACCCCTCAGCCTCTCCTAAATGTTTGAGGAACTGTGACTTTTGGTGGGCCTGTTCTGCTCTCCGACCATTGTGGAAAGATGTACATTGCCCGATTTGCTCGGTCACTGGCGTTAATGTTCATTTAACTCCGGAGATGGCTCTGCTGGGTATAGTGTTAACTGAATGGCCAACCTCAGTACAGTCCTTAATCATCCACATCATTATAGCTGAAAGACTTTTGATTGCTTGTAACTGGAAATGCCCCACACCACCTACCATCCAATTAGTAATTTCCTTGCTAAATGATCAATACTTAATAGAGAACTTTAAAAAACTAAGCACAATGTATAATTGATTAAAATGTAAAAGTTCATAAAGAGCAGGATACATAAGATCTCAGATGGTGACAAGATGTGCATATAAGTATCCTGTAGGTGTATGCCTGAAGAACCTCCACCACAAGCAATACTAGCAGCTCACCTCACTAAGTGTACCCCTGAATAATCAGAAAGGGAAGACACTTTCCATGAAAATATACATAGCTGAGGTACTAATAACCGAGCATCAAGACAATCGACATATATCTACAAAAATTTGATCCAATCTGTCCAATAACATGATAGACATATATTGACAAAACAATCAAGTAACTCTTCCACCTTAGTCAACTCAAAAAAAAAACATAACCCCAAAATCGGGATCCTAAAATTTAACCTACTGGGAATACCCCCATGTGGTAGAAAAATTACAAATCATTTTTTCGTCTTTTTTCTTGCCCCCCATTAGCCCATAAATAAAAAGGAAAAAAAAAAAAGTCTCAAGAGTTCCCCTCTTCTCCCCACACACCTACAGGAGCTAGTAGGGGGGGGGGGGGGATAAAAGGTGTGTTCCACCAAGGAGCTGGTCAGGATTAAAAGGAATGGTACATCAATTCCATCAACTAGTGGAGCTCACATCAATGAGAGTCCTTTCCTCTTCTGAGTTAATAAAAAAGTTACATGAAGACCATGTGTGTGTATCTCTCATTTCTGCCGGGAAGTCCAAACCAGATCTGTCATCTGGATGAATTCCTCCACCTTTCTAAGCTACAGTCCCACTGAAGGGGGTTGTGTCTGTTTCCAGGTAAGGGGGATACAAGACTTGGCTGCATTCAAGAGGTGACACAAAATAGATTTCTTGTACGTCTTAACAGGAAATTTTTGAAACATGCAATAAAAAAAAAGCCGGATCTTCAGGGATCTCATAATCACAGAGTTTTTGATCTTCCAGACCTCTTTCCAGAAACTCCTAATTCTGGAGCAGGACCAGAAATATGTAATAACATCCTGCATTCCTCCTGACAGTGCCAGCAGTTATCAGAATGTTTGAAGCACTTGTGGAGAAAGGCCGGGGTCTGATACCATTGATAAAGAATTTAAAAGTTTGTTTCCTGCACTTTCATCCAGATTGAAGATTCAAATATAGAATATATTATGTTGGTATGCTGCCCTTCCGAGAAGGTTATCTCCAAGTCCAGTTCCCATTTTTGTAAAAAGGGCAACTGGAAATCCTCTGGAGGTGCAGCCAACAAGGCATACATCTTCGAGAGGGTATGGAAGAGTGGTCCTCTCTCGGTGCAATATTCTTCAAAAGGGAGTAGACTACGGTCAAAAATGCCAGGGGCAGGTAAAGTATATAAGAAATGTCTGAATTGTACGGGTCTCCAAAAATTCAATTGATAGGGGTCGGCTCTGGAGGTCGACACTTGAAACGTGGACCATGATACTTATTTCACAAAGTGAGAGGCTGATATAACCCCCGATCCAGCAGTGTACCGAAAGTCTCCTTCCGCAAACCCGGAGCCAATTGTGGATTCCCTAAAATAGGGAACATACAACAGGAATTCCTTTAATGATAGCTTACCATTGGAAAAAAGCCTAGAAAACAAACGTAACGTAGAATAAGAAGGGGGACATTGGGAACAGAAGGGGCATTGGGACTTTATATGAAACACAACTCTCAGGCAGGATGAGACATTCAATACAGTATAAATTATATTTAATAGTGACAACAATGGGCATAATGCAGTATTTGATATAGATTTAATTAAATCAATAAATATGATACTAAAGTATGTAGAACATATTTAATATATCATATTGTAATAAAATAGCATAATAAACAATGTATCACATGATTAAAATAGATATCAACAGTACTACCAAAATAAGCACAGACATAATGAAGATATTATATTGAATAAATTGATGACTCAACCAAAAAAAAAAACCATGGTATGGACATGGATACTGTGACATGACATCAAATATGAAAGCTTGATGCGTTTTGTGGATTTGTTTACACTCATCAGGAGCTGCTAACTGGGAATGCCTATAATGAATTGTATATAGGTAATTAATGGTAGTTAGTTAACACAGGAAGAGCGGGAACAACAACTATGGTCCTAGCACTCTTACCTGTGGGTATATAGTAGAGTTGTAAAAGAATGTAGATAATAGAAATAATGACGATAAGAGGCACCAGGGGATGAAGAAAGCATCCCTCCGGGGAGCTGAGGCGATGAAAAAGCAGCAGCAGGGCGGGGCCAACCAGGGAACAAATGAAAAAGGTGCATGGGCAGGATCCCCCTTCCAACGTTGTGATAATCAGTATGAGCACCAGGAATATACTGTAATAAATAAATAATAATGTATATAGTGAACAAGTGGGTATTATACTGTATACTGTAAGGACTGTAGGAAGGGAGAATAAGGGGATGGAGAGTGAGTGTGTGCGAAGGAGTGAGAAAGCAGATAACACCCCAGTGTAAAGGGGAATTAAAGTGAAACAAGGAAGATAAGAAGAGTAACAAACCACCAGGAAAAAGCAGTGGCAACACATAACAAAGGTGAATTTACCTAAGACTTGGAGTGTGCATATGTGAAAGATGGTGAAGTAAGAGTGCCGCAATGAATAGAAATGTAGGGTCCCTGGATGCATGATAGAAAAGAAACCAGCCTGCCAGCCAGCGGCGTCCCATCAACATCACGCTAAACCATGCTCTGAGAGAGGAGGCGACCACATGCAGGTGACTGAACGCCTATATGTAGGCGCCTGAACCTCCGTCAGTATTGCAGGCAGATGGTCAATTGACACGCCAACACGCTGCGTCAGATTGACGCCAGCCGTGCGGGCTTGTGGGGCGTGGTGTCGACGTGCAGCGAGTAAAAGCTCCCAGCCCCGCAATCATCAAGATCGAGGGAGTGGGGAACAGACACGGTGCGTGCCGCAGCTCCCGGGAATGAATAGGATCAACCCCCTAGTGCAGACCTCACAACAATGAAAACAAAACAGAATATCCCAATGTTGCAAATAACCTGTGTTGGCACTTGATGCATATTAACAGTAAACCATGGAGTAAAACAATAGATAAGTGTGTGTTTCCATCCCTTTTCAATTAAATTAGAAAGAGAGCATTGTTGGGACTTTATGTGAGACCATGACCATTCAGTATACAGGTCTCCATCCCTGATTAAGTGGAATAAGAAGGGGGACATTGGGAACAGAAGGGGCATAGGGACTTTATATGAAACACAACGCTCAGGTACGATGATACATTCAATACAGTATACATGATATTTAATAGTGACAGCAATGGGCATAATGCAGTATTTGATATACATTTAATTAAATCAATAAAGATAAAACAAGGTAGGCAACACATAACAAAGGAGAATTTAAATAAGTTTTGGTGTGAGCATGTGAAAGATGGTGAAGTAAGCGTGCCGCAATGAATAGAAATGTAGGGTCCCTGGATGCATGATAGAAAAGAAACCAGCCTGCCATCCAGCGGCGTCCCACCAATGTCACGCTAAACCATGCTCTGAGAGAGGAGGCGACCACATGCATGTGACTGAACGCCTATATGTTCCCTGGTTGACCCCGCCCTGCTGCTGCTTTGTCACCGCCTCAGCTCCCGGGGGATGGTTTCTCCATCCCCTGGTGCCTCTTATCGTCATTATTTCTATTATCTACATTCTTTTACAACTCTACTATATAACCACAGGTAAGAGTGCAAGGACCATAGTTGTTGTTCCCTCTCTTCCCGTGCTAACTAACTACCATTAATTACCTATCTACAATTCATGATAGGCATTCCCAGTTAGCTGCTCCTGATGAGTGGATATAAAAATCCACAAAACTCTTCCATTTTTCATATTTGATGTCATGTCACAGTATCCATGTACATACCATGGGTTTATTTGGTTGAGTCATCAATGTATTCAATATAATATGTTCATTATGTCTGTGCTTATTTTGGGTGTACTGTTGATATCTATTTTAATCATGTGATACATTGTTTACTATGCTATTTTATTCCGATATGATATATTAATCATGTTCTACCTATCTTGTATCATATTTATTGATATGATTAAATGTATATCAAATACTGCGTTATGCCCATTGTTGTCACTATTAAATATCACGTATACTATATTGAATGTCTCATCCTACCTGAGCGTTGTGTTTCATATAAAGTCCCAATGCCCCTTCTGTTCCCAATTTCCCCCTTCTTATTCCACTTAATGAGGGATGGAGACCTGTGTACTGGATGGTCATGATCTCATATAAAGTCCCAACAATTCTCTCTCACAAACGTAAGGTAGGCCCAATAAGTGGGTGTATCTTAAAGCGGAATTCCAGCCATTTAAAAGTCAGCAGCTACAAAAAGTGTAGCTGCTGACTTTTAATAATCAGACACTCATCTGTTCCATGGTCCAGTGATGCAGGTGCCCGAAGCCTCGCTCCTCTCCCCCTCCTCTCTGCGGCACCGGCATTCTAACTGTGGGCATCCGGCTGTGGCTTCACAGCCAGGTGCAAGCCGCGCTGCATGCTGTGAATGGCCGGACAATCTTCTGGGACCTGTGACGTGTCCCAGAAGATTGCAGGAAGGGAGGGGCAGAGGTGATCTTCCTTCCGGTGCTGCGGCGCCAGGGGAGAAAGTGGGAGCCTGGTGCCTGAAAAAACAGGGTACCTGCTCTCCCCCCCAAATGTGGCATGTCAGGGGGTCACCTGCACTTAAAGCAGAAGTTCCATTTTTGGGTTGAACTCCACTTTAAGAGAGAGCGGGAGATCATTTAGACACCAAGGAGACATCTGCAGCAACACGCTGCTCTGGGCCTGCTCTAAATTTTTCCAGATTTTTTTTTTTACCATGCTGATACAATCAATCAAGAAACCTAGAAGGGCTGCCTGATAGTATTTATACAAGTCAGGAACAGCCAACCCTCCATATTGCTTAGGGAGGATCAACAACAACCTTTTAATCCTTGGATGTTTATGTGCCCAAATGAATCCGTTTAAAGTAATGTATAGGTATAACAATGGGTATAGCCTGGAATAAGTATAAAAACTTTGGCAAGGTGTCCATTTTGATAATATTACACTGCCCAAACCAGGAATGAAGTCCCTTATGCCACCCTTCCAAAAGGATTCACACTTTATGTAAAAGTGGGGGAAAGTTAAGCTCAAATGTAGATGAGAGGTCCACTGGAAAAAAGTACCTATTTACTTCAAGGCTTGATCTTTCCATTTAAATGTATAGCTTAATTTCAGTGACCTCATCTGAACGTTGGGAACTGCTACTGCCATAGCCGATTTGGAAAGATTAATCTTAAAATACGATAAAGAACCATAAATCTCCATTTCACAAAAGAGATTAGGGAGATATACCATCGGATTGGTCAATGAGAAAAGTATATAGTTGGTGTAAGCCGAAACCTTATGCTGTGTTCCTTCAACCGTCAGACCCTGAATGTCAGAATTTAACCGGACCTTACAAAAGAACGGCTCCAAGAAAAGAGCAAAAAGGAGGAGTGACAATGGGCATCCGTGTCTGGTCCCGTTAGTGACCATAAAGGGAGAGGACAAAACTCCATTTACCTTAAAGGGGTTGTAAACCCTTGTGTTTTTTCACCTTAATGCTTCCTATGCATTAAGGTAAAAAAACACCTGGCAGTGACCCCCCCCCCCCCCCCAGCCCCCCGTTTTACTTACCTGAGCCCTGGAACTTCACTCAGTGGGGACATGCTGTCCCTCTGCCCGGGGTTCTCGGCTCTTGATTGGATAGATTGATAGCAGCGCGGCCATTGGCTCCCGCTGCTGTCAATCAAATCCGAGGGGCCGAGTCATACATTTGGTGGCTATGGATGCCAAATGATGGACTCGGGAGTGCTCCCGCAAGGTAACCCCCCGGGAGAGCACTTCTCTGAGGGGGTTATTTGATGTGGGGATGAGCATTCCAAAAGGATGCCAGGTAGTCATTCATTACAGACTGAGCAGGGGGCTCTAATTGCATATTATAAAAAGAGGAAATAAAAATCACCAAATGACTGGGCTATTTGTCTAGGTAAAGTAATTTTTTCCCCGTCAGCACCTGAAATCAATGGAACATAAGTCATTGATTCCTGCACCCGCAAGGCTCTAGCAAGTAGTTTGCCACATTTGTTATCAAACTCTTGAGCATGTTTACACCCTACCTGTATTGCCCTTTTGGCTTTATAAAGAAGTAGGTCGGTAACCTGTCTACGGGCGTTCAAAACGTCTAATTTCACATTTGGAGATCATGTTTATGAAGTGATTCTAATCGATGTATATCTGTTAACAGAGATGTTGACTTTGCGTCCCTCTCACGTTTAATCATAGCACCATGTTAAATCAGGACTCCTCGGATTACAGTTTTGTGGGCCTCCCAGATCACCTCAGGGGTGCATTCGGAAGTATCATTGGCCTGAAAAAAACATGTCACCTCCCTAAGGAGGTCCGCCAGAACTGTGGGGTCCTGCAGGAGGCTTTCATTAAGTTTCCACATCGCAGGACCAGAATGTCGAATATCTAAGATGTTATATTTCAGAAAAATTGGCGCATGGTCCGACCAGGTGATCGACCCAATGGTAGCTTTAACAACCAAATTTATTTGGCTATAAGGAATGAAAAATAAAATAATGTGAGAGTATGACTTATGTGGCGAGGAAAAAATTTGTAATCTCTTTCCCCTGAACGGAGAAGGTGCCACACATCCACTAATCTTGCTCCATGAAGTGATTGAGAGATTCACTTCCAAAGGCCAGGTAAAACCGGCGAGAAGCCTTGTTGAAGTATCTTCCCTAGGTATCAAAGGAACATTAAGGTCCCACCCCCATGATCAATTGACCCTCTGAAAATTCCAAAAGTTTATCCAGGGTGGTTCTAAAGCTTCATACACATGATCGGACTTTGTACAAACTTTCCGGTGGATTCTTGTACAAAGGTCATTGGCCCCAAGTTTGTATTGCATACACACGATTGGACTTTTTAGGCAACAAACACGAACGTAGTGATGTTTCAACGTAATGACGACACTAAAAAAGAGGACGTTCAAATCCAGCGCCACCTTTGGTCAACTTCTGTATTGTTGTCTGATCTTTTGCATTGGTTCTGAGCATGCGTGTTTGTACTTTGTACAAAAGTCTGATTATTTTGTGTACACACGGTCGGACTTTGCTCCATCGGACTTTTGTTGGCAGAAAGTTTGTCTGTTCGCACAGCCAACAAAAGTCAGATGAAAACTGAAAAAGTTTGTCCGATGGAGCGTACACACGGTCGGATGGTGCTCCAAAACAGCTAATTTGCATGTTTGTTGTCAAAAAGTCAGATCGTGTGTTTGGGCCTTTAGAAAGATGTCCTGTTGCACGTTAGAGGCATAAAAAGAGGCCAACGTTACCCTAATCCTTCCAATCGTGCATTTAAGGAATACATATCGACCTCCAGCATCAACAAGAGAATCTAAACAAGACCATGGAACTTTACTAGAGCTCAAAATAGACACTCCCCTGGATTTGCTAACAGGGTTAGTGGCGTGGTAGATCAATAGAAAAACTTTATTTCTAAGCAGAGGGAGACTGTTCTCTCTAAAATGTGTTTCCTGAAGAAATGCAATATCAATCCTGGACCGTTTCAAATCCTGGGGAAATATGTGTCGTTTTCTGGGGGTATTTAGTCCCTTAACGTTAAAGGACATTATAGAAAAAATATCCATCTCTTATGCCCAGCTTTAAATTCACAAACACCAGAGGGAAAGAAAGGGGAAAAAAAGAAAAGAAAACCCTTGATAAAAATGAAATGAATAAACTATGGCCAATCGGGGTGAATGCTATACAACAACCTCCCCCTGGGTCACTAAAGTAAATTTTTTCCAAATAACATTTTATTCAAGAAATGTACATTACAGATAAATCAAATCTATCAAACCAGCCTTAGAATTCAAGTAATTAACAAAGCAAGACATAGCTATAATCTGAAAGTTTAAGGCCATGCTCAAAAAAGTCACTCCTTCCTAAATTAGGAACAAGCTGATAATATTTTTTTTTTTCCGAATAACATTTTATTCAAGAAATGTACATTACAGATAAATAAAAAAATACACAATAAAAAATACACAAAGTTCACAAACGTATAGACTTGGGGGGGCGTAAGACAGAAAGCATCTGGGTCTATATAAACAATGTAACTAATAATCGCTGAATTCCTCCCAGGTCATTAGTATCTTTTTTTTTGGTCTATTCTATTAGGAAGCTAGGAACCCGTGTTCCTCATACCGTAGGGAACTTATGGTTGCTTATAGGGGGGAGGCAAGAGTCATAAGAGGGCTCTTAAGGGATAGGAGGAGAAGGGAAGAGAGAGAAAGAGGGAGGAGAGGAGAAGTAAGGGAGGGTTGTCACCGTGGTGGTCCAGCACATCGGGTCAGGTTTGGTTCTGGATCTCTCGGAGGTTCCAGTGGTTCCATACCATATCATGTGCTTCCAGCCTGTCCTGCATCCTGGCGGTCATCTTCTCCATCAGCTCTACATCTTTAATTCTGGCGTGTAGGGCTCCTGGATCAGGGGGGCGTTTTTTTTCCAATTTAGGGCTATAAGGCAGCATGCAGCTGTTAGTATATGCCTCATTCATTTCTTGCAGGGTGTAGATAATTGTGGGTGGGGTATGCCCAGTAGGAAAGATTTGGGATTCATAGGGATATGTGTTCCCAGGAGCTGGGTTAATAATTGCTGGACTTCCAGCCAGTAGGATACAATCAGCGGGCACCCCCAGTATATATGGTAAAGTGTGCTTTTGTCCCGCAGACATATCGCCAGCAACAGTCAGGGGTTGATGGGTAGATGGCGTGGAGGACAACAGGGGTCATATACCAAAAGAAAATATCTTGTATGTGTTCTCTTTGTATAGGGTGCATAAGGAACTCTTGGCTGCCTGTGACCATATCACCCTTTGTTGTTTCATGGGGATCTCTTCTCCTATGGCTCCCTCCCATTTAAGCATGTAGGCGTGTTTGCCTTTACTTTCCATAGGATAGGCATTCAATATCTTGTATATATCTGAGATTAGCCCCTTCTGGGCTGAGCCTGCCAGAATTAAGTTTTCAAAGGGGGATGGAGGGGAGAAGAGCAGATCGGGCGATATGGTCAGGGCAAACTGCCGTATCTGTAGGTAGCTATAAAATGCTCAGTGGGGGAGGTCATATTTGGCCTGGAGGGCCGCATAGGACAGTAGTTTGCATGACCTGTGTTCTACCAAAGACCCCAAATGGAAGAGGTTCCGTAATGACCATATATGGGACATTTGGTGCGTCAGGCTGTCAGGGAGTTTAGGGTTACATATGAACGAGGTTAGGAGCGATCTTTCAGATGGAAGTTTGTGTGTTTTGGAGATCCTTCGCCATAGGTGGCGTAGTTGGGTCATAGATCCTAGTAGGTGTTCGGGGGGGACTTCTGCGCTCATGCTCCATAGCAAACTATTAGGGTGGGCCGTGGCCATCCATATCTTTTCAATCTCTGACCATTTGTTATACGACCTCTGGGTGTACCACGAGGCGACTGCACGCAGTTGGGCTGCTTGGTAGTAATTAACCAGGTTGGGGAAGGCAAGACCTCCGTCCATGCGTGAGGCAATCATTACCAATTGGGGTATTCTGTGCCTTTTATGACCCCACGTAAATTTAAGTAGGTCTGCCTGCAGTCGTCTCAGTTGGCTATAAGGTACGGGAATGGGCAGCGTTTGGAAAAGATAAAGGAGTTTCGGGAGGATCGTCATCTTTACCGACGCTACTTTACCAAGGAGGGAGATGGGGTGTTTCTGCCATTGTAGTAGCAGGGACCTTATTGAGCTGAAAAGGGGGGGGGGGGGGAGTTCGCTTGATAGAGTGACGCAAATTTTGGGGTAATGTGTACCCCTAGGTACTTAAGGGAGGAAGATTTCCAATGGTAGAAGAAGTTGGTTTGCAAATGTACAACTTCTGAGTCTGGGATGTTGATCGGGAGAGCTTCCGATTTGGTCTGGTTTATTTTGTAGCCTGAGAGGGCTCCATAACCGTCGAGTTCTTTGTGGAGGTTAGGAAGGGAGATTCTCAGCTGTGTGAGGGTGAGGATGATATCATCCGCAAACAGTGAGATCTTGAATTCCCTTCCTCTTACTGGTATTCCTCTTATGGCTGGATTATTGCGAATGTGGGCTGCTAGGGGTTCTACACACAGGGCGAATAGCAGGGGGGAGAGCGGGCAGCCTTGTCCGGTGCCATTAGAGATGGAGAACTGGGGGGAGATGGCAAAGGGAGTTCTGACCTGCGAAGATGGGTCTGAGTAAAGGTGATATATTGCTTGTAAATATGGTCCTCTAATTCCTATGTGCTTCATTGTGGCGAACAGGAAGGGCCAACCTAGCCTGTCAAAGGCTTTTTCCGCATCCAGACTCAGAAGCAGGGATTGCGAGCCCTCCCTGTTCACCACGTCCACCAAGTCAATCACCTTCCTGGTGTTGTCCCCCGTTTGCCGGAGGGGGACGAAGCCCACTTGGTCCTTATGAATAAGGGAGGGGAGTACCACATTTAGTCGCAAGGAGAGTAATTTTGTGAAAAATTTTAAATCTGTGTTTAATAATGCTATGGGCCTATAGTTCGCACACAGGATGGGGTCTTTGTCTGGCTTGGGGACTAAGGTTATGAAAGAGCGCTGCATATCTGGTGGTATGGGGGTATCCTTTAAAAAGGCATTATAGAGTCTACACATATACGGTAAAAGGAGGGGTAAGATGGCTTTGTAATACTCATAGGGCAGACCGTCCGGTCCTGGGGATTTGTGGGTTGGTAGGGCTTTAATGGTTAATTCTATTTCTTCTTCTGTGATTTGCGCATTTAGGGCTGTTAGGTCAGAGTTCTGGATTTTGGCGACCCCACTCTCTGCGAGGTATTGCTGTATGCGGTGGGAGATGTCTCGGGGGAAGGGTTTCCTTGGAATTTCTGGGTTGTTGTAGAGCTCTATGTAGAACTCCGCAAAGACCCTAGCAATGTCCGCAGGGTGGGAGTGGGCAGTGTTGTTTTTATCTCTAATTTGATGAGGGGTAGCTAAATGGGCGTTATCTTTTAGTTTGCTTGCTAATAGGGAGTGAGCTTTATTGCCTTTGTCATAGTATGTCTGTCTTATTCTGAGGAGGGTCCTTTCTACCTTGCCGATGGCCAGGTCGTTTAATATTGATCTGAGGCTCGTGACTTTTTTTAGAAGCTTCAGGGATGGAGCAGCCTGTAGTTGGCGTTCCGATAGCCTGAGTTCCTTTTCAGTTTGGAGCCTTGTGGAGTTGGCATTCCTCTTCATAGCAGAAGATAGGGCCATGCACCTGCCGCGGATCACGGCTTTGTGGGCCTCCCACAATGTAGAAAGGGATATGTCAGGTGTGTTGTTCTCTCTAAAATAGTGCTCCAATGTAGAGCTAAGTTCATCTTTTGAGGGGAGGTGCTGCAGTAGGAAGTTGTTTAGTTTCCAGTTACAGGGCCTAATGTTGGGGGAGCCTAAGTCTAAAGTAATGGAGATTGAGGCGTGATCTGACTAGGAGATTGGGAGAATCTGTGCTTTATGTGTTACTCTAAAGCCCCATACACACGGTCGGATTTTCCGATGGATTCTGTCCTATCGGACAATGTTGTCGGAAATTCCGACCGTGTGTAGGCACCATCGGACAGTTTCCATCGGATTGTCCGACGGACAAAGTTCTATCTCCTGCTCTAAAGATTTTCCGACAACAAAGTCCGATCACACCAATTCCGATCGTGTGTAGCGAATTCCGACGGACAAAGTGCCACGCATGCTCAGATCACATTACAAGACCAAAGCTATTGGCTACTAGCCTCTACGTAGTCCCGTCGTAGGCAACAAACGTCACCACGTTCAGAATGATCGGATTTTCCGCCAACTTTGTCCGACCGTGTGTATGCAACACCAGTGTCGGACTAAATCCGTCGGACAAAATCCGATGGATTTGGTGGTCGGATTTTCCGACCGTGTGTATAGGGCTTTAGTGTGGGGTTGTTGACGAATAGGTAGTCAATACGAGAGTGCATCTGGTGGGGGGAGGAGTAGAAAGTGTATTGTCAGTCCTTTGGTTGGAGGGCCCGCCATGCATCAAATAGTGCGTGTCACCTAGTAATTTGGCGAAATAGTTTAGAGTCTTTTTTGGCTCTAGTCTGGGAAGCCCGGGGGGTTGTTACTAGCCGGTCCAAAGTTGCCGAATGGGCCAGGTTAAAATCTCCTCCCACCACCAGGTAGTTATGTTCTGTCTTGAAAAGTCTAGTTAGTACTTTCGTGAGGAATGCATGTTGCTTGGTGTTTGGGGCATATAGTGTACAGAGTGTAATTTTTTGGGATTGCCAAGTTCCGGTTAAGATAAGGAATCCGCCCTGGGGGTCGCTATAGTGGTCAAGGTAGGTGAATAAGGGTGGCTACTCCTGCTTTTTTATGTGGGCCTGAGGAGTGGTAGATTTGGGGAGAGTGTCTGGAGGCAAATGCAAAGGACCCCTCTTTGTCAAAGTGTGTTTCTTGGGCAAGTACTATGTCTGCACCCGATTGTCTGAATTCCCTCAGTGCCAAATGTCTCTTTCTGTTGGAGTTTAAGCCGTGTACGTTCATGGATAGTATCTTAGCCATGGGTTTGTGACATGAGGGGGTGGGGACTCACCTGCAGTTGAGAGCCGTGATGACCGCCAGGAGCCTGATGACATCTGAGGTGGGAGAGAAGGGGAGAGAGAGAGAGGGAACAAACATTAACATACATAAGATAGTAAAACATCATCTTATTTAACTTTAATCGACCTTGCGTGGGTAATAAACCCAGGTCAAGACGGATTCCCCGGGAGCCACCCAGTCTGAGGGCCGAGGTCCCAGCTGGGCGGCTGCAGGGGAGTTCATTTCCAGCCATATGAGACTGTGCGTACGTAGCTCTGCGAGCTATTAGAACACAACCAGGAGGGGGCGTGCGGCTGTGACAACCGTTCTCCCATGTCTCCTAAAAGAACCAGCCCTAATAGTAAAACTGGGGTGTAAACAAGAAAAAAACTGACTAGTAAGGTAGAACTGTCCAGGGTCTTATGTTACAGCTTCTTCAGACTACTATAAGAGCCCCTCTTGGATTTGTCCAAGAGAGTGTGCTAGGGAAAGTCAGCCATTTCTATGCCTGGGACTTTTCTGCGATGCTTCTCTGTTCCGTGGACGTTGTCGCGGGGGGACTTTCTGCCATAGCGTAGGTGGGGGAGGTGGCGTAGCCACTAGGTCCCAATCCGGTAGTTGTGGCGGTTGGATCCCCAGTTCTGCGCAAATGTCCTATAGGTCTTCGGGATACCGGAGTATGGCTGATTTGCCCAGGTGTTTAGCTGTAAGGCTAAAGGGGAATTCCCAGCGGTAGGGAATATTTTCATCTTGCAGGATGCGTAAGAGGGGTTGAAGTAGTCTGCGTTTCTGCAGGGTGATCCATGATAGGTCAGGGAACAGGTTTACTTGGGAGTTCTTGAAGGTTACTTTACGTGCCAGGCGAGCTTGACGCATAATGTCCTCTTTCAGGGGAAATGAATTAATCTTACAGATTATGTCTCTGGGTTTTGAGGATGCGTTTTTGGGATGAAGCGCTCTGTAGGCTCTGTCCATTTCAATATATTTGGTGGGGGGTTCCCCTAGCAGGTTGTTGAACACGTCTTGCAGGATAATTTGTACGTCCTCTGGGCCCTCAGCTTCAGGGATGCCCCTCACTCTAATGTTGTTCCTGCGCCCCCTGTTGTCCAGGTCTTCTATGTGTCTTTGCATATCTCTCAGAAGGGTGCGGTGATCAGCTCCCTGCAGTTGAACTCTATGTACAGCGATTTTAGTTTCCTGAATTTCTTCTTTGGCCATTTCCACCCTATCCGCCAGGTGTTTAAGACCTGCCTGAATAATCTGTATTTCTGAGCGGCAGGTGGACTTCACATCTTCCACTAGTTGCTTGAAATCTTCTTTAGTGGGGATTGCTTGCAGGTACATTTTCCACTGTAGTGGTACATGCTGGGGCGCTCCGGGGTCTGGTTGGGGTATACTGTGTCTTGATGACTGGGGTTGTGGTGGGCGCGTGTCTTCTTCCCGGACCGAGTACGTGGGCCCGGGCTGTGAGCCCCATGTGACCCCCCATGAGGATGTCGGAGGTAGGTGGTTACCAGCCCCCCTTTCTTGGTGTGACAAAAGGCCTGGGTGCAATGTCTGTGCGTAAGAGGCTTGAGGGGTACTCCGGTCTTGTGTGGGACCCGTGGGATGTGGGGAGAGCAGTCTCTGAGCCTTAGATGGTGGCGGCTCTATGGTGGCACATTGGGTAACTCTGTGTGAGACGTCCGGCTCTTGAAGTATCCAGGCTGCAGGCCTTCCAGGGGGCGGCAGGGCTGGGAATTGTGCTGAGAGGCCTGAGGGTGTGGGTGATCCCGGATCTGAGGCTATGGTGCCAGGGTCTGATGCCATCCTGAACAGGCGGAGGAAAGCCCCTGAGCATTGTGTGGGCTGCATGGTCAGGCTTGGGCCTAGTGGCAAGGCCTCTTGGGGTGTATAGTTCGTTGAGGAGCCCGTCTCACCCAGTGTAGTCTCCCTGCACCGCAGGGAGGGGGGTCCCTTCCCGGCCTGGGGTGAGAGGGGTTTTGGGGGCTCGTGTGGGGGTAGGTACACCCCATCGGGGGATACAGTTCCCGTCGGCCTGGAGTAGTAGGCCGAAGCGGCCTATTGTGGGGCCGGCTGCGGCGCCTCCCGGGGGCCCGAGGGAGAAGTCACACTCACCGCACCGGGTACCGAGGGGTCCTGGGAGGTCCATCGGGCTTCTTGCTGATGCTGGGCGGTCAGCGGTGTTGGGATCGCGGGTGGCGTCCGTGATGGTGGGGCCGCGGCGCTCAGCGCCATTTTGGATGTCCCGCCGGGCGGCGTGTCCGACGGCGGGAAGAAGGAACGGAGGTCGGTAGCTGTCCCTGGAGGGGGTAGAGATGTTCCCCTGGCTGCGGAGGACCTTGTGTTCCGTGATTTGCCCATAGAATGGCAGTGGATTGTCCCCTGGGGTGCTTTCTCTAGCGGGCTGGCGGAGAGCAGAGGAGTTAGGCTTCCGGTCACGCCCCAGCTGATAATATTTTAGTTCTACAGATACATGTCCCAGGGTGACTAACTCTGTCCCAAGGTTAGAGGGGAGAGAGAGAGAGTAAAAGTGAACCGCCCCCAAATTTGGTTACAACCACACCCCCAACCACCAAAAAAACTAAACAAAACACTATAGGTGCCTTCTCATGTGTAAATTAATAAACTTCATTATTCTGTGTATTGTTTTAAGTTTAAAGAGGGAAAATAAAAAACTAACTGAAAAATTCTGGTAAATACTGAATGAAAAACATGAAATGCCCATCAAATGCAGCCACTGCGCCATCAATTGCAGCCACTGTGCCCATTAAATGCAGCCACTGTGCTCATCATATGCAGCCACTGTGCCCCATCAAATGCAGCCATTGTGCCCATCATATACAGCCACTGTGCCCATCATATGCAGCCAACTGTGCCCATCATATGCAGCAAACTGTGCTCATCCTATGCAGCCACTGTGCCCATCATATACAGCCAACTATGCCCATCATATGCAGCCAACTGTGCCCATCATATGTAGCCAACTGTGCCCAGCAAATGTAGCCAACTGTGCCCATCATATGCAGCCAACTGTGTCTAGCAAATGCAGCCACTGTGACAACCCCCGTCCGCTTGCTCGCTGTCTGCCCGGCACTTACCCCCTCGTGGTGGCGGGTCAGGCAGCAGATGACGGGGGCGAGCTGTGCGACAGCTCCTGTGTCCTCCATGCGTCTCTTCTTGCCTTCTTGTAGGCGGCCAATGGGATCGCCTCTGCCTTCAGCCAATCAGGTGCTGTGCCTCCTGATTGGCGGAGAGGCAGTTCAGTGTTAGAAAGGCAAATATTAATTTACTTTTCTAGCACACTTGGATGGACTCTTCCACGAGTCCACCTTTTTTGAAGCCCATTAGAGCCTATGGCTCTAATAAGGTGCTTAAAAAAACACGCAGCTGGAATTCAGGTGCCTGGCATCCTGAAAAGGGACCAGACGCCTGAATAGGGGGTGGCTATGCATGAATCTATCCATTCTACTCTGTGTAGAATGGATAGATTCATGCATAGCCACCCCCTATTCAGGCGTCTGGTCCCTTTTCAGGATGCCAGGCACCTGAATGTAGAATGGATAGATTCATGCATAGCCACCCCCTATTCAGGCGTCTGGTCCCTTTTCAGGATGCCAGGCACCTGAATTCCAGCTGCGTGTTTTTTAAGCACACCTTATTAGAGCCATAGGCTCTAATGGGCTTCAAAAAAGGGTAGCGTGACAGAGGGGGCGGCGCCAGTGCGCCCTTAATGGACAGGCCGCCCCTGGAGATCACACAGAGCCTGTCTTTCTACTAAGCACGAAGATGAATCTGTGTGTTTCCCCAGTCGCACAGTCCCCCATACAGTTATAAAACACCTGAAGGGATCACATTTAACCCACATTTAACCCCTTAATCGCACCTGATGTTAACCCCTTCCCTCCCAGTGTCAATAGTACAATAACAGTGCATATTATTTTAGCACTGATTGCTGTAATAATGTCACTGGTTCCCAAAAAAGTGTCAAAAATGTCAGTTAGGTGTCCAATCTGTCTGCTGCAATGTCGCAGTTCAAATAAAAATCACTGATCGCCATTACTACTGTAGTAAAAAAAAATATATCAGCCTAAACTGATGGATACATTTTATTTTATTTTTTTTCTTTAAATGTTTTATAGCAGAAAGTAAAACGATTTTTCTTTTTTTTTCAAAATTGTTGCTCTATTTTTGTTTATAGCGCAAAAAACAAAAAAAAAAGCGGAGGTGATCAAATACCACCAAAAGAAAGCTCTATTTGTGGGGACATCAATTTTGTTTGGATACAGCGTTGCATGACCGCGCAATTGTCATTTGAATTGACGCAGTGCCGTATCGCAAAAAATGGCCTGGTCAGGAAGTGGGTAAATCCTTCCGGGGGTAAATTGGTTAAGTAACTAGTGCAAATGACGTGAAATCAATTTGTGTGGCCCCCTATCCCACATAAAATAAACAATTTAAAAAAAAAAAAAAACAAGATAGGGGAGAAAAAAACTTTTGCCCCCCACCCACAACGATGTGTGGAATATCTCCAAACATAAGTCTATAAGACTATAACAATTTTGAGATCAATTGTTATATGTTTATTATGTCATTTGCTGGTGCTGTGTGATGCCTTTTAATTTAGCTTGGCTTTCTCAGGTTGTAATTGTTCAGTGCCTTGTTGTCCTTCGATAAGGCATGTTTGGTCAGGGCTCTGGGCTGCAGAAAGCGAATGGCACTCTTGATATCCCTTGACGTTAGAATCTTTCTGTGTTCTCGTAGCATTCGTTTTCCTGCTTCAATTACCATCTAGTCACACAGCCATCTAACAAATGAGGACATGGCTTTGGTGGACATTCTGAAGGAATGAGGAGGAGGAACACATGAGGACCCAGATATTTCAACTAAGTAACCCACCTGTCATAAACCAGATGTGACCAGAACTGTGTGACTGCAACAGAGTGAACCAGACATAAATAGGTGAAAGTAAGTTTATTAAAGTAAATGCATATAAATGTGAACACACCACCAATACAAACTGAATGAACAAACCAAACAACCAAACAGTGATAATAAACCAACAAACATATGTAGCAAAAGGGAATACCAGAATCGTAGTCAAGCCAGGCCAGGGTCATAAACAGAAGAGCAGTAGATGGGAGGCCAGGAGTAAACAGACAGGGAACAAGATGGAGGCCAGGAGTAAACAGACAGGGAACAAGATGGAGGGATCAGGCTGCAGGGCAAGGATCCAGGGATACAGGAACAGATACAACAGGTTCAGGATACAGGAGATGGACATCGCGGGTCCCGAAATCCAAGATGGCGCCGCCGCGCTTACAGCGAAAGGGACGCCACGAGGCCCAGACAAATCAAGCCACAAGGCAAGTAAACCTCCCAAATCTGTGGGGAAAGAAGGCCCAAAAGACATGCTATACTATGCCCAGAGACTGTCAGGGGCGAGCGGCCTGGAACAGCCGTCCCGCGCCAGTGACCAGATACATAGGCCGCAAAGCCTGCAGCCTATACAAGGCCCTGCATGCTGGGGTGAGGAGGAGGGGGAAGGGGAAGCAGCTCCGGACCCGCAGGCCCAAGACTCCCAGGAAGACCCACAGCCCACCTTGGCAGACATACTCAATGCAGTGCATAAATGTACAGCATCTGTTAACACTTTGAAAGAGCAGTTTGGGGGCCTCAGGGAAGATGTGTCCCTGCTAAGACAAGACATGCAGAAAATCAGGGAACGCACCACTGCGGTGGAAAGTAGGGTCAGCGAAATGGAGGACTATGTGCAACCCATGGCCCAGGACACTAGAGCTGCCCTACAAATGGCCCAGGACACTAGAGCTGCCCTGCAAATGGCACGAGATGCATTCGATCGTGCAGAAGCCCTCCCGCCCCCCACCACCAGGGGGCCCCCCCAGGTCGTTTCTTGCAAGAATACTACACTACCGAGACAGAGAGGCAGTACTCCGTCAAGCCAGAGAGAAAGCAAACATCCAGTTTAATGGGGCCCGGGTGTCCTTTTACCCAGATTTTTCAGCAGATGTTCAGAGGCGCAGAGCCAAATTCCAGGACGTCAAGCGTAGACTCAGGACCCTACAAATTCCATATGCTATGCTGTACCCCGCTAAACTCAGAATTGCAGTCAGAGGCCAAGCCCAATTCTTTGAGACAGCCAAAGAGGCCGCATCCTGGCTAGACCGCAACGAACAGGCCCTGCAAAGACGTGCACAGGATGATGAGGACTGACACTGTTGCAGACACGCTACTTGGTAAACACATAAGTTCACGGATGAGCGAATGCTCCTTCACCTCTCTTGTTTACTAGGGGGATGAACCCCTACATACTTGGTTCAGTTTACACTCCTTGGCTGGGGGACAATATATCACAAAGCATCAAGAGAGCACTTCGGTTACTACGACGTTAAAGCTTAAAGTGACTGTCGCATGCGATGGGCGCCAGAAGGGCGCCAATGTTGTTGTTTACCCTGCCCGGTTGGCAGAGGACCAGGTTTATCGGCCTATTAAGGCCGTAAGTTTTACTAACATTCTACTTTCTGGCTACTGTTTGACATACCAGGTACACCGCTTGAAGGAGGATTACCACGATCGACTACACAGAAGATACACTGTAAGACTGGGACACTGGAGTCTACCCACACACTTATCTGATGGTCCGTATGTATGCTTACACCCACACATAATCCGCCACAGGACATTCATATGTAGGATACATGGCTAAAATTCCATTGGTATCTTGGAATATTCGGGGCCTACACTCCCCCTTAAAGAGGACCATGACTTTTATGTGCTTGAAGAAATTTCTACCTGGGGTAATCTGCCTCCAAGAAACACATTTGACCACTGACACGGAATGTTTTTTAAGATATTCATGGGTAGGGAAAGCTTACCACTCTACACATACCTCCTTTTCAAGGGGGGTAAGTGTATTGATACATGCTGCCCTGGACTACCAGGAATTTGAAAGTGTTATAGATAAGGAGGGGAGATTTGTCTTTTTACATTGTAGATTCAATACGTTGACATGTGTACTGGCCTGCATTTACATCCCTCCGCCGTTCACGGCGGCGGTTCTCCGGCTCCTCCTGACTTTTCTGGATGGTAGGCCTGATGTGCCGCTGCTAGTGCTCGGGGATTTTAACTGCTGTCTGGATTTGGTGGCGGATAGACACCCCAGCCCTAGACCCTCTGCCCTCTCCAGGGGCACTCCCCTGGCGCGGTTGTTGCAAGAGGTGGGATGGGTTGATGTCTGGCGACACCGTAACCCAGGCGCGAAACAATTTACATGCTTTTCTAAAACCCATGGTTCACTGTCAAGGATAGATTTGGGGGTGGGGAACCTGAGCATGCTCCCGTATGTGGCAGACCTCACTCATAGACCCCTTAGTATCTCTGACCACTCGTCTCTGGTGGTTCAACTTATAGTGGCCCCTCCCAGCAACATGCCTAGAGCCCCCTGGAAATTTAATGCCTTCTGGCTGAAATTATTTCGCTCTCACGAGGAGATTGAGGGGAGCATGCGCGGGTTCTTCGCCCTCCAAGATCCGAATGGTTCTAGAATAATGCAATGGGACGCCTTCAAGGCGCATTTACGGGGAGTATTGATTGCTGAAATGAACAAAGTGAAGCGGGACTCGACAGCTCTACTGCAGGAGGTTGAAACTAAAACTCAAGAGCTAGAACAGACGTACATAGATAACCCCACCGAGCTAAATAAGGAGTCATGGCAGGCTGCACAGAGTGCGTATCAACACCTGTTATCCTCCTCAGCAGAAAAAAAAAAAAAACGCTTCTTTAAGCAACAGGCGTTCTTTGAGGAGGGGGAAAAGACCGGGCGCCTCTTGGCGCGGATCTCTGCCTCTCATCAACGCTCGCCAGCTATAGGGGCAATTAAGACCCCAGCGGGCACTCTGGTGAGTCAGCCAGAATTGGTAATGCAGGAACTTACTAGGTTCTATGAAAATTTATACTGTTCGGGCCAGGCGTATGCCCAAGAAGACTTGGATATATACCTGAATCAGTTGGACTTCCCGGAACTTTCCGCTAGTCAGCGGGACTTCCTGGAGGCCCCACTTACATCGGAGGAACTACAGGCAGCTGCGGGGACCTTTCCGGGTGGCAAAGCCCCGGGGGAGGACGGACTGCCTATAGAAATTTACAAGCAATATGCTGAAATACTTATACCACAGCTCACCCAGGTTTTCAACGCAGCCAAAACAGGGGGTAACCTCCCCCGGTCTATGTCCAAAGCAAATATAGTTCTCCTACTAAAACCTGAGAAGGACCCCACGGACCCTGGGTCTTACCGTCCGATATCTTTGCTTCAAAGTGATGTAAAGATTCTGGCTAAGGCAC
Source organism: Lithobates sylvaticus (assembly GCA_028564925.1). Classification (NCBI taxonomy): domain Eukaryota; kingdom Metazoa; phylum Chordata; class Amphibia; order Anura; family Ranidae; genus Lithobates; species Lithobates sylvaticus. Next base: position 205,189,178 of record CM053028.1, read on the forward strand.
TGGCCGTCAGACTAAACGAGGTGGTCACATCTATTGTGCATGGAGACCAAGCAGGCTTCATGCCCAATAAATCTACTGCAGTGAACTTAAGGAGGCTCTACCTCAATATGCAGACACAGGCCGACAACATGGGAAGCAGGGCTCTATTGTCACTAGACGCCACTAAAGCATTCGACAGCATAGACTGGAACTATCTGTGGGCGGTCCTAATGAAATTTGGGTTTGGCCCCAATTTCATCGCCTGGGTAAAACTCCTATACAGTCAACCCCGGGCAGCCATTAGGGGGTCGGGATCACTATCTAGAGAATTTGAGTTGAGGAGGGGTACAAGACAGGGATGTCCCCTGTCCCCCCTCCTCTTCGCCCTGGCTATAGAGCCACTGGCCATGGGGATCAGGGCCAACCAGAACATAGTGGGATTCCAATATAAGAATTTACATGAAAAGGTCATGCTTTATGCGGACGACACCCTACTCCTACTGGGGGATACGGATGCCTCACTGAAAGAAGCCATGGCCACTATTACTAAATTTGGGAGGTTTTCCGGACTGTTGATCAACTGGTCCAAGTCCGCGCTACTCCTGCTGGATGGAAACGAGACACAAATTATTAATTCCGCCTGCCCCATACCAGTGGCCACGACCTTCAAGTATTTAGGCATCCACATCTCTGCCAAGCCCAGGGACTTTATTCATTTAAATGTTGCCCCAATGCTGATAAGGCTCAGGGACAAAGTTAAAACATGGAAGACACTCTTTCTCTCGGTTGCGGGTAGGGTGAATCTAATCAAGATGATCCTTATGCCGCAACTGCTATACCTCCTTCACAACACCCCTATGGTCATCCCCTTAAAAACATTCCACATTATAAATGCCATTTTCCGCAGTCTCATTTGGAAAGATAAACGCCCTAGGATCAAATTAGAACACTTGCAAAGGCCTAAAGACTGTGGTGGATTGGCAATGCCAAACCCTTGGCTCTATTACCTGGCTGCTCAGCTGCAGCACCTTGTAGGGATGTTCCCAATACCGGAGGGAGGAGACAGCGCCCCGCCAAGCTCATCACACACCTTAATGCTGCACAATGTCCGTAGAGGCCCTGTACCTATGGCACTGGAGGCTTTATCCTTCACCAAACCACACAAGAAATTTCCTACCCTCAACCTAATTCAGAAAGTCTGGAATAAGGCCAAATACATTCAAAAGGCAGATGGCTACACGGAATATAGTCCAATCTGGTGGAACGACACATACACAGAACTGGCCAAGTTACAGTCAGGAGAAAAATGGAGGAGGGCGGGGATCACACACTTGAAACAAATATTCTGCAACGGGATACTTCGCCCCTTTGCAGACCTGCAGAACACATATAATCTTCCAACGTCTATGCAATTCCATTATATTCAGCTTCGCCACGCTGTGGTGGCGCAGAGTGCCTCCTCGGAGTGGCGGCTGTCGCAGGTCCCTGCTTTCCGCCTCCTGGAGGAGGCTGCCTCATCGAAAGGATTTATATCCCAATGCTACTCCATCCTGCTACAGTCTGTGATGGAGCGGCATCCTCTGGGGGTCAGGGAGAAATGGGAGGCTGACGCGGGACCCTTGGATGGGGAACAGTGGGAAGAAATATGCCAGGCGGTGGGTAGTAGCTCTCTAAATATTTCACAACGATTAACCCAATTGTACATCCTTCTTAGAACGTACTATACCCCTCATAGGCTACACTTAATGAATCCGCAACTAGATCCCATATGCACCAGATGTAAGAGAGAACATGGGAGCCTCATACATATGCTGTGGCGCTGCCCCAAACTACACACTTACTGGAACGCAGTGGTGACCACAGTCAACACTGTGTTCCAAATATCACTCCAGCAGGATCCGAGAGCATGCCTCTTGGGTGCTCTGGGAGAATATGGATGGGAGGAAAGCTGCAGGGAGGCAGTACATAGAGTCTTATTCCAAGCCAGGAAGCTGATTATGGTTCATTGGCGAGCAGAGGAACCCCCGACCACAAAGGAATGGATTGCAAACATAGGTAGGACCTTAAGGATGGAAAAACTGATATATCAGCACAGAGGTGCCCCACAAAAATTTGAAAAACTCTGGGAAAAATGGCTGGATACGCCGGGCCTGGCTCCGGAGGATATGGTATTGGACAGGCTATTGGGATTACATTAGGATTGTGTATATATGGAGTAAAAAAAAAGGATCAGGATAACAGGCAAACAGGCTACAGGTCAGGGCACAAGGACAATACCAGGGCAAGGTGTGTAAGCATTTGCCGGTTATTTATACTATAGCTGCTATCAAAGTCAGGTGATGCCTGATTGCAGAGGGTAATACCTGCTGCACACTGCCAGGATCCCTCCGCTGTTGGACGCCAGTACTGCGGCACAAAGATGACATAATACCAGCAGGGAAAAGCTCTTCTGACAGCTCCAAACTGCCAGGAGACACCTGCTGGTGGACCTCAGTACTGCACGCCAAATGATCGATATTACCAGCGGAGGGAACCTTTCCTGACACCACCTATCCTAGGTGGGGGAAATTTTAAGGTATATCATCCTCCAGTCATTAGCAAAGATCAGTAGCCCTAAAAAAGAACCAAAAATATCCTATTATACAAAAAAAAGGGGGTAATACAGCCCCCGACCTTAATACTTCAGAGTCCAGATTATCCAAATAATTGAGAAAGTTTGTTCATATCAGATATATCAATCCGTGTGCAAAGCACGAGATCTTGTGGGACTATGATTCGGCAGGCAGTTAGGACTGCCGAGGTCTAACTGGGGTAGCAGCTTTAGGCTGCCGGTTTATACCCCTGATTGTTGTGTAGGTATATCCATCTGTGGGAGCCTAGCTCCTATACAGCCTGGTATCCACAGGAGTAACTGTAGCCAATTGGAGACCGGGAAAGGTTCAATATCCAAAAAGGAGAAAAAGTCAGGTAGATCAGTCTGTGATCGAAGCATGAATAAAGAAGAGCCCTTCCGTATTGTAACCGAGATTGGAAACCTCCATCGATGAGTATAGTCAGCCTGATGTACCCGGTCTAAAACTGGACGGAGCAAAGCTCTGCGGTGCAACGTGTCTCGCGAAAAATCAATTATTGTTTTAACCTGCACACCATTACAGTTTACTGTGTCTGCCTCCCAGGCCTTGTGTAGTAAAGCCTCCTTATGTGTATGATGGTGGAGACGACAAATCACATTTCGGGGGCCCAGTGCTCTATGAACCCTATCGAGTTCCATATTGGCAGGTATAGTACCATCTAAAACCTTATGAAAAATGGCCACTACCTTATCCCGGAGGCTCTCCTGGTCTGTAGTTTCTGGGTGACCTCGGAGCCGCAAGTTGTTTCGGTGGCTCCGATCCTCTAGGTCTTCCATCTGTAGTTGCAATGCTGTGGCTACCTCCCCCTGAGAGCTCTTGTCCCTCTCCAAGGCGGTCACCCACTGCTTCAGGTCATTAGTTGCAGTCTCATTGGCTATAATGCGATCCGACAATGTCTGTATCTCCATTTGTATGAGCTGCAATTCCCTGCAGTAGGTGTCCTCAACTCTATGGATTAGAGCCTCTATGTCTACCCTCATAGAGAGCACCTGTATTAATGTCCTTAAATCCTCCTCCACCAAGCGAGATGGTAAAGAACTGCCACGTAGAGGGGAGAGCTGTCCATCTGATACCGGTGTCCTTGGGGTATCCGTCATGTCGGTTAGCGAAGGCTGGACTGCCTGTGGAGACGCTGTCCTGATGACTTGACCTTGTGGGTTCACCATTTTGCTCCCAGACCCACATCTATGTGGAGAAATATTGCTGGATCTCGGATTGGGCTTCACTAGTTTTAGCGGATTTGCGGGAGGTTTTAGTCTCCTGCTGCTTGGTCAGGAGCATACCGCTGTTGTTGAATAGTAAGATTGGCCCAAGGCTGGTGGAGAGCAGGGAGCTCGAGTGCTATGCATCCTCACTCAGTCATACCCAGACCATGCCCCCTCTCTGATGATGTTTTTACAGAGCTGGCTAAGATGGATATGCTCATGCGCCAGTGACTACTTGAATGCCACAATCCGGGGCTCCAAAACATCGGACATTCAAGAAAATCGTAGAGAATATAGTGCTCTCTGTTGCATAAAACTTTTATTAAGATGAAAAGAAAAAACACTTACAAATATGGCACTATAACCAAGTGTCGGGTGTACGAACGTTCAGTAGAGATACAATCAAAGATGGCCACGAGTGATGTGGCGTGACTCCTTTCCATACATGTTACGTCCCAAGGGGGCGGGACTTCATCAGTGGGTATGGAGTCACGCACAACACCCGCCTCTTATAGTGAAGCCTAAATCAATGTGGGAGAGGAATGCATCCTCACATGATACGTTACTACGGCCATTTGAACCAGGAAGTAACTACTACGTGCAAACAGTATAGGGGCGAAACGCCTCCTTACATGGAAAGCTCCTATGGTGACACTAAAAACATTCCCAACAACGCCAGGAGAGAACTGGAGCATTCTAGTGACTTGATAAAAAATTGCAATCTAAGTCAAGAACCTGTATATTATTATAATCTCAGACTTGTAATCAGTTCAAGGAATGCAGGAACTACTTGAAATGCCACAGATATAAAAATTGATTAAATAAATAAAAATAAATTGAGTAAATAAACTCTAGGGAAAAAAATTCACATGGTTAAAAAGTCGTCCAACCATGGCCATCCCTTACATTGAAAATTGTGTTTTGATTGAAAATCAAAACACAAAAAAATGTAAACATTAACGATCAGAAATAGAACAATTTAATTCAAAATCAACGTTTAAGCCTGTAGGGACTGCAACTTTAGTCTCATAGATCCAGAATAATTCCCTACAGCTCAACTGCCAAATGACCTCGCCCCCCCCCCCCCCCCCCAGTGTTTTATAATTCTCTCAATTCCCCAAAATTTAAGACCCCTGGGGTCTCGATTGTGGAATAGTCAAAAATGTTTTGAAACATTGTGATTTATGAGGTCTTTTTTGATGTTATTTACATGTTCCCCTAATCTCACATGGAGGGGGTCTAGAGGTCCTACCAATATATTGCAAACCACATTGGCATTCTAACATATAAACAACTCCTGAAGTGGAACACGTAATCAAATCATGTATTTTATATTGTTTTATTCGTCGCCATGGCTGTAAAATCTTTCAGTCTCTTGACATTACCTCTCGAATGTCTACAGGCCATACAATGCCCATAGGCATAAACACCAGCTAAAAAATAAAAAAGTCTTTTTGTAAATGAATTGTGGGCATGCTGTTAAAACCGGGCCCAATACCCTGTCTTGTTTAAGTATCGACCAATTTTTTTGGACTATTTTTTCAAATTATATAATTATAATTTATATTGAACATTATAGTCCAAAATAGTTTAATTTGAAGTTGTTATTACTCATTTGTTCGACGTTACTGACATTAGAAACTAATGTATTTCTGTCCATACTTCTCACTTGTTCAATCTCTCTATCCAAAGTGACCTTTTTATACCCCTTTTGCTGAAATCTGGATGACAGGACTTGAGATTGAGAAAGAAACTCATCTTCACGTGTGCAATTTCACCTTAACCTGATAAATTGTCCTCTAGGGATGTTACATAACCATCTCCTGTGATGACAACTTCCCAGGGGTATGTAGGCATTACAATGATTGTACATCTTAAAGTAATCCCCATCCTTAGAAAACTCTAATGCCGTGTACACACGACCAGACTTTTCGACAGCAAAGGTCCGACGGAATGAATCCTCCGGACAATTAGATCGTGTGTGGGCTTCATCCGACCTTTGCTGTTGAAAAATCAGAAGGACTTTAGAAATAGAACGTTTCAAATTTTTCCACCTGAACTACGCCTGAACCAGTTCCTATCGAGAAATCCGTTCATCTGTATGCTAGCCCAACTGACAAAAACCGATGCTAGAGTAGCTATTGGCTACTGGCTATGAACTTCCTTATTCTAGTAAGGTCATACATCATCGTTCGATTCCGGCAGACTTTGGTGTGATTGTGTGTGTCCAAGTCCGTTCGTTCGGAAAGTCCGTCGGAAGTCCACCGGAAATCCGTCGAAAAAAACATCGGACCTAGTCTGCCGGAAAGTCCAGTCGTATGTACGTGGCATAAGTCCAGAAAAATCATACACTCCATATCAATATCCCATATCAGTGAGATATTTTTTGTATTATTATTAAGCCTCTGTATGAATTGTTCCAGACTAAGAATATCCCCCTCCCAGATCGTGATAAGATCATCAATATATCTTCTGTAACAGGTGAGCTCAGGGGGACAGTCTTTAAAGACAACCTTTTCCTCTCAGTGGGCCATGAAAACATTGGTCGTACCAGAAATAATTCCTTGACAGCCAAAAATGCAAACTGCTCAGAAGAAACTTCTGTTTTCTTTCCTCAAAAAACTTGTGCAAAAAAAGACATCTTCAAAAGACTCACTATGCCCTTCAAAAAATAACTTGGGGTGTTTGCTTTCCAAAATGTAGCCATTTTGTTAATGTTTCTTCTGTCCTGACACTTCAGGGACTCATGAATTATGATAGGTAGTCAGAATTTAGACACATAATTTAGGCTCCTTGAAAACCCAATGGTGATCCTTGGACTTTGGGACTCTCTATGCAGCTAGACTGTGAAAAAGTCTCACACATGGCGTATACCCACACTTGCTAGTAGTAGAAGGATGTGTTTGGTGTACAATTGTAAGCATGCCTATGCTGTGTGTGAGAAATAACTTGCTAAAACACATTTTATTTAATTTAGTTAATTTTCCAAAAAATTGTGACTAAAAATTACAACTTCAAAAAATCGTCAAATTCACCCTGACTAAGATAAAGTTGATTTCGAACATTGTGAGTAGCATGTATGCACCTTAGTAACAAGTAATTTGGCAAATAATATTTTTTTTAAATGTTGTCTAAAACACACATTAGTCTCTTTTCTGTCGAGGTTTCATGGGCCACAAATTGCAATGTAGGTTTGTTCATATACTGACACTAACGAAAAAACATACTGGTAAGTGAAATAGCTTAATTAAGAAAGAATCCTTGGTTTAGTTATAGTTTATTTTGTTTAGTTATAATGATGTTACTTAGCTTGTTAATCTAAACCATTCACCAATCTTTTAAAAAATGTATCTGTATCTGTGATGGCTGAATGAAAAAGCACATGCAGTAAGTACTGTGTTAGTGTGTTCTCCTCTGAATATTTTCTTTAATTTCATATGTAAATGTTTGTTGTTATTTATTTACTTAGAGCATCCCCTGAGGACACCAACAGAAGTAGGAGGGTTTCTGTATGTGGAGATCCTGCAGGGGAGTGATATAATGAAAATAAGTGCTGTGCTGATGACCAACGTATACATAAAATAATACACACTAAACAGTGTGTGTTACCATTATAACCTGCAAAACACCATTACATTGACACAACAATATTAAAGTTCAACCTTGTTAATAATGCACATGTGTCTAAAAATTTGGGTGTGTGACAATAATAAATAAAATTTAATCCTCATCAGTATAATATTTCTTCAGTGCTCATAAAGTCCCATGCCACCTTGATATTTGCAGGTGCTCCTAAACAAATCCACACATGCCACCTCAGTGCTCACCAAACTCTCACATTCATACATAAATAAATGCACCAAATAGTCATCGTCCACCAATTTGTTGCTATAAGATGATTTCCAGCCTTATTGTCCACTTTGAAATTTGCAGATGTCGTCACAGATACAATTAGTATATTTAGGTACATAGAAAAATTATGGAACAGTCACCATTTTGTTGGAGTCAATAGGTTGAAGACCAAACTGCAGCCATTTTGTGTGTGAGAAGTGACCTGCAGCCATTTTATTGAAGCAAGACCCTAACCCAAGTCTGCCATTTTCTTGTAGACACTGCAGGGGAGTGTTTCCATTCTCCTATTTTCCACAATTTGATTGTGTGATTTTAACCAGATCCCGACCACCTACCACAGATTTACTGCGGAAGGGTGGAGGCTTTGTGCCAGATCACGTACCTAGTACATGATCTGACACTTTGGGTTCTAGGGCACACAAGCATATTCCCCCGGCGACCCGCTTCCGCTGTGATCACACACAGCTGGAGCCCAGCAGCGGTTACGGTGAACTAAATATCCGCTGGCACCTGTCAATTATTACAGTACACAGTCAGAAAGGCAATCTATCTATGTAAACAAGGCAGATTGCTGTTCTGTCAGTAGGAAAAGTATTGATCTTATGTTACTGCAAAGCACAAACATGGATCAATGCCTTTTCACTTATACATTTAGTGCAGGGTTTATTCAAGCTAAATTCTCCTATTTGGTGATCTATACATCACACTTCAAAAAATAAAAAATACGCATATTCACCAATTATATACAGTGCTTGAAAACTGAATTGCCCCCTCCCATGCTGAATTATGAATGAACTGTGATTAACCACAATTTTTTGGAAAGCTGAGTTAAATTTCACTTGCCACACCCAGGCCTGATTACTGTCAGACTTGTTGAATCAAGAAATCACATAAATAGAAGCTGTCTGACAAAGTAAAGCACGCTAACAGATCACAAAAAGCCACACATCATGCCACAACCTAAAAAAGAACAGATTATAAACAAAGTCATGTACATCTATCGGTCTAGGAAGGGTTTCAAAGCCATTCCTAAGGCTTTTGAACTGCAGTGAACCATGGGGAAAGCCATTATCCATAAAAGGAGATAACTTGGAACAGTGGCGAACCTTCCCAGGTGTGGCCGGCCCACAAAAATTACTAAGAGCATGATGACGACTCATCCAGGAGGTCATAAAAGAACCCAGAACAACGAATGAAACCATAATTTAAAAACTGCATTTTGGCACTTCAAGGCATGATATAAACTCTCTTATATTGTATTCAGCTGTAGCATCTCCCACCTGCATAAAAAACATTTTTGTCCATCAAATAACATAATATAAGTGATATTTTGCACAATTAAAAGGGAGTGTGTTGGGTGCTGGCTTTTGTATTTAATTAGTATTTTACATAGCTGCTCACAAGATTGTAACACATTTAAAATTGATCAATGCCTTCCCATAGTAAGATCACCTCCCCACAGTGAGAAAACACAGGCTAGGCACACAGTTAACCCTTTGATCGTCCTTGATGTTAACCCCTTCCCAGCCAGTGTCATTAGTACAGTGACAGTGCATATTTTTTTAACACTGATCACTGTATTTGTGTCACTGGTCTCCAAAAAGTGTCAGTTAGAGCCGTTTTGTTAGCTGCAATATCGCAGTTCCACTATAAGTCACTGATCGCTACTCAGATCGATAACTAGTTAAGTAAATAAATAAAAAAAATATCCCAAGGTTGCAGACAGCATAACTTTTGTGTAAACCAATCAATATACGCTTATTGGGATTTTTTTTTACCAAATATATGTACAGAAACAGAATACATATTGGCCTAAATTGATGAAGAAATTCGATTTTTTTCAATTTTGTTATTGAATATTGTGTTTTTTATTTTATTTTTAACATCAAAGTTTATTGAAGTAGAAGACATACAGCTATGGAGTCGCAGCTCCACTTAATGAAAATACAGAAATCAAGTATGTAAGATAACTTTTGATTAAACTTAATAATATTCTATTGCAACAAGATGTTGTCTAGTATAACAATTTAAAATTCTATTTATGTTAACGTACTAAAAATTGTATCAAAAAAACTCATAGTGAATATTGTGTGTTTTATAGCAGAAAGTACAAACTATTGTTTTTGTTTTGATAGCGCAAAAGATAAAAACAGCAAAAGGTGATCAAATACCACCAAAATAAAGCTCTATTTGTGGGGAAAAAAATGGCATCAATTTTATTTGGGTACAGTGTCACACGACACATCACATGAAAATTTTGAAATCATTCCACAACACGCTACACTGCATGGATTGAGGAATCTCAGCTGACGGCCATTGTATTCAGGCAGCAATGATAACAGTGGCTTACTGAATACCCAATCAGTGATTGCACATGATTGGATGCTCATTCTATTTTTTTTTTTTTTTTTTTTTTTGAGCCAGGTGGTTCTTACAGGCTCACCAATAGCTGGAAATTTGGTTTTCTCAGCAGCAAATGGCCATGATTTTCAAACATTCCCCTTGAGAGAAGCCAATCATTAGACCAATTTCTATCAAAAAGAAATGGCCATAGATGGATCGAAATTTGGCAGTTCCCTGCTGAACCAGCCAGTTATGTGAGAAATTATATGACTAAATTGTCAGTCTAGACACCTTTCTTAAACCAACAGCAATCTTAGGCAGTGTTGTAACCTCACCCTAGCATTATTTAAGTTCGAAAGTGGGACTAATGTTATATTAATGGTTCTTAGATTTGTAAAATGCTTCTAATGTCCTTTTTTTTCCTTGTGTTAAAATGTTGCTGCAGCATTTAACACTTCAGGAGATTATGGAGTGAATTTTATAATTTTATAATGTAAATAAAGCTTTTCAAAACTGACACTTGTTTCTTGGTTTCTTTACAATGTTTTAGTTTATGTAATTAAAAAAAAAATGTGTATTTATTAAGAGTACTGTAGAGTGTGTTGTCTTGTTCCTGCTTAAAATTTAGATGTTAGTCTAATTGTCCAATTTCACTTAACCAACTGCATGAGAAGAGCTTGTTCAATATGCAAAGTAAATTTGCATTTTTCTTTGTGAATAAAGTGAAGCTTTGCAGGCTAAAATGATCCAACCAACTGCAAGTCAAAATCATGTTTGCAAAATTCTTGCACATGATTAAGGCTCCTAATTATAACATTTTCCACTATGTTTGCTGAGCTAATTTTAACAATATAATGACAAGTGATCATATTAATGTGGTATCTCCCCTGGTAAGCATATTTTAATGGATTGTATTTTTGTTCTCATTCACCCCAGTGTTATTACTGCAACCATAGCAGCCAACAAAGCTCTTGTAGTGTGCTTTTACTTTCATGTAGGTCACCATTAAAGTTTATCCCTGAATTACTGTTCTTCCATAACAACATCTACACTGATAATCACTAATGGTGTTCAGGCTATGCTGACAGTTCACATACCTAGCCTTGATTTAAACTGACTTTAGTTGAATGCAGCCTTATTCAACCTTTTTTTATTGCATTTATTTGAACCATAACAAAACATTAAATGTACAGCACTGTGCCAAATGTACATTATGCAACTTGTGATGTGCCACAGGTAATTGACTAGTCATTGTATACCCCAAGAGTGTAAAGTTATACACAGTCGAAAGTTTTGCTTCCAGTCAGCTGCGGGGGCCATTGGCCATGGTTTAAAGCCAAGGTTTACATTTAAAGCTGAGGGGTCACTGTTAGCATCCAACACAACATGACATGCAATAATAGGTGTAAGAATGCAAACAGGGTGGCTAAATTAGACTATAAGAGGCATATAGTGGAGGAGAGCATAAAAAATCCCAAGAAATGTTTTCAATATATTAACAGTAAAAAAGCGAGGTCAGAGCTCCATAAAGGATGATGAAGGGAAGTTAGTTGCAGATGACAAGAAGAAAGCAACTGTACTAAATGCTTTCTTCTCCTCAGTTTTTACACAGGAAAACGAGGGGTATAGAAACCAAGACTGTATCATTAGTAACGTATCACAGAATGTACCCTTGTTGCTAACAGAAGTCAGTGTTCGAAAAAGACTAGAAAAGCTTAACACAAATAAATCACCAGGACTGGATGGCTTACACCTTGAGAGTCCTCCAAGCACTCAGTCAGGTTATAGCCAGACCATTATTCCTAATTTTTATGGACAGCATACTGACAGGAATTGTACCAGCTGACTGGCAAAAAACCCACGTGGTACCAATATTCAAAAAATTGCAGAGATATATTACTGGAAACTACAGACCAGTCAATCTAACATCAATAGTATATAAACTATTGCATAAGAAGAGATAAGTGACTAAATCCAAGAATTTGCTGATGAAAACAGTTTTAATAGTAGTAATCAGCATTGGTTTACAAAAGCTCATTCTTGCCAAACCAATCTGTTTACATTCTACGAGGAAGTGAGCTTCTATCTAAATAAAGGTAGGCCTGTGGAAGGGATGTTTTTGGGCTTTGCAAAAGCATTTGATACAGTCCCCCATAAACACTTGATTTACAAACTTATGTCTGTAGGCATGGACCATAGGGTTTGTTCTTGGAAAGAAAACTGGTTACAGAGGCATGTCCAAAGGATGGTGATAAATAATGGGTACAGTGACGATCAGTGATGTCACATGCCAAGGTGGCTTTGGCCAATTATGGCTCAGGGGGTTTAGTACACGCCCCATACTATATAAGGCCGCCTGCGTATTGGCCTTGTGTAGTGTGTTGTGGCGGCGGAGAGAGATAGACAGAGAGACAGTGTGATTTCATTTCATTTGAGTTAGATAGAGCAGGCAAGAGGCTAGTCAGTTAGCTGCAGTCAGTGTATTGTGTATATATATGCATCCTAGGTGTTGCATATATATATATATATATATATATATATATATATATATAAAAATATATATATATAAACACTGTATTCAGTTTAGCTAGATTTGTTCCTGTGTACTGTGTCCTTTGAACAGTGTTCACTTAACCACTTAAGGACCACCTCCTGCACATTTACGTTGGCAGAATGGCACGGCTGGGCACAAGCACGTACAGGTACATTGCTCTTTAAGAGCCCAGCAGCGGGTCGCACGCGCGCCGCCGGCATCCCGCGATCGGGTCACAGAGCTGAAGAACGGGGAGAGGTGAGTGTAAACAAACCTCTCCCGTGCTTCCTAGTGAGGCTGTCACTGATCGTCTGTTCCCTGTCATAGGGAAAGACGATCAGTGATGTCACATGCCAAGCCACGCCCCCTACAGTAAAAAAAACACATAGGTCACACTTAACCCCATACACTGCCCCCTGGTGGTTAACCCCTTCACTGCCAGTTACATTTTTACAGTAATCAATGCATTTTTAATCGCACTAATCGCTGTATTAATGCCAATGGTCCCAAAAATTTGTCAAAATTGTCCAACGTGTCCGCCATATTGTCGCAGTCACAATAAAAATCGCTGATCGCCGCCATAACTAGTAAAAATAAAATTATTAATAAAAATGCCATAAAACTATCCCCTATTTTGTAGACGCTATAACTTTTGCGTAAACCAATCAATAAACGCTTATTGCGATTTTTTTTTACCAAAAATATTTAAAAGAATATGTATTGGCCTAAACTGAGGAAAAAAAAAAGTTTTTTTATATATTTTTGGGGGATATTTATTATAGCAAAAAGTAAAAAATAGTGCATTTTTTTCAAAATTGTCACTCTATTTTTGTTTATAGCGCAAAAAAATAAAAACCGCAGAGGTGATCAAATACCACCAAAAGAAAGCTCTATTTGTGGGGGAAAAAAGGACACCAATTGTGTTTTGGAGCCACGTCGCACGACCGCACAATTGTCAGTTAAAGCGACGCAGTGCCGAATCGCAAAAAGGGGCCTGGTCCTTTAGCTGCAAATTGGTCCGGGGCTTAAGTGGTTAAAGCTACCCCAATTGCTGATGTTCTGCTGATCCTATCCACAGGCAGCTGTAGCAATTACAGTCGGTGTACTGTGCCATCTGTGCAGTGTGCACCTAAAACTACCTCAATTGCTGGTGTTCTGCTGATCCTATCCGCAGGCAGCTGTAGCAATCACAGTCGGTGTATTGTGCCATCTGCACAGTGTGCACCTAAAGCTACCCCAATTTCTGGTGTTCTGCTGATCCTATCCGCAGGCAGCTGTAGCAATTACAGTTGGTGTATTGTGCCGTCTGCGCAGTGTGCACCTAAAGCTACACCAATTGCTGGTGTTCTGCTGATCCTATACCGCAGGCAGCTGCAGTAATTACAATTTTTGATGCAATATTTTGCAGGCGGGTTCGTTGCTGCGCTCAACTACTAATAATTGTGAGTGGTTGCAGTGTTGTGGCACCAGTGCCTAAGGCCCAATTTTTCAGCCCCTGTTAAACAGGGGCGTGTAATTACAATTTTTGATGCAATACTTTGCAGCAGGGCTCATTCCTGAGCTCCAACTAGAGTTTCTGTGAGGTGTTGCAGTGTTGTGGCACCAGTGCCTAAGGCCCAATTTGTCTGCTCCTGTTCAACAGGGACATGTAATTACAATTCTTGATCTAATATTTCACAGCAGGGCCCATTCCTGCGCCCAAAAAGAGTAACTGTGAGGGCTTACAGTGTTGTGGCAACACCACCACCACCAAATGCTCAATTTTTCTACCACTGTTCAACAATGGCATATAATTACAATTCTTGATATAATAGTTCACAGCAGGGCATTCCAGCGCCCACCAAGAGTCACTTTGAGGGCTTACAGTGTTGTGGCAACACCACCACCACCACCAAAGGCCCAATTTTTGTGCCCCTGTTCAACAGGTTCATGTAATTACAATTCTTGATATAATATTTCACAGCAGGGTCCGTTCTAGTGCCCACCAAAACTAACTGCGAGGACTTACAGTGTTGTGGCACCAGCACCACCACCACTAAAGGCCCAATTTTTCTACCACTGTTCAACAATGGCATGTAATTACAATTCTTGATATAATAGTTCACACCAGGCGTTCCATCGCCCACCAAGAGTCACTTTGAGGTCTTACAGTGTTGTGGCAACACCAACACCTTAGGCCCAAATTTCTGCAAAGCATATAGGGCAGGCCCCTATTTTCAAAACATCCAACTTACAAATGTCTCCTACTTCCAAACGGAAGGAGATAACATGAAGTGAGATGAAATCTACCCCTAAGAAGGTAAATTCTCTCCTGTAAGAGTTGATATGGGAAAAACGTGTCTCCTCTCCACTGATGCTTTATCACCACTCCTTGTTTCACTAAAAACCCCAAATTTTCAAAAAACATTTGTCACTGGGACTGAAAGTGAGGTGAAATCTTCTGAAGAGGTGCACAGACAGCAAAAAAAAAATGTTACAGGGGTGATAACCCTTCCCTATGTTTTCCAAAAAGCTTAAAAAATAGATTTTTTGACTGGAGGTACAGTTCAAAATTACAAACAGATTCTACTTAACAACAAACCTACACAGTCCCTGTCTTGTTTGCACCGCCTGTATACTGCTGTTCAGAGTATACAGGGCCTGGGGGCCCCACACCTTTCCTTTTTTTAATTTGGGTGCGGGGTTCCCCTTAATATCCATACAAGACCCAAAGGGCCTGGTAATGGACTGGGGTGGTACCCATGCAGTTTGTCTCACTGATTTTCATCCATATTGCCGGGACCAGACATTACATTAAAGCCGTAAGCAGTTTTAAATTACTTTTATTCCTTTAATAATGTCATTTTGTGCAGGGACTGTTCTAAGCACGGGAAGCATGCACCACTTTACAGGCATACTATAGACAACCCCCAGGTATGATATTTAAAGGAATATTTCACTTTTTTTTCAGCATCATTAAAATCAGTGCCCCCGAAAAAACGGCCGTTGTTAAAACTTTCTTTTGCATTGATACATGTCCCCTTGGGCAGGACCCGGGTCCCCAAACCCTTTTTAGGACAATAACTTGCATATTAGCCTTTAAATTTAGCACTTTTGATTTTGAACGTTTGAGTCCCATAGACTTTAACAGGGTTCTAAAGTTCGCCCAAATTTTCGGTCCGTTCGCAGGTTCTGGTGCAAACCGAACCAGGGGGTGTTCGGCTCATCCTTAATCCTGACACTTTAAAAAAACTCTGGTTCAGCCACATCTTGAGTATTCCATACAGTTCTATTCTCAGTTACATCTGGGCCTCAGTTACGAGGAACGACTACAAGCACTAAACTTATTCTCCCTTGAGAGGAAATGCTTGAAAGGAGATATACAAATACCTCAATGGTAATCCCAGCATTGGAAGAAAACTATTTAGTCTCAAGGAGTGTAAAAAGACACTCAATGAAATTAGAGGAGAAGCGGTTTAACTTTAACCAGTTGCCGACCGCCGCACACCAATTTACGTTGGCAGAATGGCACAGGTGGGCAAATGGGCATATTGCACCCCCCTGTGCCTGCATTGGCCGGATTCATTAGAGGACCGATCAGTCCTCAGGTCCCGGACAATGTTTTATGGCCCGGACCTGCTGATCGGTCCTAACAAATGAAATCCTGAAATCCTTCCCCTATCTGTGTAAACACAAACAAGAGGAAGTGATTTCATCTCTCCATGTGGAGTCTTTTCGATTCCAGTGAGAGGAGAGAAGACGTCTTACCGTGAGTTGCACAACACTACACTAACACAGTACACAAAGGAACACTTGGATGCTGTGTCGTACTCATCATGGTCAGTCTAATTTAGTGGGGGGGGGGGGGGCGGTACAAGGGGGGCAAGGAATAATCTATAATCTAGGGGGTCAATTGCCCCCCCCCCCCTGCCCTCCTGTAGCGTCGCCACTGGATACAGATATGGGAGATGTTACACGCATTGTTTCTGAATACATTGTTGTTGTTCATGCAAAATGTCTGGCAAAACTCTTGTTTTTCAAAGTTGATGATGGAGTGGAGCAGGGTATTAAACCCTGTCAAGTTCATCACTATCTGGAGCTTTGTTAGAATGATTGTTCATTACTTCCTGTTCTGCTGATAATGTTTAACCTCAGCATGATGTGTTTCAAAAATACAGACAGGAATTTTGGACAGGAGTTGTACCCTACACACCTTAAAAAGTTTTGTTTTTCTTTATTTGTGGGATGACAACTCTGTAAAAAGCCCTAAAGAGCAGTCATAAGCAGGCAGAGGTTCTACGCTTTATAAGGCATAAGGCAAACAATTTGTAAAAGGATGGACATGCACTAGTTTAGGTTGCATTGAACCTGTGTAATGCTAAGTTTGACGATGATGGCATTATCTCTAAACTAGCAAAAGAGCATCTTGGTTCCGTTTTGGAGATACCAGACACTTACTGTACACAAAGTTTTAGGGGCAAAATATTGCTGGTACATGAAATGTTGGTGGCTTGTAATAGGTGAGAAATCAGAAAGCTAAAAGTAGAATTAATTTCTGTCTTACAGTGCTCCACTGGCCTAATTGCTGAAGCATTTCTGGGAGAGGACTTGAGTCTCCCTGTCCTCCTGAATTGCAGCAAATGCCGCCTGTGCCCTTTTTAGCTTGATTTGGCTTTTATACTGGCATCTGTTTTTATTTTTTATTAAATAGATGAAAATTACAGTGAAGTTTCAGTCTATTGCCTTTTATATGACCTATGCTGATTAGTTAATTAGTTAGGGTCTGAGAGTCATGAAGGGGACTGTCATGGATGGGTTGGCTTGTAGAATCTCCAAACAGCCTGCATTGTGGACAGCAAAATGCTTTGAGGCCAAAGGGTATTCAAATATTGATTTTATTTAGATTTTCTTCTGTCCACATTTTTTAAATTGATAAAAGTAAAGTATTTATATTTGAAAGCATTCGTACTTCACATTATTTCTTCACATCTACCTAAAACATTTGGACATTATTCTACATAGAAGCAGCAAAGTGTTGAATTCAGATATTTCTTTTATAACTTTGAACACTTCACATATTCTGAATAAACCTTTTTATTAATGCAAAGACGATTACCGTGTCAAAATTCAAATGGTCAATTTTCCTGGTGAATGAATAATTTTAGCATCATTTGTGTCCAGATCATCATACAGTGCACTCATAAAGATCCCCTCCACTTTTTTTAAATTTTGTTATGTTGAAGCCTGATACTACAGTTGTTTAAAATCATTTTTTCTCATTATTTCACACTCAGTACCCCATAATGACAAAGAGAAAATAGAATTTTAGAAATGTTTGCAAATGCATGAAATATAACATTGGCATACGTATTCGGACCCTTAAAATTTCTCCTGATCGCCACTGAAATGTTTCTACACCTTGATTGGAGTCTTCCTGTGTTAAATTAAATTAATTGGACATGAATTGGAAAGGCACACACCTATCTATAAAAAGGCCCACCAGCTGACAATGCATACTGTTTTAGAGAAAAAGCCTTGAGGTCAAATGAACTGCCTGCAGAGCTCATAAACAGGATTATTGCAAGGCACAAATCTGGGGAAGGCTACAGAAAAAAATCTGCTGAAGGTTCCCTTGATGGCCTCCCTTATTCTCAAATGGAAGAAGTTTGTCAAAACCATGGCTCTTCCAAGAGCCGTTCCCCTGGCCAAACTGAGCAATCAGAGGAGAAGGGCCTTAGTAAGACAGGTGACCAAGAACCCAGTGGTTACTGAGTTCCAGAGATGCCTTGTGGAGATGGGACAATGTTCCAGAAGGACAACCATCGCTGCAGGCATCCACCGATCTGGGCTTTATGGCAGATAGGTTAGATGGAAGCCTCTCCTCAGTGCAAAACACATGAAAGCCCTCTTGGATTTTTAAAAAAAGCACATGAAGGACTCTTGAAGACTGTGATTAACAAGATTCTCTGGTCTGATGAACCAAGATTGAACTGTTTGGCCTCAATTGTAAATGTTATGTCTGGGGGAAACCATGCACCGCTTATCATCTGCCCAATACCATCCCAACAGTGAAGCATAGTGGTGCCAGCATTATGCTGTATGGGTGTTTTTCACCAGCAAGGACTGGGAGACTGGTCAGGCTTGAGAGAAAGCTGAATGAAGCAAAGTACAGAGATATCCCCAACGAAAAAAATGTTCCAGAGCGCTCAAGACCTCAGACTGGGCTGAAGGTACACCTTCCAACATGACAACTATCCTAAGCACACAGCCAAGAGAACACAGGAGTGGCTGAGGGACCACTCTGAATGTCCTAGAGTGGCCCAGCCAGAACACTTACTTAAACCCTATTGAACATCTCTGGAGAGACCTAAAAAATGATGGTTCACCAATGGTCCCCATCCAACCTGAGAGAGCTGGAGAGGATTTGCAAAGAAGAAAGGCAGATAACCCCCCAATCCAGGTGTGCAAAGCTTGTCATGTCATACCCAAAAAAATGTGCCTCTGTAATGGCTGCCAAAGCTGCTTTAATAAAGTACTGAGTATAGGGTCTGAGTACTTAAGTGCGTGTAATATTCCATTTTTTTTTTAACTTCTTAAGGCTCACCCACAGTATATATACTGCGGATGGGTGAGTCCACTGTACTGAATTATGTACATGTACGTTTTCCAGCATTCCCGAGTATAGGGCGGGTGTACACGTGCCCCCCGCCTGATCTGTGCTGTCATTTGGTGCAGCAAAAGTCAGTTAGCAGGTCTCAGCCAATGATTTATGGCTGGGTCCTGCTGATTGGCTTAAAGAATCACAGCACAGAGCCCTGTGTTTACTAACACCACAGGGCTCTGTACAAAGAGCAGTGATGTGGCTGTTTTTTTCTCCCTGAAATCAGTCACCTCTATTAGTAATAGCAGCACATATTACACATGTTACACTTGTTAAGCATGCAGTTAACCTTTTAATTGCCTCTATATGTTACAGTGACAGTGTATAGTATTAGCATTGATCACTGTATTAGTATCACTGGTGATTTCCGTGTCAGTTAGACTGTTCCCACCCAGTGTCAGTTAGTGTCAAATCCCCCCCCCCCCCCCCCCCCAGCACTATCACAGCTCCACTGCAAGTCACTGATCACCTCCATTACTAGTATAAAAAAAAAATCCAGTTTGTAGAGACTATAACTTTCGCACAAAACCAATTTAATATGTACTTATTGGGATTTTTTTTTACCAAAGACATGTAGCAGAATACATTTTAACCTACATTTATGAAGAAATTTGTTTTTTTTTTATTTATTGGATATGTTTTATAGCAGACAGTAAAAAAAAAAAAAAAACTGTGATTACATACCACCAAAAGAAAGCTCTGTTTGTGAAAAAAAATTATATAAAATTTAATTTGCATACAGTGTTGCAGGACCACGCAATTTCCAGTTAAAATAGCGCAATGATAAAATGTAAAAAAGCTCTGGTCATGAAGGGGTAAAACCTTCCGGAGCTTAAGTGGTTAATAAATGCACAGACATTTCTAAAATTCTGTTTTCACTTTGTCATCATGGAAAACTGAGTGTCGATTAATGAGAAAAATAAAAGAAAATAAAAAAAAAACTGTAGTACATAACAAAATTGACAAAAGTAAAGGGAGTCTGAATCTGAATATATTATGAATGCACTGTATATGCTTTTTTAACCTAGGACCCTTCAATTTAGTTTTTATAAAATGACTCACTTTGTGCCACTTTCTGGACTAACTACAGCTGAAGCATTGATTTTTATCCCATATTGTAAAACATCATGGGACACCTACCAACATTATGTCTGAGCCTGGGTTCAGACTAGTGCGGTGCGAATTGAAGGGCCTCCGTGACTGTGCAGTGAAACGTTGTCTGTTCTGCGAATTGTACGCGTTTTAGGTGCGAATCCGCTGCACATTCATTAGTAACCCTTCCTGCCTAATTTGAGTTGCTAATTTTGTGCTGAGCAAGCTTTTTTTCTGATTGTCTGGCTGCTTATAAAACCTGGTAGGTCTGTGTACCCTTCCTGGTTGCCCAGCAGTCTGTACCTGTGTTTTGTGTGTTTCTTTGCAAGATGTGTGCTGCTCTGCCAATGATTATGCCAACTGTTGTTGCTGCAACAGCAGCAATCTTGCTGGAAGAAGAAAATAGGAGAAGGATGCGGAGAAGAAGAAGATACTGGGTTCATCCCATCATTGCAAATCGTGAAGAAAGAGGCCAGTTCATGATCTTGTATGGGCACCTCCGTTGGCATGAAGAGAAATTTTTCAATTTCACCCGCATGTCAATTAGTAGGTGAATACTGTTTCTGCCAAACCATACTTAATTTGTAGCCATTGATGTATAGTGTGTTTTATATTTGCAAGACACAAGTCCATCCAGTCTAACCTATGTGTGATTATGTTATTTTAAGATTCTTGTAACAAAATACAAACTGTACATTATTTCAGCATGCAGCCTCAAGGGCACAAAATGAGCGTCAGCTAGCACCCCCCTCCTGGTGTAAGCCAGGTCATATTCCCTTTTTTTTAAGGATATTTTACCCCCCAAATACCTTGGCCCAAAATTGCTAGTGACAAGTTGCTTTGTGGGTGGTGGTGATGCCACGCAGCTTTGTTTAGCATTTTTGGCTCAGACAATTGTTACTGTTAATTTTAAAGGCCAGTGGCTTCTTCTTTGTTGAAATGGGGACCCATATGCCATTTTTTTTTTACTGCCACTTATTTAGCCATCATTATATTGTAACTAAGGATGCCTGCCTTGTTACCCTAAATAATGCCCTTAACCACTTGCCTTACTCTTTTTTTTACAGTATGCCCAAATGTTTTTCCCACATGTATTTATGAATTTATTTATTTTTTACTCAGTTTTGATGAATTGCTGGGCTTAATCTCCCCTCGCTTGGAGCGTCAGAACACAAGCTTCAGACCAAGTATCCAGCCTGCTGAAAGATTATTGATCACATTAAGGTAATTATCAATACTCATGTCATTTGTCATGCGTTCTATTGATCATGTTTTTTGTAGATTTTTTTTTTTTTTTACCTGGGTATTTTTAAAATATGACGGCACAAAAAATGTAGGAATAATTATTTATTCCCTGTTTACTCTTCCCTGTTTTATCAAAATGTGTCATGTTGGTCCTTAACCATGAACAGACCTCGTCACAGATTCTGATATGTTTTTTGGAAAGGGGCCTCATAGGAGTATTGAGTTGCTGAAGCTGGGTCATCACTGGCAGTGTGGGGAGCAGGCCTAGCCTCCCCATGTTGACTTTGCACATACATACCCTGAGTTTGGGGGGGGGCCCTAATTGAAGGAAGTGGGGATGGGATTGGATAGGGAAGGTTACTGTGTGACCCTTCATATCTGGAGATTGGCTTGTCATAACTTGAGGGATATGATGGTGGATTATAGGGGTAAGGATGGTGTTGCTGCTCGGGGTAGTGCGGGTATCTTGGGTAGTGATGGTGAGGTCTTGGTTGGGGCACATTTGGGTATTTAAATGCAGCTTCCTCCTGTGGCTGGGAGAAGGAGTGCAGCATTTTTTCTATATTTTTTGCATTTCATAGTACCGCTCTGGGGGTATCTTTTTAATTAGTGGTACAAAACTAAGTGCTAGGATTGTATCGGGACATAAAAATGCATCCACCTTTCCGGTCATGTTTTTAATAAGCTCTCACTTAGGTCAGGTTGGGATAGTGCTGTGGCGCCTCCGTGGCACTTTGCCAGGCTGAACAATTTGTTCAGGAGCAGATGATGGGCCAGGGACAGCCTCCTCTGCCCCTGAACATTGTTCTTCTGGATGAGTTTCCCAGAGACTGGAAGATGTTTGGATTAGTGCTAAATCCTCTGTGTCTTCTGGAATATCAATGGGTGCTTCCTCCTCTGTTTGTTGTTCTTGTTCTTCCTCCAAAACATCTTGCTCCTCCCAACTTGATTCTGTCCTGTTTTATATATTAAAAATGTAAAAACTTAACCTGGCATATTGATGATTACAAGATTGTGCGTTACATAGATGATGTTCAAGAAAACTTACTCCCTCATCTCCACAATGGGTTGTAGAAAATTCAAGTCCCTGGCAAACATATAGGGTACCCTAGGTGCTGCCCCCGAGCCACTCCTTGTTTCTCTGAGGTGCCTCATATATTTTCTGTAAGCATCACGCATGCTACACCATCTTGTCTGTAAGTAGTGCACTGAAAAATAAAGAACAACATAATAATATTATTTTTTTCTTTTTTAGGTACTTAGCAACAGGAAATTCCTTTGGAAGTTTGCACTACGAATTCAATGTTGGAAAATCAACGATTAGTGGCATTGTTCATGCTACCTGCCTAGTCATATGGGAAGAACTGAACGACATAGTTATGAGGAAGCCCAAACCAGCAGAATGGCTGATGATAGCGGACCTATTCTGGGAGCGATGCAACTTCCCCAACTGTCTTGGAGCCATTGATGGCAAACATGTACGCATCCTCAAGCCTCCAGCTAGTGGCAGACAATTTTTTAATTATAAAAAATATTTTTCGTTGGTATTAATGGCAGTGGCAGACGCTAATTATAAATTTATTTATGTTGATGTAGGTTCTTATGGCAGCAGCTCAGATTCTAGTGTATTTTCACATTCCTCATTTGGCCGCATGCTGCGTGACAATACACTAGACTTGCCCAATAATTCTGCCCTGCCAGGGACTACAGAGCCTCTCCTCCCACATGTATTTGTTGGAGATAAAGCTTTCGCACTTTCCCAGAACATGCTCAGGCCTTATTCAAGTCGCTCTCTGACAACAGAAAAAAAGAGTGTTCAATTATAGGCTGACTAGGGCACGACGAGTAGTAGAATGTACATTTGGTATTCTTTGCAATAAGTGGAGATTCGTGCATACTTCTATTAACCTCAGTATTGATCATGCGATCAGTGCGATTAAAGCTGTCTGTGCCCTGCACAACTATGTGCGTGAACGAGATGGGTTTCTTTTTGAAGATTCCCTGACCCATAACATGAAGGCAGCACTTTCAATATTCCTAGGGGCACCACTACTGGTACACTTATTAGAGAAGAATTTAAAAAAAATTTTTTTGTCACCAGCTGGGGAGGTGCCTTGGCAGATGAATTCTATTGACTAAAAATAAATATGTATTTGTTTTCTTGATGTAAAGGCATGATAATATAATGCTAAGTGTGCTTTATGAAAAATGTTGTATGTAATTTTGGCTATGAGAAATAAAACTTTTTTATCTCACATTTGTGGTGTATGTCATATTAATAACCTTACAAATTCTAAGAATAGGCATTTTTTTAGGGACTCATTCATCCCTAGATAAAGCTGTTATGTGCACAATGTTTACAGCATGTGGCCTGGTACAGATTTGGGGGTGACCACATGCTGTTTGTTAAAATCTAATAAATTACATTAATGTACACCATCTAAAAAATACAGGACAGCATATACAGGTAGTAAAAGGTAATAAAAAAAACTTACATTTGTCAGTCTGAACTTGGGAACTGCACCTGTTCCACTCTGGCAAGAGGTCTCTGGCAATTTCCTGACATGCACATTTTTTGACAACGTTGTCCTTATATTTAGGATGCCGGGTGTCATAAATCATGGGTTTCTCCCTTACAAGTTTGATCAACTCCTCACAATCCACAGATTCTTTCTCCTTTGATGATGCTTTTCGTCCTCTTTTGGACATGCTGGTTCCAGTCCGGATTTCAAAACACACAGGGGAGGAACAGGAAGAAGGGGAGGTGTTGGAGTGGTGCGAATTTCTGTTCAGGACGCAAGCCAGATGCGAATCAGATGCGTGCCCATAGAAGATAATGGGCCTGAATTCCCACCTGATCCGTCCCGCAACGCACCAAAGACGGTTGCGTTTTTTCTGCAATGCGCAGTGCGCATGCACCGTACATATGTGAACGTGCCCCATTGAAAACAATAGGTTTTGAATTCGCAATAGTGTGAACCCAGGCTAAATGTTTTTTTCATTTAATGTCCCAAGTCTGGCAAGCTTTACGTAAAAAAATTGTGGGGGTAACAGTGTCCCTCTTCACCTCACACCACCCTCAAACTGACAGTCAAATCGAATGTATGAACCAGACTCTCGAGACTTCAGTACTATGTTAATTCATTACAGTCTAATTGGTCTGAATATTTGCCTTTAGCTGAGCTTGCCATCAACTCACAATGTGCCCTTCACATCACACCTTTTTATGCAGCTCTAGGCTATCATCCATGTACTTTTCCAGCAAAAAGCAGCCTCCTTATGGTGTACTCGCAGCAGACCCACGAGTAAAAGACATCTTACTGCACTGGAGAATTATTTGCCTACTTATACAAAAGGCAGCAGGCAAATATAAAGTCTATTCTAATAAACAAAGCAACCTTATACCTCAGTATGCAGTGGGAGACAGAGTGTAAAGGAACCTTCTTTCAAGTTGGGCCCTCAATTTATTGGTCCTTACAAGATCATTTATCATATTGGGCCAGTCTCTTACCACCTGAAATTGCCTCTTTCTCTCCGAAAACACCCAATTTTTCATGTTTCTCTTCTCAAAAGGTCAGTCTTTATCTGGTACTCAAGACCACAACAACCACCTCCTCTTGTTCTCGTGGATGGGCAGCACGAGTATGCGGTATCTAAGATCTTAGATTTAAGAAGGTGAGGCCATGGGGTACAATACCTTGTTTACTGGAAGGGATACCCTGTGATTGATCGATTGTGCTTTCCCATTAGAGATTTAAATGCTCATGCCCTCATTCGGAGGGGTCCGGGGGGGGTCTGTCATGTGCCTAGGTTTGAAGTTGGTTTCATCCACCTCTGTCCTTCTGCTCTGCTCACTCTCTCACTGGGCAATTTGAGCCTCTGCAGCTAATACCCTGCTTAGTACATCTGCTCCTGGGACGCTCTAGCGCCACCTGCCCACCTGCCATCCGGCTGCAGCCAATCCATAATCAGCTCAGCTTAAATAGCAGGATTCCTGTACAATGTGCCCGTTTGTTGGATCTGTTTCCCTGGGTGTGTGCTATATTAATCCTGTATAATATAAATAATAATAATAATAATACTATTGAACGACTAAACTTCTGTACTTTTGAACTTTGCCTGATTCCTGGACTACTCTCTTTGCCTGACGATTCTGCATTACTCTGCCAGTTTATGTATGACCCTGCCTGTCTCTGACCACACTTCTGGATTCTGACTTTGTACCTTGCTGTCAAGACTTGTTGCTGACCTGGCCTGCCTGACTATGCTAACGACTCAATCCCCAGCCAAAGCTCCATTCTGGACTAAACCTTTTAACAGGTACCTTAAACCTACTAGTTAAAAGGTTTAAAGTGATACTAAAGTCTAGTTTTTTTTTATGTAAAAAAAAACATGTCATACTTACCTACTCTGCGCAGTGGTTTTTTCCTTGGGTCCCTCTTCAGATAGTTGCCAGCCATACCTTCTCTCCAATCTTGAATGGGGGGTTCTCCTTCCTCCCCTTGTTATGGTACTTTTTGTATCCTTCTTGGGCCTGCTACATGGTTTCCTGAAGTTTCCTGAAGTTGGATTGAATGCATTCTATTCGCTCCTGTACGGCTGGGACAGGTGATTCAGGGAGAGAATTAGGGAGAAAGAATGGGTGGAACCCAAAGTTTGCCCAAAACGGAGTCTGGTTAGTGGCTGAATGGGAAGAGTCATTGTATGCAAACTCTGCGTAAGATAACAGAGAGGACCAGTCATCCTGTGCGGAGGAGCAGAAGCAGCGTAAGTATTGTTCAAGTGTTTGATTAGTTCGTTCAGTTTGTCCATTACTTTGTGGATGGTAGGCTGATGAAAGGCAAATGTTGATTCCTAGAGATTTACAGAGCTCTTTCCAAAATTTTGAGGTGAACTGTGAACCCCTATCCGAGATAATGCTCTTGGGTACCCCATGGAGCCTGACAATCTCCTTGACGAAAATGTTAGCTGTTTCCAGGGCGGAGGGAGTGCCAATCATGGGCAAAAAGTGGCTCATTTTGGACAGCCGGTCCACTACCACTAGAATGGTAGAGAAGCCTTCCGAGGGTGGCAAGTCAATGATGAAATCCATCGAAATGTCGGGCCACGAGCGTTCAGGGATGGGTAAAGGCCTCAGCAACCCCCATGGCTTTGTCTTAGGGCCCTTGTTTCGCTGACACGTTATGCAAGAAGAAACGTATTTTTGGCAATCCTTCTTCCAGCCTGGCCACCAGAAAGTGCAAGAGATATGTTCCGCTGTTTTCCGTACCCCAAAGTGACCAGCAAGCTTATGGTCGTGGAGGGTTTTCAGGACTAAAGGTCTTACTTCCGAGGGGACAAAGATCTTGTCCTGGAGCCAAAATAGGTTTTCACGTCTTTCCAGGGTGTTCAGGATGGGGTCACTACAGTGAGCTGAGGAAGTAGAAAGAGCGGTAGACAGGTCAGTGGGTATCAGCAGTAGAAAGTTCTGAAGGGCAAGGATGGTGCTGGGTTCTGCTACCTGAGAAGATTCTGGAGAGATGTGGGAGAGTGCGTCTGCCTTGCCGTTCTTAGACCCTTGCCGATAAGAAATATGAAATGTGAACCTCGAAAAAAAAAGTGCCCGACGGGCTTGGCGGGGCCTTAACCGTTTGGCAGTGCGGAGGTACTCGAGGTTTTTGTGGTCTGTAAAAATGGTGATTGGGTGAACTGCTCCTTCGAGGAGGTACCTCCATTTTTCCAATGCGGACTTAATGGCCAATAGCTTCCGATCGCCAACATCATAGTTCCTTTTGGGAGGATTTAGTTTTCGGGAGGCGAAGGCCACTGGGTGTAAAAGAGCCTTTGGCCCATGTCGTTGGGAGAGGATGGCACCCGTGGCGGATTCTGAGGCGTCCACTTCTAGAACAAAAGGTAGCAGCGGGTCTGGATGCCGCAAGATAGGGGCAGAAGTGAAGAGAGTCTTCAATTTGACGAAACATCCTGGGCTTCCTGGGACCACTGAAAACGGGTGTGTTGACGAGTCAGGTGAGTAATTGGGGCAACAATGGCAGAGAATCCAGCGATGAACCTCCTGTAAAAATTGGAAAAACCGATGAAACTTTGTACAGCCTTTTTGTCTTTAGGAGGTGGCCAATCTACCACTGCCTTGACCTTTTGCGGGTCCATGGAGGTGCCTTTGGTGGAGATGATAAACCCCAGAAATTGTACCGTGGATCTTTCGAATTCACATTTTTCAGCTTTAAGGTAAAGCTGGTGGGTTCTAAGGATGGTGAGGACTTTCCTGACATGTTCCTGATGTAGCTCCAGGGTGGCTGAAAAAATTAGGATGTCGTCTAGGTATACGACCAAAAAGTCATCCAAGTATTTTCTAAAAATGTCATTTACCAGGTGCTGAAAAGTGGCTGGGGCATTGCATAGGCCGAATGGCATCACCAGGTATTCATAGTGGCCAAAACGAGACCTGAAGGCTGTTTTCCACTCGTCCCCTGTGCGGATTCTGACAAGGTTGTAGGCACCCCTTAAGTCCAGTTTAGAAAAAAACTTGGCCGTCCGGAAACGTTGGAAGAGTTCGGGAATAAGTGGTAGGGGATATCGGTTTTTAATGGTAATTTTATTAAAGTTCCCTATAATCAATGCAGGGCCTGAGTGAGCCATCCTTTTTCCCAACGAAAAAAATACCAGCACCGGCTGGGGAGGTAGAGGGCCGAATAAAGGCTTTTTCAAGATTTTCATCAATATAGGCTTTGAGGGCCTTTAGCTCAGTTTCTGATAGAGGAAATATGCGCCCAAAAGGGATTGCGGAGCCCGTGAGCAATTCGATGGGGCAGTCATAGGCCCGATGTGGTGGTAGGTGGTCGGCCTTCTTTTTGTCAAAGACATCTTTAAAGTCTTGATAGGCTGGGGGGATGTGCTGGAGGTTTTCCGGTGCCTGGATGACCGCCAGGACGGAGCCGGGAGTTGGAGAAATACAGTGTTGGTGACAGTATGGTAATGAGAAGGAGACCTCCTTCCGGTCCCAGTGAATCTGGGAATCATGAGCCTGCAGCCAAGGAAGTCCAAGAATGATGGGGAACATTGGGGAAGATATGAGATCAAACCGTAGGAATTCCTGGTGGCCGGAATCTGTGGTGGTAAGGATAGGTGAAGTCTCCTGTGTTATTGGACCAGAGTGTGGAAGGGACCCATCAGCCAAATGAACCAGTAGAGGATTTGTTTTGTTGAAGCAGGGAATATGCCATTCTTTGGCGGCAGAGATGTCCAGGAAGCAGCTGCAAGCACCTGAGTCAATTACAGCCGGTAGCCGGATCTTCCTTCCCGCCAGCTGTAGGGAGACAGAAAGAGTCATGTAAGTCTGGGCAAGGTTAACAGCTTGACAGTTCATGGAAGGCTGAGATGGAAACTTACTGGGCCGGATGGGAAAATTCAGCAGGTAATGTCCCGAACCCCTGCAATAGAGGCATAGATTGGATCTACGTCTTCGTTGCCGCTCTTCCTGAGTAAGGCGGGGACGTACTAGGCCCAGTTGCATTGGCTCTCCTTCTGAAGCCAAGGGGCAGGATGGAGTAGTTGGATATGCAGCTGGCATCCTTGGGGGAACCCATATTGGTCTGGGTCCTTGTAGACGCTCGGAGCGACGTTCCCGCATATGCCGATCCAGCTTGGTAGCCAATTGGATTAATTCTTCCAAGGAAGTAGGAGGTTCAACCCGGGCTAACTCATCCTTCAGATTTTCACTCAATCCCAAATCGATACTGGTAGCGGAGGGCTGCCTCATTCCAGGTAGTGTCGGCTGACCATTTGCGGAATTCCGCCGTATAGTCCTCCACAGGCCTTTTACTCTGGGAGAGGGTATGCAGAGTGGCCTCGGCCGTGGCAGTACGTTGGGGGTCATCATAGAGTTGGCCCATTGCTTCAAAAAATGAGTCGACGGTATTGAGGAGAGGGTTCCTTTGTTCCATGAGGCCGTGGGCCCAAGTTTGGGGTTCCTCGGATAGTAGGGAAATGATAAACCCGACTTTAACGATTTCTGAAGAGAAGGTTCGGGGTTGTAAGGCAAGGTACAGGGAACAAGCATTTTTGAAGGACCTGCGATCGCCCGAAAATCGCTCTGGTACTGGCACCCTGGGTTCGGGCACGGCCATCATCATGGAAGGTGGAGGTTGGACCTGGGGTGCGGAGGTTCCGCTAGCTGACCCAGAAGCTGAACTTGCTGGGGGAGAGGCGGTTGTCAATTGCTGGAGACGACTGTCAACTTGGGCATAGCCTTCCTGTAACTTTTGTACTGCTTCCATGAGGGCAGACACCTGCTGGCATAGCATCTCCAAAAGAGAACCCGCTCTGTTGGCCTCTGTCATGGCTGGTTTGTACTGTCATGAACTAGGTACTCACCGAGGCCAAGATGCCGAGAGCGGTTGCCCTTGCGACTCGGCGCCCACTGCCCTGAAGGTGATACAGGGACGGTTGGCACCAAGAGGCACAAGCCACATGTAGGATGGTGACCAGGCGTGGGCTTAGGTGTTGCAGTAGGGAGTAGACTGGAGCTGGTGGATAGGTCCAGGGTTCACTCAGGTAGGAATACAGCAAGCAGGCTGACACGGAGAGGTTTGGTCGGGTACAGGCTGAGGGTCAAACACTGGTAGGCAAGGTCCAAGGTAAGGTAACAAGGCGTTAAGGCAAAGAGAGTCCAAGGCAGGCCGGGGGCCAAGTAATGGCAGCAGAGAGGAGAATCCGGGATATAGGCCAAGGGTCAAGCACAGGAGAAGGTAACAGATCCAGAGGCAAGCCGAAGGTCAAGGTCAGGAGAAGGCAGGGTAGACAGACGATCCGGGTTTGGCAACAGGTAAGACAATCTTAGGAATCAGGCACAGGGTACAAGCAGGTAGTAGCTGTCAGACGAACCAGCGTCTGTCTGGGCACAGAGGCCCTCCTTTTATAGGGCCGGTGAGGTCACATGGGGCGAGCAACGCTACTGCGCATGCGCGCGCGCCGCTCGGCGAGGCCGCGAGTGTGCCGCCGCAGTATCTCCCTGTCACTGGCTATGAGTCGGGGAGCCGGACCCGTGCGCCTGCGCACTAGAGTGCGCAGCGGACGGAATCCCTGACAGTGTGTGGTCCAAACGTGTTTAGGACTGTTTAGGCTGTCCAGTGTAAGTGAGCATGACAGTTTTCAATGGTTGCTAAAGAAGCAGCGACTACTTGCAGCCACCTTGTTCTTGCCAACCATTGACATCACCTGGCCCATTCGCTAACATGGTTGTAAATCCACAATTTTATTTTTCATTCTTAACCACTTCAATACAGGGCACTTATACACCTTCCTGCCCAGACCAATTTTCAGCTTTCAGTGCTGTCGCACTTTAAATGACAATTGCGCGGTCATGCTACACTGTACCCAAACTAAATTTTTATCATTTTGTTCCCACAAATAGAGCTTTCTTTTGGTGGTATTTTATCACTTTTTTTTGTTTCTGTTACAAAACTTTGTAAATAAGTAAGTTTTCTCCTTCACTGATGGGCACTGATGGGGCTGCACTGATGGGCACTGATAAGGTGGCACTGATAGGCACTGATGATGGGCACTAATATGCGGCACTGATGGGGCACTGATAGGCAGCACTGATAGGTGGCACTGATAGGTGGCACAGATGGGCACTGATAGGCGGCATGGATGGGCACTGATAGGTGGCACAGATGGGAATGGATGGGCACTGATAGGTGGCACTGATGTATACTAATGGATGGTACTGATGGGCATCACTGATTGGCAGGCATTATTGTTTGACACTGATTGGCGTCCATTGTGGTCCATGGATTGGCATCCCTGGTGGCCATGGGTGGCATAACTGGTGGTGACTAGTGGTGGGCATCGCTGGTGGTCCTGGTGGAGTCCCTGGTGGTCCAGTGTGGGCATCCTTTGGGGGGGGGGGCTGCACTGATAATCAATCAGCACAGACCCCCCCTGTCAGAGGAGAAGCTGATCGGCTCTCCTCTACTCGCGTCTGATAGACGCGAGTGAGGAAAAGCCGATCAGCGGCTCTTCCTGTTTACCTTGCAATCAGCCATGATTGGACATAGCTGATCATGTGGTAAAGAGTCTCCGTCAAAGATTGGAGTTGCGGTTGCAGACAGACACCCGCGGCAAGTGGTTAAAATGAAATTCAAATAAAACTTCATTGCCGGCTTATTTAATAAAAACAAAAACCTCTCCAGACCCTCAGGGTCTTCTATGTATTTTTGCAAACCTTTGGGGTCTGGGTCCTTTTTTTTTGTAAACAAATAAGCAGGAAGGAGATGGCATTTTCTGGTCATTTAAAACCCCCTTTCCTTTGTAAATGTCAGTGCTGAATAAATCACTGCTCCCAGCCACCTTTATTTTTATTTTTTTTGCGTTGGTACATGTTCCCCAGGGCAGTCCCACCTCCATGCCATGCTATTTTTTGACACCTTAGTGGCTATTAGCCCAAAACATGGGCATTTTTTATTCAAGAGAGTCATTTTCCATTTCAATGAGATTCGGGTTCGGCCTCAGAACTTCTTTTAACTTCTCAAACCAAACCCAAGGCAGTTAAGCTAATTACTACCTAGTGCCTCTCATAATGTTCATCCTCAATTTTTCAGATGACAATCCTGACACTGTTTGCCTCATCAAAGCATTGCCTCTCTCCTGATTATTAGGAGCCTCACTTCACCAACGATTCTCACAATATTCTGTCATTCCTTTGAAACCTTCATATGCTTGCCATACACAGGGCCTTCTTGAAGTAAGAAAATCACACTTCTTATTCTCGGATAACTAACATCCATTACCCAGCACTTCCAGCCCCCCCTTTGAAGTCTATTCATGGGATATTTTAAGGCTAGGTTAACATTAGTGCATGTCAGGAAATTGTGCAAAATTGCATGCTTTCCCAACAAACACACAGAAGCATGCTGTAATTAGGCAGACACACCTTAAGCTCCCCCACCGATCTACTCCAGAGCCAAGTGATTTTCTGCATTTTTCGTGCTTGAATAAATGGGCTGCCCTGTACACAACCAGCAGAGAGGTGCATGCACCTGTAGTAATGTGAAAGAAGCCTAAATGGTGCTTTTGAAGTATTCAGATGTCCACAGGATTGGATATGCAGAAAATACATTTTACAATGTTAATAGCAGGTTAAATGTGAGATAAAAAAAATAATCTTCACACCCTTGTCTCTTTCCTTAGCTAGACAAAAGACACTCTCTCTGAGGTAATATGTTACTTTTGGATCACTGATGATGTCTATCTCCTCTCATCCATATGGGGATCATTATAAAAAAAAAAAAACAGGAAAGCACAGCAAGCGGTACCATACCCCAAGAGGAGGGGACATCAAAAAGCCATTGCAAGTGTCAATTATTTTCCTTCAACACAGATCATGATATGTCTGTTCCTCAATGTTCCACCATGCATGCAGGTTCAACTCCTGACAAAACCTTCCCACTGTCAAATTTCTCTCCATCAAGTACTCGTTCTCCTGATTGGAGCAAAACTTACAAATTATTACAGCATTTATTGCTAAGGGCTCCTTACAGCATACTATCTGGCAAAAGAACCCCTAACTACCCTATTTTATTTAATGTTTTTGAAAACACAGGATAAATGTACTTAACTGTATAGTTAAGGAAATCAAATAATAGGAGTAAAATACTGTATATGGAATTATCCTTGGCCATCTTGGCCTTAGTGATATTTTACATATAGTATCATTCAAGGAAATAAAATGTATTCTGTTGTTCATCCATGGGTCTTGTCTCTTTATTATGAGACCTGAAATGGTCTTGTAAATCTAAGCTGTAGCAATTTTTAAATATGCTCTCCTTTGTGTTCAGCTAGGGATTTTATTCAGTATTATATCTTGTATTTAAGTGTGCATTACATTGTGCTAATTAGAGATTCAGTTCTAGTAAAGATTTAATGGTGTGATACAGAGAATGAACTTTCTAAAATTTTACATTTTATTTCTGTTTAATAGTGCCTGTTCAATGTTGTAAGAAGTGGGGTAATGCACAGTTAATGATGTATGGTTTGGTAATAGGAGTTTGATACACTATTAAGTGTAAGCTATTCATATTCTCTCCATAACAAATAAATTAATAGTAATATAAGGTCCAGCAATGTAACATTTGTGTTCATATACATGTAAGCCCTAAGTCACTATGCTAATAAAAAAATTAAATGTTGGTAAAGTCCTAAATAAGGCTGTTCATCTACCCTCAACACAAGAATAGGAAATTTGGGCTTCATGCATACAAGCAACCTGTAGTGGATTTGTGTTGAGCTGGACATCAAATTGTTTTCAGTAAAATGTGTCTTAACTAGAAAAATATGTGTAAATAATCAATTACAACTATAAATTCCAATCTTTAAAACTGTTGGTTCAGTCAGTAAAATAGATTTATTGAAACAATCACAGAAAATATCATGAAATAGAAATGGATCTATAACCTAATAAACCATACACTTTATAGCAAACAGTATGTAAAAAATATTTGCTAATATCTCAGCTTCTGGCCTAGATTTATTTGAATATTGTTGTTTCAGTAGAAAGGCAGTGGTGAGAGACCAGGTAGCCATTGCTTTGCCTTAGAATGTAATTTATCTACTCTAGAGCAAGTGTCCATTCATGCTGCCTTTTTCTTGCATCAGCCATCCCGTCCCCCTGTAAAGTCACTTTACTGCAAACATCTAGTGATGATTGGACAGACCTCACTATCTATCTGCCATCTATGGTGGATCTTGTTATTGAATTCTGGTCATTTGTAGGTTAAAAAACAAGATATAGTCTAACAAAACGTACAGGGGGCTTGTCAATGCCATGGGGATGTACCAATGTCAAAATAAAATTTAAATAAATACACAGCGGGAGCTGGCTGTGTAGTTGTTTTTTCTTGTACAATGAGCTCAGCTTACATACAGCCACTCCAATCTTTCATCTAGTTTTTGTCCATACATTTTTATTTTTTCATCCAGCAGCAGTAAGCTTGCTTTGACCAGTAGAAGTAGCAGCCATAACAGATCTAAAAGCCATCATCTTTAGGAGAGAATTGTCAGAATATGCTTGGGAGGCAAGTGGTTAAACAAAAAATAGTTACAACTAAAGCCAGTATAGCTCAGTACACATTAGCAAGTGGAAGAACAGTTTAATTGCATAGTTTGTGAGCTCATTTTTATTGCAGCACTGCAGTGCACTGCATTGTCCTACAAGGTAAAAAAAAAAAAAGTCAGATTACACCAAAACAAATGTTTACACCACTAGCCCACATTCCCTGCACCTCAATCCCCATATACCAAGTTCTTTAAAAAAAATACTCAAGCCTTAGCCCTCAGGATTGGTTTGGTAGAAATTGGCCAATGGTAGGACAGTAAATAGAATAGATCAAAACTAAGAGATGAGACAGGTGTTTTTCCATAATAATAATAAAAAGAAAAATTATTATTTGTCAGAAACAGTAAAAAGGCCCCACACTGCAGAGCTGACTAGATTAACCTTGGGGATAACTGTGACCTGTACCTGTGGGACACTGCCAGCACATGAATTTGGATGGCTTCTCTCCCTCTGGCAAGGTTCCTGTGTGGCCTGCCATGGTTCAGCAGGGGGATATGCTTGCTTTCCCTCCCTTTCCTGCCCCACCAGGCTGCATGCCTTGATAAGGGTCTGGTATAGTAATTAGAGGGGACCCCACACCACTTTCTTTCATGGGGTCCCCCCAAAAAAGTATACCAAACCCCTATTTAAAAATCAGCAAGGTAAATAATCAAAAGGAGACTCTAGAAAAAAAATCTATTAGAAAAAAAAAATCACATTACCCAGTGATGTAGATCCAACAAGAATCAGGATAACGATGCCAGAGGACCCGCTGACACAAACATGATGACCCACATTGACAATCCTCCTTCATTCTAGCAGCATAAGACAGCTCCCCAGCCTGCAGCTGAATGTCAACCAACTGGCTGAGAATGCTGGCTGACATAATTTACATCACCTGGAAATGTGGCGGAACAGGTCGTTGAAGTGGATCAAATCTGCACCCCACCAAGTGAGTGTCTCAGAACACAGATTGAGCTAATTAATTAAGGTCTGCATGTTTTTGACACTTTTTTTTCTTGTGTTTTATCTACCCAACTTTTAGGTGATGCTGATCTGTTTGTGGAAGGACAAGCTGCGGAGCCATTTTCCACAGACAGTGCCCACAGGCTTATTGGCCAGATCATGGCCTGGAATCTGCAGCTGGAAAATATGCAGAAGGAGATGGCCACCATGCAGCAGGGAATGAAGGACATGATTGATGTTTTGGGGAGAATCTAAAGACCCCTTTTACATTTCTTAACATCAATCATGTCCTTCATTCCCCTTTTGATGCGCTGTTTTACAAATTTTAGAGGCCAAATTTTTAATATGCACACGGTATGTCAACATGTGCTATGTGCCATCAGGGGATCTCAATGGACGCATTTGGTGTTTGCAACCCCTAATGCTAGTAGGTGAGAGGGAAGGGGTTTCACACACAAAACACGTCCATTGATTCCCCATGATGGAACATAGCACATGTTGACATTACCCATTTTCCAGTTAAATTAGTGTGCATATTCTAAATTTGGCTTCTACTGTTCATGGGTTACCTGTTGAACTTTGTAAGTTCTGGACTTTTACATTGTGTAAATAATTTCAAATGCTAAGCCTAAATTTTTTACCATTTTAAAACATGTTTTTATGTTTGTTTTAAAAAATCAATCTCAAAAATAAAAAAAATATGTTGTGAGAAAAACACCAAAAAAATGTAAAAAAGATAACATAAAAAAAAAAAAAAAAAAATGTTGTTGAAAAAAAAAAAAAAAAAAAATTAACCAAAAAAACAAAAAAACAAAAAAAAGAAAAAACATAAAAAAGGTTTGGATGTGCACTAGAATAAAAAAAAAAATGTTTGCACAAATTAAACAATGTGTGGCTTCTTCTTTTTAAATACTACCAGTTTGACAAAAACATGTTGTGGTTCATTGACAAAGGGGCTTATTTACTAAACGCAAAACAAGTTTGCCACTATTAAGATGTGCACTAGGACAACATATAAAACAGGCCAAATTAAAAGCAAAACAATACGAAACTACCAATATTTCAAACATAAATAACTGTATTTATTCTTTGTAAATCAAAAAGATGGTTTAAGGGTCTGCTGCCATTTCAATGGCCCCCCTACCATTAAAATACTGTAAATAAAGGTCCCGCACTTGCTGGGCTGATTGTGGTGCCGAACCAAGAGGGCGATTATCCAGCCCTGTCATGTTGCCTTCCACTCCGGCCTCAGGGCCAATTGGTAAGGAGTATGTTCCTGAATGTTTGCGTAAATAATTGTGCATGACACAGCATGCAAGAATAATAGTATTCAGTTTGTACTCTGCCAGATGTAGGGATGTAAGGAGCAATCTGAAACGGTTGGCCATAATACCAAAGGCATTTTCCACCACCCTTCTTGCTCTGGCCAACCGATAATTAAAAATCCTCCTCTCAGGGGTGAGGGATCGTTGGGGAAATGGCCTCATCAGATGGTCACCCAGACCGAACGCCTCGTCGGCAATGAAGACGAAGGGGAGTCCCTCCACATTATCTTCATCTGGTGGCAGCTCCAGCCCACCAGTCTGGAGACGATGACCGAACTCCGTGTGGTTGAAGACTCCTCCGTCCGACATCCGGCCGTTTTTCCCCACATCCACATACAGAAAGTCATATTGTGCCGACACCACCGCCATCAACACGATACTATGGAACCCCTTATAATTCCAATAGTATGACCCCGAATGGGGTGGGGGCACAATTCGCACATGTTTGCCGTCAATCGCCCCTCCGCAGTTGGGAAAGTCCCAACGGGCAGCAAACTGGGAAGCCACAGTCTGCCATTCCTGTGGCGTGGAGGGACACTGTGAAGTCAAACAGAAAGATACAATTCAAATTAAAAACCAGGCAAAACACCAAACTAAATGCAACAAATTAACAAACAATTTGGAAGAACATATGTATTTATTTTGTAAGTCCTTGAAATAAAGCCAAAAGATTAAGGATAAAAGGGACAAATCTCTGATTGATGACCCCTCTGATGGACCAGAGAAGATAATAATGGGGATGTGGGTGGGGAGTAAATAATTGTAAGGTCACACAATACACATGCAATTAATTAAAGGTGTGTGTGGGGGGTGGGGGGTTAATTACAAGCTGACACAAACCACATGCAATTAATTAAAGGTGTGTGTGGGGGGTGGGGGGTTAATTACAAGCTGACCCAAACCACATGCAATTAATTAAAGGTGTGTGTGGGGGGTGGGGGGTTAATTACAAGCTGACCAAAACCACATGCAATTAATTATCAGGGGGTGTGGGGGGGGGTGGGTTAATTACAAGCTGACCAAAACCACATGCAATCAATTTAAAAATGAGGGTCAAGGGGGGTGAAAGGGGTGAAAGGGGGGGGGGTGAGTAAAGCAGTACAATGGAGCTGGTAATATACATTTTTAAAAAAAGAAAGTGACTAGGCTAGGGGTGTTTAGGGGGCCAAGCTTCCATGCTGGGGAGGTTGGTGCAAGGAAATATGCATGTGACCCACTAAATAATACAATCTTAAAGCTATTTCGATAAGTCAACCATAAAATACTAGACAAAAAACCAAAAAAAAAAAAAAAAAAAGGAATAGGGGACATTCATAGAATAGTCCTATCATGGAAATTAGCTAATGATGACATTGATGCACTACATTAGCAAACATACAAGACATAGGTAATTTTAAAAGAGAAGACTTACCTTAATGTATTCCTCCTGCAGGACGTGGATAATGGCAGAACAGGTCTCTGGAATAATGAGCCCCAGAGCCTGGGGGGAGATGCCTGTCGTGAACTTGAGGTCCTGCAAGCTTCTCCCCGTCGCCAAGTAACGCAACGTGGCGACTAGCCTCTGCTCCGCACTGATGGCTTGCCGCATGCAGGTATTCTGCCTGGTAATATAAGGGGACAGCGAAGCCAACAGACGGTGAAAAATGGGGTCCGTCATCCGGAGATAATTCCTGAAATCATCAGGATTATTCTCACGGATCTCACGGAGCAAAGGCATATGCGAGAATTGGTCACGCTGGCGCAACCAATTCTTGGTCCATGAACTCCTCCTCACCCTGTTCATGGACTGGGCTCGTGCCAAGGTGTTAACCGCAACACCGAGCCCCTGCACAGCACGAACTCGTTCCCGAGTACGTCCACACTCCATGGCTTCAAAACGGTCGGCTGATCAAACAAACAACTTAACAGAACGCACTGAAGAACAGCAAGGCCTATGAAGAACGACCTGAAAAACAGGAACGAGCGGACCAGAACGGCCTGAGAACAGGTAGGAACTGATCCACACGCACTGAAAGCCAGATACAAACCTCACAAGCACAAACTGAACGGCAGAAGCGAACGAATTAAGCAGAAGTCTGAGAAGCGCGAATCGTCTCTAACCAAACGTCAACTAACACGCGATACACACGAGATCAGCTGACGGTGCCCAAAGGGTGTCGTTTGGGATCTCGAGCTTCCTTTTTCTAGTCCCGTCGTACGTGCTGTACGTCATCGCGTGAACCGCCGGACTTTTTGCGTGATCGTGTGTGGTCAAGTCCGTTCGCTTTTTAGTCCAGCGTACCTAGCGGGAAAGTCCAGCGGATTGTCCGCTGGACTTAGGTCCGCCGGGAAAAGTCCGTACGTGTGTACGAGGCATTAGGGTGCCTAGTTCGTTACAACCTCTGAAGCATAGTGGTGATACTGCAGGGTATATGGAGTGGATTTTTGTGGGTGTCATATACCACCTTGTGTGCAGTTTAACTGCTGTTTCACGTACTAAGTATGATCTTGTGTTTTTAAACATGTTAACTAACATTTCCAACCATTCATGCGGTTCAAAGGTAAGGCCTATGTCGTTTTCCCAGCTAAGCATCTGTTTGGTTTTTTCTACAAGGGCAAATTCGTTAAGCATGCAGTATAGTTTAGAAATAATCCCCCTGTCTCTGGAAGAGGAACGGCATAGGTGTTCAAAATGAGTGCTTTCTACACGGGGATCTAATGAGCCTCTTCTAAGATAAAATTGTTTAATGTGTGTGTATCTGTGTATTTCAGAGTGGGGGAAATCGTGGATTGCTTGTAGTTGGGGAAAAGTTCTAAAATGAGGTCCTATTTTAAAGGCTTGGTATGTGGTGACCCCTGCTAAGTGCCAGAGGAGAAACTGGGAGCTATCTTGAAACGCTTGTGGAAAGTCTGGATCTCCTATAAATGAGAGTAGGGGGGAGAGAGGAGATGACAGTTGAAATTTCTTTCCATATAATGACCAAAGGTATAATGATTGATATACTATAGTGTTATGGGTGATGAATTGGTTAGGTTTGATAGATTTGGACCATAGTAGTCCTGAGGGGATAAAGGGGAGAATGGCATGTGACTCGAATTTTAACCATGGGATGTGAGAAAACGGGGCATGCCATTGGGCTGTTTGCGCGAGTCTGGCTGATAAATAGTAGCGCCATAGATCTGGGAGTCCTAATCCTCCAAGAGGTTGGGGTCTATATAATATTGATTTGTGAAATCTTGTTTTTTTATGGTGCCAAATAAATTTGTTTACGTCTCTTTGAATTGAATCGATGTAAGATTTGGAGACATAAATGGGGAGAGCTCTAAAGTAAAAAAGGAGTTTAGGTAATATTGCCATTTTGATAGCGGTGACTCTACCCAGAAATGAGATATGGTATTTGTCCCAGATTAGTAAAAGTGATCTGATGTTGGAAACTATAGGGTGATATGGAAAGTGTATGGAAAAGTGTCTGAAAGTCGGGGGTAAGTTGTATACCCAGATAACGGAAACTATGGGTGCACCAGTTAAATGAAAAATAATTCTGTAATGAGGATGCAACATCGTTAGGGATATTTATTGGCATGGCTGAGCATTTGGATATGTTTACCCCAAGGCCTGAGATAGTGTGGAATGATTCTAATAAGGAGATTAGGTTGGGTAATGCTATGAGGGGATTTGTTAGAAACAAGAGGACATCATCAGCATAAAGGCTGAGCTTGAACTCTTCGGGGCCTTTGTGGTAGCCTTTGATGTTGACATTTTCTGAGATGGCACGGGATAAGGGTTCAATAGCAAGGGCGAAAAGGAGGGGGGATAGTGGGCAACCTTGTCTGGTGCCTTTTTGGAGAGGAAAAAATTGGGAATTGTTACCTGGGAGTTTAATTCTAGTTTGAGGGTTTTTATATAAGGCATGGAATCCCTGTAGGAATTCACCCGAGATACCATATTTGGGTAGTATGTGGTCCAGGTATGACCAGCTGACGCTGTCAAACGCCTTATGAATGTCTAGGCTAAGGAGGAGTGTTTGTTTGGAATGTAAGTTGGCGTCTTGTATTATATTGGTAACTAGACGTATATTATCAGTAATTTGCCTTCCTGGGATGAACCCGGTTTGATCTGGGGAGATTAGGGAAGAGATAACTAATGCTAATCTGTTCGCTAATAATTTGCCGAATATTTTTAAGTCATTGTTGATAACAGAAATAGGACGATAATTTTGTGGTAGGGTGTGATCTTTATGGGGTTTGGGGATGAGAGACATATTGGCTAATAGCATTTCTGCCGGAAAGTTGTTCCCCTTTAAGATGTGGTTATATAGAAGGGCCAGTTTAGGTGATAAAATGTGTGAAAATTTTTTATAATAAGAGGCAGAAAATCCATCAGGGCCTGGGGCTGTGGAGGATTTAAGGGATTTAATAATTGACGTAATTTCAATTGCGGTACAGGGGGCATTTAATTGTTCAGATTGTAACCTAGATAGAGAGGGCAGTGTCAGATTTGAGAACCACGATTGGGAGGTTGGGTCTTTAGCAGTGTTGGTCATCTTACTTTATAAAAAGTAATTAGTTAAGTTACAAATTACTTCTCCCAAAAAGTAATTGCGTTAGTAACTCAGTTACTACATTGGAAAAGTAATTAGTTACTCAGCAAAGTAACTGACTTTTTTTTTTTAAATATTCTATACGTGTAACTAAGGGGCGGGTCTAGTATTACTGTAACCAAGGGGTGCATTTATTATTATTGTTATATATCGTGTAACCAAGGGGCTGCTCTATTATTACTCTAACCAAGGGGCAGATATAGCGTGTAAGCAAGGGGCGGGTCTATTATTATTATATCGTGTAAGGGGCGGATGGCTACAGAAGAGGGCGAATGTTAAATTAATGGGCAGAGCTCGATATATAACAATAATAATAAATGCGCCCCTTGGTTACAGTAATACTAGACCCGCCCCTTACTTACACGATAGACGCCCCTTGCAGAGTAACACGAGCATCGGGAGCGTGCGATATCGCCTCGTACAATTACATGTTAACTGCGCCTGCGCGGTGTAGAG
Source organism: Lithobates sylvaticus (assembly GCA_028564925.1). Lineage (NCBI taxonomy): Eukaryota > Metazoa > Chordata > Amphibia > Anura > Ranidae > Lithobates > Lithobates sylvaticus. The sequence goes on from CM053028.1 coordinate 205,231,117, forward strand.
TTCACTCAGAGCTGTTTAGGTTCGGCAATTTTCGGAAGCTCTGTAGTCCTTCGTACTGCGCAAGCACTGTGCCTGCGCAGTACAGGGGGTCCTTATCCGGCGGGGGAACTTTTTAGGCAGGACACCGGAATTACACTACTGCCATCTAGTGGCGGTAGATGTAATTGGGGTAACTAAGCCAAAGTAATGGGAACTGAGTTACCATGAGGGGAAAAGTAATCAGTTAGATTACTAGTTACCCTCTAAAGTAACTGCGTTAGGTAACTCAGTTTATTTTAACTCAGTTACTTACATCACTGGTCTTTAGTGGGATGGGGCTCTGTATAGAGCTTCTTATAGTAATTGACAAAAATGTCCATTATATCATTTGGATGTGAGACCAGAGTTCCTGTTGAATTACGGAGTTTATATGAGTGTGTCGGTTTTGTGGCTTGATTAAGTTTTCGTGCAAACATTGTGGATGCTGAATTGCTATATAACATAAATTTGGCTTTTGCCCATCTTAGAGCTTTTTCTGTTTTATCTGAGAGTAGAAGGTCTAAGGCTTGTTTCTTGTCGGTTATTTGTTGTAGGATGTCAGGAGTCGGGGAGTGATTATATCGGTTATACAACTTATCCAATGTTTTCGTGAGAGAGCGGAGCTCAAGAAGTTTAGCCCTATTCTTTTTGGAGGCTATCTTGATAATCTGACCTCTGATAACTTCCTTATGGGCGGTCCAGAGTGTGTCAGGTTGGGTGTCAGGGAGCTGGTTTTCAGTAAAATAATCATTTATATTTGTGGTGAGAGTGTCAATAGTGGAAGGGTCTGTTAATAGGGAGTCATTAAGTCTCCATGTGTAAGTCGTGGGTTTAAGACCAATTCTGGTGAGTGTGGAAGCAACAATATGATGGTCAGACCATGGGCAGACATGTATTTCTGTATTAATAGAGTTGGCCAGGATTGTAGGGGTACAGAAAATGTAATCTATACGAGCTGAGCTGTCGTGCAGGATGGAATAGAACGTGTAAGATCTGCATCCAATGTTATGTGCTCGCCATGTATCAATAAGTTGGAGTGTGTTCAGGTTGCGGGACAGAGATTTGGGAAAAGCCTTGGAGGAGGGGGTAGTTCTGCTTCTGTCTAGGGTGGGGTGAGCTGTAAGGTTAAAATCGCCCCCAATTATTAAGTGAGGTGATAGATAGCGATCTAGAATGGTAAAAAATTGTTGGAAAAACGTTGCTTGCGCTACATTTGGAGCATATATGGAGGCAATAGTTGTAGAGCGACCTTGTAGACTGCCTTGTAGTATAATAAATCTACTATCGGGATCTTTGTAAATATGTTCAACATCGAATATAGTGGAGTTTTTTATGAATATGGCCACTCCGCGAGATTTAGTTGTATAAGTAGTATAATAGTGTTGTTTGAAAGCTTTGTCAAAATATTGGGGATGGTTTGCTTCAGAAAAATGGGTCTCTTGTAATAAGATGTCCGCATTTAAGTTTTTGTAAAGACAAAACGCTTTCTTACGTTTCTGTGGAATATTAAAGCCTTGCACGTTATGTGAAATTACTTTTAATGTCATTGGGGAATATTTAAATATATAGCTTGGTGCTTGTTATAATGAAAATGAGCGGAGTAGTGTCGCGGAATGGCCAGACCCACATCATGAGGTATAAGGGAGGATCAAGTTGTCTTAATAGAAAGCCAAATCTTTGTCTGATAAACAACTATAAAAGTTAATACTTGTGATAAACTTATCATATACAGTATTACGATAGACTTGTTGAAAAAAATGAAAGAAAAAATTAGGAAAACAAAAATGAAAAAAGTTAGCATTTTACTCAGAAATAAGCATTGAACATGGGGGTCAAAAGAAAACCTTCTAATTGACCAATGAAAACATTTCTTTGGACAAACTAGTCCAATACCAATCATAGGGTTCAAGAAATCCCGAAGAACCAACATGAGTTGGACCCAATGGTTGGCAGGGGGGGATGACAGCGAACGCGGGGAGACTTACCGCCCTAAGGCATCAGTATAATGTAAAATTATTTAATACGGCGATGCCGTACGGAAAGTTGCATTGTACTATTGTTGCAAAGTCGGGGTGGGAGAAGAGAGCTTCACGGGTTCATATTGAGATCTACAAGGTATTGGCAAGGTATTGGTAGGTGTACCAGGTAGGTCTACCTGAGTTGTGGGATTTTCATCTTTGCGGTGTGAAAGATGAGGTTGCTGTAGGTGAGTACCAAGCACTATGCAGATCTGTGAAGATTGGTAGAAAAAAGAAACAAAAATAAAAAATATTCTCTCTTTTCCTGGGAGGGTAGTTTAAGCTGGTTTGTCTCTGAATGATTGGCGCCAATTACCCTGGTTCCGACGTGAGGATGGAGTGTTCCAGATTGGGCTGGATCCTGGTGTGGGAGGGTGTCGGTTTTGTGGGTCTGGTTCCAGAAGGCCCAATTTAATTAGGATTTCCTTACCCTCCGATGCATTATATGCAGTATAGGTGGATCCATTGTGTGGTACTGTGAGCTTGAAAGGGAAGCCCCAGCGGTAACGGATATGGGCTGATTGGAGAACTGATGTGACCTCTTTCATTTTGCGTCTACGATCCAAAGTGGCTTGTGAAATGTCAGGATAGATTTGCATCTTGGCTCCTTCTAGCTCAATGGCTGCAGAATTTCTTGCGGAACGTAGGATATCTTCTTTGGTGAGATAATCCTTTAGGCAAAGGACTATATCACGTGGCGGTTTATCTGTGGGGGGTTTGGGGCAGAGAGCCCTATGGATCCTGTCGCAGACGAATGCTGAAGGTAGTGCAGAGGGAAGGAGTGTTTTGAATATCTTGTTAGCGGCTGCAGGGAGGTCGGTAACCGTTTCTGGGATGCCACGCAGTCGCAGATTGTTCCTGCGATTACGGTTATCAAGATCTTCGACCTGCGACTGCACCAACTGGAAATTTTCCACTAGGGATTCATAGTCTTTGCGGAGGTCAGCGTGTGCCAAAGCAAGTTCATCATGTTTAGTCTCTAAGAGATCTGTGCGATTTACCAGGGAAGTAATCTCCAGGGATAAAGTGTTAGTTGCTTTATGAAGTTCTGACTGAAATGTCCCTGCTATCTTCTCATACATCAGTGACAAGCTATCCTCCAGATCAGCCTTAGTTAAATGTGTGGAGCTCTCACCTTCATCACGGACTGAGGCCGAGATCCCTGGGTTGGTGTCAGTATGTGGGGAGTCACGCTGGGTCCGGGGGCCTTCTTTAGCCATGCTTCCTTTCTTGGCAGTGCGGAGGAGATAAGTTGTTAAGGACCCTTGCGGCTTGTTTTTTGTGCTGATTTTCCGTGACGGCATACACCTGGTGGTCCCACAGGGGTGCAGGTAAATTTTAAGCTTTGGTGAGCAAGATTAGGCCCTGTGGGATGTGATTTGTTTCCGTACAGCCGGAGCCTTAGTCATAGGCGTCCGTGCTCCATCGCGCCGCGCATGCACCCCTTTTAGTTCATTTTATCATTCCTGTCATAGGGTTGTTGATTGCATCCGGATCTCTGTTAGGTTAACTGTTGCCTGATGGGGTGTGTATCGGGCCTTGATTGTGTAGCAGGGGATTACCAATTTCGATTGGGCAGCTTTGGGGTCCCCTCAGATAGTTGATCTGGACTGTGTGGGTGTAATAAGGAGGTCTTTGCAGAAGGGACTGATTCTGAAAGGACCAGGGAGCTGTTGATGGACTTAGGGTGTCCCAAGATGGCCGCCTCTCATCTCTAACTTTGGAGCTTCTGTTTGTGTAGGGTATCTACAGCAGCCTCTGAGGTCTACAGATAGTCAGTTCTGCGGGCTCCGCCACCGGTGAGGTTGGAGGTGACTGTCACAGGGCTCAATAATCTGGCCTGGTAACTTCAGGAAGGCCCCAATGCTATTGCTGTCGGGTGAAGCAAGATGGCCGCTGCCTGTGGTAATAGGAACAGGGCCTCTATGTCCCTTTTTTTTTTTTTTTGCTAACCCTGTTTTTTACAAGATGCACGGGAAATGGATCCCAATTACCAGGGGGGCTATGTGGCACAGTTCCGGTCTGCTTGTGAGGAGGAGAACAGGCTGGGAGAGTCCGGAGTGATTATAAGTCAGCCCTGGGTGTAGCAAGATGGCCGCTCCCCGAGAGTAGGCCGGAGCCACGGCCTCCAGTACACCCCGCTGTAGGCCTTGTGTCTCCCTTGTCTAGATGGCAATCGGGGGGATCTCTGGAGAGGTCAGGGGCAGATGATTCTAGGGGGGGATCCGCTTTTCTAAGGACCGGTACTCACTGTGTCAGCGGAGGTAGTGGAGCCTGGGCCTGCAGGCCTGAAGGGTGGCGCCGGAATGCTGAGGAGCAGAGCCTGATGGTGGTGGCTACCAGTGGCTGGCCTCAGATGTCCTCCGATGTTGTTGCTGATGGCCAGCGGAGGTATGATGGTTTGATGGGTCCTGGATGGATGTAACCGAGGGCCGTTAGGATCGTCCAGCCTGTAGGCCGCAAGATGGCGCCGGACGCCTCGCTGTATAGCAGAGTGTGGTCTCGGGCTGTTGTTATCTCCCAAATATCGTGTCCTCAGGGTAGGGTAAGACGTCCTGTAGGTTCCCGGGGTGTATGCAGCTTGATTGGGGAATATTAAGCCGTTGATGGCGTTGGATTGCAATTTCTTTCGCGGAGCACAGCTTCCACACGTCCTTCTCTATCAACGTCCGGACACGCCCCCCACAGCAATAACAACCTAAGCAGTATTCCAATCTTTTTCCACTCTCTACATAAAAAAAAAAACATATTTTAGCTGAAGATGGGCTTTAAAGGAGTTGTAAAGGCAGAAGTTTTTTTTTATCATAATGCATTCTATGTGTGTGTGTAGCAGCCTCCCCAGCCCCCCTAATACTTACCTGAGCTCTCTCTCTGTCCAGCGATGTCCATGAGTCCCTTGGCAGTCCCTGACTCAGTAGTGGTGCCATTGGCGCCCGCGGCTGTCAATCAAAGTCAGTTAGCCAATCGGTAGAGAGAGGGCGCGAGGATGTACGGCGACTCCATATCTGAATGGACATAAGAAGCTGCAGCTCAGCTTGGGTGCCCCCATAGCAAGCTGCTTGCTGTGGGGTCACTCAACAGGAGGGAGGGACCAGGAGCAGCGAAGAGGGACCCGAGAAGAGGACAAATCCAGGCTTCCCCGTGCAAATCCACTACACAGAAGAGGTAAGCATAACATGTTTGTTTTTAAACTAGACTTTACAATCACTTTAAAGACTAACTCCATTTTTGTTGAGAAAAAAACATTCCCCTCTGGACAATCTGTGTACATTGCAAGGATTTTAACACATTTTGTTGCAGATTTCTACCTTTTGTAATTCTGAAGGAATAGCTGTTTGATTATCTGTGTCCATGTGCGCAGTGAATCTAATAGGTGTGAATTGTGTCATTAGCAATCAGCTGCTGCACCTGCAGAACTCTAATAAGGAAACTTAGGGTCTACATTCCTTTAGACGTGATTTCCCTTTATTTTTCCCTGTATTTCACAAAAAAGTACATTTTAGAGATGCTCAAATAATGATTTGTATCTTAGTGCAGACTTCTTGAAAAATCAGTAAGCCAATCACACAAGCAGGGAATGACATATCTGGGGGGCCTTCTGTACATAATTTGTGTACAGAACATGTCCAGGTAGCCATGTTGCATAGCATTTTACAGTCAATTACTGTAGATCGCAAAGGAAAGGTAATTTTTAATAACATTCAATTACAATTTGACTTGTGTCACAATTAATTTATTTGATATTAGAGTGGTATTTTTAAGATGTTGCTTGCAGGTAGAGTTGCGTTGCAAGTATTCCCATAGTAGGCCTATCTCAACCTCTATGTAATATGCATGTGTGTAAGAAGAAAGAGCATGCATAAGCATATGTATCAATATGTCCCTACTGTGTATAGAGATGACAGTGTCAGTGGTCGGAGATTTGTCTGTCAAATTTCCCCTCCTTTGTTTTATCAAAGAATGTAGAGATTTACTGTATAGAGTTACATTGTGGTGTAAAAAAATTTGTATTTATGTCTTTGTAAAGCAATTTTTATGTATTTCTTGTTGGGATGATGGCTGTGATGTAGTTTACATAATGGTCAACATCCAATGCATAACAAATTGTTAATTAATTGTTCCTTACTTTCTCTGCCCTGCATTTCCCGTGGATTTAACTTGAGGTGTTTCTATTCCCCCAACGGCGGGCATGCGCTTCTCCAGAGAGAGGAGTGTCTTCATAACAATTGAGGATCAGTCCACTCCCACCTGGATGACGTCCTATTGGCCGCAACCCAAGATGGTCACACACTACCTCATATCTAGTGCATGAGCAGTGAGGAGAGTTGGATCTGGTGACGTCACCTGCCGGCATCAGTGGCTGGAGGTTGTGTAGCTGGGTTGGAGGCACATAAGGACGCACAAGGCGGCTTCCAATTAGGCGGCCTCTTCCCTGGGGATACACAATCTTTGAGGCAGCACATGGTGAGCTACATCTTGCTAAAACAAACATCTTTGTAAATATAATAGATCCACATATCTACCTTGAATGCTTGTTACCTCTTATGAGGTGTATTGGACATAGTGCCTTAAATAGGTGAACTGGTGCCATTACAAGGCCAAACTTTCTATATATTTATATGTGAAATTACTGATTGATACATATGCTTATGCATGCTCTTTCTTCTTACACACATGCATGTTAAATAGAGGCTAAATTTATTGATGGGAGAATTTCCCAGAGGAGCAGGTATAAAGCTGGCTAACATGTTTCCCCTGCTGATTGTTTTAGCAAGCTTCTTCAGAGCCTCATACATGATTGATACCCCAATCTGTGTTGCAGACAGACCCTTCTCACTCTTCAACAGAGGAGTTCATGGGCCCGGTGTGTGATTTTTTTTCTTTTTTTAAATAACAACGTTGTTATTTGGTGACGGGTGGAAGTTTGATACATTTTATGCTGTTTGCCTTTATAATATTCTGTGTCCAACGTCTGGGGTCACTTTATACCTTCTCCTCTGGGAAATTCTCCCATTATTAAATGTAGTCTGACCTTTTTCTGGTATGTAGACCCACCTCTCCGGAGGGGGAATGACGAATGCTTCATGAGTCCCAAATGATTATTCCCCTCCTCTAGGGTGAGTGTTCTCCTTTGCTGTTTAGCATATTGATTAATATTACATAGAGGTCCTGATCTTGTACAGATAGGCCTACTGTGGGAATACTTGCAACGCAACCTCTACCTGCAAGCAACATCTTGAAAATACCGCTCTAATTTCAAATAAATGAATCTACCTCTAGCCTCTTGCTTCTGATTAGGGATGAGCCGAACACCCCCAGGTTCGGTTCGCACCAGAACCTGCAAATGGAACGAAAGTTTGCACGAACGTTAGAACCCTATTAGTTACAATGGACGCGAACGGTCGAAATCTAAAGTGCTAATTATAATGGCCAATATGCATGTTATTGTCATAAAAAAGGTTTGGGGACCCGGGTCCTGCCTCAGGGGACATGTATCAATGCAAAAAGAAGTTTTAAAAACGGACGTTTTTTCTGGAGCAGTCATTTTAATGAAAAAAAGAAAGTGAAATATTTCTTTAAATATGGTACCTGGGGGGTGTCTAAAGTATGCCTGTGACGTGGCATGTGTTTCCCATGTTTAGAACTGTCCCTGCAAAAAATGACATTTGTAAAGGAAAAAAATAAGCCATTTAAAACTGCTTGCGGCTTTAATGTCATGTCGCAGATGGCTGGATTAGATGACAACAGGGCAGAAGGGCAGATACAGGTTGTATACTGTGCTGTGCTAGACTCACACAGCACACAAACTAACTCCTGCAGATGGCTGTATTGGTAGAGAACAGCACTTTCCCTACACGCAAATGCCTGAGAAGAACACACTATCCCTGCCTATTTTTCCTCTATCCCTACACTTTCCCCACACGCAAAGGCTGAGAAGAATACACTATCCCTGCCTATTTTTCCTCTATCCCTACACTTTCCTCACACAGAAATGATTCACATATAGTGTACAGTACACTGTCCCTGCCTAGCAATACTCTTTCCCTCAACGCCGGAACACACTACACGAGGCCGCCAGCGCGGCGGCCTTATATAGTGTGGGGCGTGTACTAAACTCCCTGAGCTATAATTGGCCACAGGCATCCTGCCTGTGGCCAATTATTGCTCTCCTCGCCGCTGGCTCTATGATTAGCTAAGCATGCAGGGTCACAGTGCATGCTTGGCCAATCATCAGCCAGCAATGCACTGCGACTGGCGCAGTGCATTGTGGACCTTTCGCATCACACAAATTTGATGCGAACGGCCCTCAGAGTTCTGAACTCGACGAGCGGACGAACGGCCGATGTTCGATTCGAACATGGGTTTGAATCGAACACCGGGCCCATTCCTACTTCTGATCCCCGGGGTATCATATCGGACACTTAGACACAATAGGTTGGTTTTTGATATATGGATAATTATCTCAATTCATGCTTTACTTCAATCTTACTCTTTCTCCAATTTCTTCTTCTTCTTTCTTCTTTTCCTTCCCAATTATCCCCCTTCCCCCCTTCTTGTATCTTCCCTCATTTTCTTTCTCCCCCCCTTCTTCCTCCTCTCCCTCCCTTTCCTCCCCCTCCTGACCTCCCCTTTCCCTCCTCTTGCTTCCTTCCTTCCCCTTTCTCTATTCCCTCCACTCCTCCCTTCCCTTCTCTACTCCCCCCCCCCCCTGTATTTTTTAATTGTGAAATTGTAGAATCCAGCATTCTCTAGTGCCTCCCGTGTCCACCATGGGGGGAGTTACCTTCGGGTGCTTCCCCTGTGCTGTTCGGTTGCAGTGGTCTCTCCAGGTAAGCAATGTATGGATCCCCAAAATACATGCTAATTCTATGTTATGTATCAAATTCAACCGTATTTCTTTCTTTTTCTATTGTTGTATTTATATATTTTCGTTATGGCTGGTTAATCATGAAATTATGATTATGACTTACTTTGTAGATAATAATGATTGGCTCCTTCTGAGGAAGCGGCCTGTGCTGCGAAACATATAGAGGACTATTGCCAGGATCTACTTTATTTGGCACCCCTTGCCACTATTGGGGTTCACCAACCTTTTTAGCAACTTCTGAGAATCATGCACGGCTGTAAGTATTGATTGTGTATAAACTATGTCTGTGAATGTTTCTTTCATTGCCTTGTTTTAATCATGTTTTTCTATTAATAAATTATTTTATTTTTATCATATACTTGTTCAATCCTTGCGTACCCACATAGTCCAAAACATTCTCTTTCCTTGCCAGGGGCTTGGTTGTGGTAGCCCCAGGCTTTCCCATTGAGGAACTGTCACTCACGTTACTTTGTCTGTTATTCAGATGAAAAGTAAGAGAGATATGTTTCATGGTAACACAGAAAGCAATAACAGCCTAAGCAAAATTCCAACCTTTTTCCACTCTATCCATAATAAAAGAAATATATATATTTCAGCTGAAAATGGGCTTTAAAGAGTAACCACTTTTGTTGAGAAAAAACATTCCCCTCTGTGTAATCTGTGTACATTGCAGGGATTTTAACAAACACTGTTGAAGACTTCTACATTTTGTTATTTTGAAGGAATAGCTGTTTGATTATCTGTGTCCATGTACAGAGTTATTGTAATAGGAGTGAATTTTGTCATTAGCAATCAGCTGCTACTTGCAGGGTCTACATCCCTTTAAGACGGGATTTCTCTTTTAGAGTATCTCACCAAAAATTACATTTTAGTTACAAGGGATGCTGAAAATGTGATTTGTGACTTAGTGCAGACTTCTTGGAAAATCAGTAAGCCAATCACACAAGCAGGAAATTATGTATCTGGGGGGGCATTCTGTAAATCATCTGTGTACAGAACACCTCCAGGTAGACACATTGCATTGCATTTCTCAGTAAATAACAATACTGTAGATTGCAAAGGAAAGGTAATTTTTGTGTCACAAGTGTAGATGCTATATTGCTTTTTTCATTTGCTATTTTTTCCCAAGAAAGTGGTGTTACCCTTTAGGTTTACCTGAGTTGAATCAGTGGGATCAGAAGCTAATTGGAAATCAGAGATTACTGAGATGCTAGGCATACTACAATAGTCATCTGATCTGTGCTTTACACCAGTACTAGGGATGGGCCCGGTGTTCAAACCCACGTTCGAATCGAACATTGGGCGTTCAACCGCTCATCGAGCCCAGAACTATTTGGGCCGTTCGTATCAAATTCGTGTGATGCGAACGGCCCACAATGCACCGCGCCAGTCGCAGTGCATTGCTGGCTGATGATTGGCCAAGCATGCACTGTGACCCCGCATGCTTGGCCAATCATAGAGCTAGCGGCGAGGAGAGCAATAATTGGCCACAGGCAGGATGCCTGTGGCCAATTATAGCTCAGGGGGTTTAGTACACGCCCCACACTATATAAGGCTGCCGCCGTGCCGGCGGCCTCATGTAATGTGTTGCAGCGTTAGGAACATGACGGTGTCAGTGACATTATTCATTCTGCTGAGTCTGACATTATCTGCTGTGATTCTGGGGATTAGTGTAGTGTGTGCGTGCTGTTAGTACAGCATTGCAGTATCACATTAAACCACCTTTACCCTTCTGGCCTGTTGTGTCATCTAAGGCAGCCATCTGCGGCTAATGAATTGCTGGCTCCCGTAACACAGAGAACAGTCATTCATTGAAAGTCATTGATAAAAAAAGTAATTGATAAAAAAAAAAAAAAAAAAAAGTGTGGGGGTCCCCCCAAATTTAATTACCAGGCCCTTCAGGTCTGCTATGGCTATTAAGGGGAACCCCGGCCAAAAAAAAAAAAAAAAATGGCGCGGGGTCCCCCTCAAAATCCATACCAGACCCTTATCCGAGCACGCAACCTGGCAGGCCACAGGAAAAGAGGGTGACAAGAGCGGCCCCCCCTCCCTCCTGAACCGTACCAGGCCACATGCCCTCAACATTGGGGAGGGTGCTTTGGGGGTCTGTGACCCCTCAAAGCACCTTGTCCCTATGTTGATGAGGACAAGGGCCTCTTCCCCACAACCCTGGCCATTGGTTGTGGGGGTCTGCGGGCGGGGGGCTTATTGGAATCTGGAAGCCCCCTTTAACAAGGGGACTCCCAGATCCCGCCCCCCCTGTGTGAAATGGTAAGGGGGTAAATGACAAGAGACGGTCTTTGACAATTCCTTTATTAAAATCTTCTTTCATCTTCTTTTCTTCTGGTCTTCTTCCTTCTTCCTTTCTTCATCTTCTCCTTCCGGCATCTTCTTCCATCTTCTTCTTCCTCCGATCTGCTTCTTCTTGCTCTGGTCTTCTCGTCCGGCATCTTCTTCCACGGCATCGGCGTCTCTTCTTGGGCCGCTCCGCACAATGGGAGGCTCCCGCTGTGTGAGGCTCTACTGCGTCTGACAGGTCTTTTATAATGGAGGGTGGGGCCACCTGGTGACCCCGCCCCCTCTGACGCACGGGGACGTCATGGGGACTTCCCTATGGCTTTCCCTATGACATCAGAGGGGGCGGAGCCACCTGGTGGCCCCGCCCTCCGTTATAAAAGACCTGTCAGACGCAGCGAAGCCTCACACAGCGGGAGCCTCCCATTGCGCGGAGCGGCCCAAGAAGAGACGCCGACGACATGGAAGAAGATGCCGGACTAGAAGACCAGAGCAAGAAGAAGCGGATCGGAGGAAAAAGAAGATGGAAGAAGAAGATGGAAGAAGATGCCAGAAGGAGAAGATGAAGAAACCGAAGGATGAAGAAAGGAAGAAGGAAGAAGACCAGAAGAAAGAAGATGAAAGAAGATTTTAATAAAGGAATTGTCAAAGAACCGTCTCCTGTCATTTTTACAATTTTTGTCACTTTTTTGGTGAAATGGTAGAGGTACTTTTGTACCCCCTTACCATTTCACACAGGGGGGTGGGATCTGGGGGTCCCCTTGTTAAAGGGGGCTTCCAGATTCCGATAAGCCCCCTGCCCGCAGACCCCCACAACCAATGGCCAGGGTTGTGGGGAAGAGGCCCTTGTCCTCATCAGCATGGGGACAAGGTGCTTTGAGGGGTCACAGACCCCCAAAGCACCCTCCCAATGTTGAGGGCATGTGGCCTGGTACGGTTTAGGAGGGAGGGGGGCGCTCTCGTCCCCCCCTCTTTTCCTGCAGCCAGCCAGGTTGCGTGCTCGGATAAGGGTCTGGTATGGATTTTGAGGGGATTTTTTTTTTTTTGGCCGGGGTTCCCCTTAATATCCATAGCAACCCTGAAGGGCCTGGTAATTGAATTTAGGGGGACCGCCACGCTTTTTATTTTTTTTATTTTTTATCAATGACTTTTTTTTTATCAATGACTTTCAATGAATGACTGTTCTCTGTGTTACGGGAGCCGACGACAATTCATTAGCCGCGAGTGATTTTAAATAGCTTTTTGCCCTGCAAAAATTACACTTTGTGCAGGGACAGTTCTAAGCACGGGAAACATGCACCCCTTTACAGGCATACTATAGACACCCCCCAGGTACGAAATTTAAAGAAATATTACACTTTTATTGGTTCACATTAAGCATTATTAAAATCACTGCTCCAGAAAAAACGGCCGTTTTTAAACAAAAATTTTGCATTGATACATGTCCCCTGGGGCAGGACCCAGGTCCCCAAACACTTTTTTATGACAATAACATGCATATTAGCCTTTAAAATTAGCACTTTTGATTTCGAACGTTTGCGTCCATTGTAATTAATAGGGTTCTAATGTTCGCACGAACTTTAGGTCCGTTCGCGGGTTCTGGTGCGAACCGAACCGGGGGGTGTTCGGCTCATCCCTATTAATCAGCCCTAAGTTCCTAAGGTGCAAAAAGTTAACCAATGCAGATATACCATTGAAGTCCTGAGTGCCATTGACCAACCTGTGATATGCCATCTGGTTCCAAGGCTGGTTATGGCTGATTACAGTCAGCATGCTGCTATAGCACCATCTCTAATTTTGGGGCTTTTTGCTTGGTAAGAGGCTTTAATTGATGCTGTTGTGGAACTTACAAGGCTGGTTCTTGTCCTTCCTCATGGAATACATATGGCAAGATTTGCAATGGTGATGGAACCCTCCTACACCTAAATACTAAATTTATTTAGGCATTTACCTATAGGCGGTGGAATTACATCAGGCAGGAGTTCTGTTTCTTGTTTAATTCTGTTATATTTGGTGTTTATTGGTGTGTGAGTGTAGAATAGTGGTGTTACCCTCTGAATTTTGATAATTACATTTTAATTTGGATTAATGATGTTGGTACACATATTACATTTTTTGGGTGAAAATTTTGATCATTTGGAAATACTAAACAACACACACAATTGTTACTAATTTTAAATTTGTATCAGCAATGGTATTGTGTGTGGTTTGTGAAGGCAGCTGTGGGAGTATTGGTTTAGAGTTATGTGAGATGGAGAGCAACAAGTGCATTATCTACCATTTACTTATCAGATGTCAAACAGCTAAGTCTCTGAGCAGGCTTAGTGTATCCAGAGATATGGGTCAAATGGCAAAGTGGCTGAGTATGCTCAGTGTATCAAAAGATATTTCACAAATGGCAAAGTCCCTGAGCATACATAATGCACATGGCAGTATATACACAAATATATATACTGCAGAGAATGCATATAGAATTTATATTTATCTATAATATCTATCTATCTATCTATCTATCTATCTATATCAAATATGTTAACAAAATATATATATATCTATATCCATCTATCTATATAAGAAGAAGCAACATAAAAACCCAGCACGGACATTTTTTTTTTTAGGAATTAAAGAGTTCATCTCAAAATTAAAATGTATGTTTTTATGGAAGTAACAGTTATATAATGAAAATCAATGGTTGACACCTAATTTATATATAAATAGTACATAGTTTGCCAGCTCTCACAAATTCCCAGGCGGGAAGGAGAATTCCCATATTTCCCACATTTCGGAATTTACTATAGCACGGGGCTAAAATTAAATGAGAGTAGGATTGTGATTATTTTTCAGTCTTGGCATGCTCAGTTGTGTCAGTACAGAGTTCTAAAAACAGGGGGAATTTATCTCTTCTCAGACTTTCAAGCATATTTCTGCTTTCACAACAATATTTCAAGAAATGTAAAAGCAAATCATCTCCAAATAATATACCACATATTTAAGAACCATTTAATCTATGAGATTAAGAGCTAAACATTATTTCCCCTGCCTTAAGGAGGTAACCAAGGATAAGGAAGCAGGGAAGGGGGAGATGGTGTCCCTTATGAAAGGAGTGTTTAAAGATACGCTAAAGTCATTTGTTCAACTGCTGCAACTGTCACATCAGCAAGCCTATTCTGTGTCCCAAGTGACTACGCATCAGCTAAGATGACCCTTTTCTTGATTCACTATCCAGCCAAATTCCTGCAGAGTTCTGAGAGGTCTTGTGTTCTTGAAAAAGATCTCTGTCTTGAGAAGGAGTGGGTTAAGAAGCCAAAAAGCAGGCATGTAAGCTGCATAATGTCCTGACCCACAGAGAAATGGAGGTACTTCTGAAAAGAAACAGGTGTGGAAATAGTTGACCTTCTGTGCAGCAATAGTACCCTTCTTAAAACCTTATCTACTGGGATTTGAATAACCATCCCCTGAGACAGTACGTTTTTACATTGGTTCGGATGAACTTGTCTCTTGTTGCTGGAGCAAGGGATTCTTTTTTGTATAATCTGGGACTTGGATGGTGACTGATACAATACATGATTTAAACATGGCCTGAAATGTTTGTCCTCACCCTATCCCATTTCTTTGTGTGACTCATTACATAAGCAAGCCTCCCCAATCTCCTGCACAAGACCGTTTTCACACTTGTTTCATAACCCGTCGTTTCAGCCAGGCATGAACATACAAGCTTTCCGTTGGTGGCTAGATAAAGGTCTTTTTCGAATAGGCCTTTTCTTTAACTCAATGGGTCCTATCTTCCTGGGTTATTGCATTAGCAAAATTAAAATGCTACCTTCAGAAAAATGTAGACTTTCTTAAATCAGACATTACCTTCATTTAATTTGGTTAGACAAACCTTAACCCTCCAAATCAATCACTTTACGAACAGTGGCATTCTAATATCATGGATCAGAGGGGATGCATCTCAATTATCTACTCCTTACTGGCAAACAGAGAAGACAAACCATCTTATGCTGGAGCCTGGGATACGGATGTGGCAATCTCTGAGACCAGAACAGTTGGTTCTAAGCATTTGAACGATCATACAAAGGTATCATGAATGTCTCTCTGATTGAAGCAAATGTGAAAATCTTAACAAGATGGGATTTTGTTCTGTTCAGACTGGCCACTATTTACCCAGACGCTTCCCCCTTTTGTTACATAGGGTGTAGTCTGGTAGGCTCCATGTTTCATACATGGTGGTCTTATCCCCGCATCAGATCATACTGGAATAAAATCTTCCACCTAATACAGAAAGTCAGGGGGTATCAGTGCCTCAGGACCCCACAATAGCCCTACTGTGATGTAGGGTGGAAAAAGTTTCCAAATATATGCAAGCCTTAATCTTCTTCATTCTCCTGGGAGCCAAGATTACGCATGCAGGGGTATGGAAGAAATCATAAATCTTTTTTGTGGCAGATGTTTCATTGGTCCGGGAGCTGCGATGCAATCTGGCGCCCTCCCCTTCCCCTTCCATTGTCATTTGACGTGTGGGGGTGGGGCAGACCAGTCCCATTGTTCATCAGCGCCACGTATCAGGCCAACTGGGTGATGCTCTCCCCCTTGTCGGCTTGTTATCCATCTTGTGGCTGGCTCAAGAGGTGCCTTCCTACGCCATCACAGGCAGTGGCTGCCACTCGGGTGGAAGTGCTCCTCTATTTGTGTCATGCCAGCGTGATGCTGGAGGGTGGACCTCCCTGCGGATCAGCAGCCTACAAATATCCCCGCCTGCACTGTTTGTCTCAGCTGTCCATGGTTGCTGTCTGTGGGTTGTCGTAGCCTTTCACACTATTCATTGGAACTACACAGGTACACTTTGCACACTCACTATCTATCTGTCACTACATCACTAATTCTCTCCCAGTTTTTTCTGGGAAGCTTTATGCACTTGTATTTCCTTCAATCTTTCTAATTCCCTGGCACTCAGCTGGCTGTCTACTACTGCACACCCATTATTCCCCATGCACATCTGTTTCCAAGTGGTTGGTACTATTCACTTTCTGTTCACAATCATATGAATATTTGATCATGTACTTGTTTCAGTTATATATATTCTTCGCAGACACCTTGGAGTCACGATTAGACAATATCAACCCATTTAGGGCAAATAAAAAATATTTAGCAGTGTTTTCTTTTTTTTAAATATGAGGAGAACGGAGTATCCGTCCCCTAGACAGTACGTCTGCTACTGCCCAACGCAGCAAGGAACGGAGCACACCAAAGCCAGGTCCAAGGAGTTCCCTAGCGTGGCAGTTCTTCAGACAATGTGTTGATGACAAGACACAAGTGGCTTGCACGCTGTGCAATCAGAGCCTGAAGCGAGGCATAAACATTCTCAACCTGAGCACAACCTGCATGACCAGGCATCTAAGTGCAAAGCACGAGCTGCAGTGGAGTAGACACCTCAAAAACCAAGAAAGTCTCTGGCTCCTCCTGCTTCCTCTTCTGCTGCAGTGTCGGCCTCTTCATCCACCTCTGTAGTGACAGTGGCACCTGCCAACCCGCAAACAGAGAATCTGCCAGCAACACTACCACCTGGGTCACCAACCATCTCCACAATGTCCCATGGAAGCGTTCAGCTCTCCATCTCCCAAACACTGGAGCGGAAGTACCCCCTAGCCACCCGCGATCCCTGGCCCTGAATGCCAGCATTTCAATATTCCTCGCCTTTGAAATGCTGTCATTCCGTCTGGTGGAGACGCAGAGTTTTAAAAGCCTGATGGCCACAGTACGTCGTGCCCTGCCGCCACTACTCTTCCAGGCGAGCCATCCCTTCCCTGCACAACCAAGTGGGGGACAAAATCAGGTGTGCACTGCGCAACTCAGTCTGTGGCAAGGTCCACCTAACTACGGATGCGTGGACCAGTAAGCACGGTCAGGGATGTTATATCTCCCACACTGGGTAAATGCAGTGGCGGCTGGGCCTGAGGCGGATAGCAGTTCGACGCATTTCCTTCCACCACCGAGGATTGCAGGGCGCTTCAGTTTGCCTCCTGTTGCTAACACCTCCTACTCCGCCTTCTCATCCTCTACCGCCTCCTCATCTGGTCAGCGCAACACCTTCACCACCAACTTCAGCACAGCCAGGGGTAAACAACAGCAGGCAGTTTTAAAACTTTCCTGTTTGGGGGAAAAACCCACACCGCGCAGGAGTTGTGGAGGGACATGGAACAACAGACCGATGAGTGGTTTGTGGCAGGGAGCCTCAAGCCCGGCCTGGTGGTGTGCGATAATGGGCGAAATCTCGTAGCAGCTCTGGGCCTAGCCGGTTTGACGCACATCCCTTGCCTGGTGCATGTGCTGAACTTGGTGGTCCAGAGGTTCCTTAAAAATTACCCCGATATGCCAGTGCGTCTGTGCGCACTTTTGGCGTTCTCACCCTGCTGCTGCTTGCCTGTTAGCGCTGCAGCGTAACTTCGCCCTTCTGCTCACCGCCTCATATGTGACGTGCCCACAAGGTGGAACTCCACCTTGCACATGCTGGCCAGACTGTGTGAGCAGCAGCAGGCGATAGTGGAGTGTCAGCTGCAGCACGCACGCGTGAGTCGCTCTGCGGAACAGCACCACTTCACCACCAATAACTGGGCCTCCATGCGAGACCTGTGTGCCTTGTTGCCGTTACCAGTGCCGGTGACGCCGTTCTCAGCGTTACTATCCCAGTTCTATGCCTCCTTGAAAAAACGCTTCGGGCAATGATGGAAGAGGATGTGGCACAGGAGGAGGATCCAGGATAATTTCCAAGGCTTTCAGGGCAGTCATTCACAAGTGGCTACAAGGGTGGGTTCCTGCACCAACAAACGCCAGGTACACAATTGTCCGGCAGCAAGGGCACAGTTCTGGAGGATGACGAGGTGGAGGATGAGGAGGAGGAGGAGGAACCATGTTCACAGCAGGGTGGCACCCAGATCAGCTCATGGCCATCACTGGTGCGTGGCTGAGGGGGATACAGAGGACACAGACGATACACCTCCCACAGAGGACAGATTTTCGTTGTCTCTGGGCAGCTTGGCACACATGAGCGATTACATGCTGCAGTGTCTCCGCAACGACCGCCGAATTGCCCACATTTTAATTGGTGCTGATTACTGGGTGGCCCTGTTACAAGGACAATGTACCGTCCTTAATTACCTCACTGGAGCGTGATCGTAAGATGCGTGAGTACAAGCGCACGCAGGTAGACGTGCTACTGGTGGCATTCCCACCTGACAGCGGGGGTACAGTGGAAACACAAGGCGAAGGAAGAGGTCGCCAACGAAGCCGGGGCACCGCCAGCACCTCAGAAGGCAGGGTTAGCATGGCCAAAATATGGAAAAGCTTTGTCAGCATGCCACAACAACCAGCACCACCAGCTGAGATGGAAAGTCTTAGCAGGAGGCAGCATTTCACCAACATGATAAATACAAAATAAGGTTATAATTGCGCTAGGAAAAGACAAAAAATAAAAAAGGAAATTGTGCAAAAATGTGAATAGCAGCCAGCATCAACAATGATACAATTGTGTAGAAAAAAAATAAACAAAAAATGCAGCGCTAAGTGAAACAACTCATTCGGTAAAATGAGAATAGTGAAAATGTGATGGAAATGGCCCAATAACACAGAGCCAAATATGTAGTGACAAAAGTGAAACGATCAAAAATCCATGGAAGTAAGTGAAAAGTCCAAAGTTCTAAAAAATGGATTCACCTGAATAGATTAAAGCCTGTGTGAAGGCACAACCATATAAAGGAAAAAAGCGTCCCTTCATCAATGAATAATCAACCCATTACTTTCTTTCCATACAGTCAGTGTTTTTTTTATATATTTCTACATGAAGGCTTATCGTGTGTTGTTTTGAAGATTTCTGCAATTTCATTCTATGCATTTACAGTCCCGTACTTCTTCCAGGAATTTTGCCCATCTATCATCTAGGATTGATTATTCATTGATGAAGGGACGCTTTTTTCCTTCATATGGTTGTGCCTGCACACAGGCTTTAATCTATTCAGGTGAATCCATTTTTTAGAACTTTGGACTTTCCACTTACTTCCATGGATTTTTGATCGTTTCACTTTTGTCACTACATATTTGGCTCTGTGTTATTGGGCCATTTCCATCACATTTTCACTATTCTCATTTTACCGAATGAGTTGTTTCACTTAGCGCTGCATTTTTTGTTTATTTTATTTCACCAACATGGTGGAGCAGTATGTGTGCACACGCCTACACGTACTGAATGACGGGTCTGCCCCCTTCAACTTCTGGGTCTCCAAATTGGGCACATGGCCTGAGCTTGCCCTTTACGCCTTGGAGGTGCTGGCCTGTCAGTGTATTATCGGAACGTGTATTTAGCATGGCAGGGGGCTTTATCACAGACAAGCACAGCTGCCTGTCCAGAGCCAATGTGGACAAGCTCACATTCATTAAAATGAACCAGGCATGGATCCCACAGGACTTGTCCGTACCTTGTGCAGCATAGACATGTATACCAGTGTTCTGACAAAAACTGTCCGGCCACTTACTGCGCAGGCGCAGCGCTTGCGCAGTACGGAGGACAAGGAGATTCACAAAATATCCGAAGATGAATGGCGTCTGCGCAGTGAGTGCAGGTTCAAGCCCCACCATTCAAGTGGACATACGGTAGCACATAGTAACAGGGCCCCTCACAGGCTCGCTTCGCTCGCCACGCTTTGGGCACGGCCTCGCTTGGCTCGGCTTGAACCTCGGATGGTGTGGCTTGAACCTGGACCCACCGTGCAGGCGCCGTTCGTCTTCAGAGATTTTCGAAATCCCCTTGTCCTATGTACTGAGCAAGCGCAGTACAGGGCGGGTCACTATCTGATGGGGGACAGAATTCGACACATCACCGGCCTTACCCAGCCATTGTTGTATTTTTGAACCAGTGTTGGCTACCTCGTCCTCCTCCACCGCCGCTTCCACCTACACAGCCACATCCACCGCCACCTCAACCTCCTACTCCATATGGACCTCGTTCTCCTAGGTCAACATCATCATTTTTTATTTTTTTTATTTCAGAGTATTTTATTTTCCGACTAGCTTATCCATTAAATTGAAGATTTTTTCCCCCAGAAAGGGCGTCTTCTGGGGCATTCCCACCATATGTGTGGCACCTCTTCTGCTGAGAAGGGGGCCTCCAGCATATTTTTTTTTTATGTTATTTTGAGTTATTTCCCTATCCACATTTATATGCAGAGCACTTGCCATGCTCTTAACAACATTTTGTTGCCATCTGCAGCCCTCTAGCCCTTTCCATTACTTTTTTAGAGCCATTTTAGTCCTCAATAGTTCGGATCCCCATTGACTTCAATGGGGTTCGGGTTCGGGGTTAAGTTCGGGTCAAGTTCGGTCCCGAACTCAAACTTTTTTACGAAGTTCGGCCGAACCTGTCGAACCTGAACATCCAGGTGTGCGTTCAACTCTGATCATCTCCTGATGAGGGGGTATTTATTCCCCGAAACACGCAGAGCTTACAAAGATGCTCATTCTAATGACTTTATCTGTGAGGACAATCATTCCTTGTAAAATGTGTCTTATACAATTTTGTACATGGCGTAATAGTGGCTATGATATCACATATCCATCTGTGATTCCAACCATAACCTGTACTGCAATATGTATTTTGGCTATACCTTGTCATGCTTATGATTATCCATTAAATTAATTTTCTACATCTGGTTAATTGGTGTGCCTCATTTAAAATCCCAAACTTCCCCCCCTCTTTTATATTGAATATAGGGATGGAGGTACCTCTTTAATTGAGGTGCCTCATTCAAAGTCCCAAATCTTACCCCCTTTTCATAGATAAAGGTCTTTGTTCGAATAGGCCATTTCTTTAACTCAATGGGTCCTATCTCCCTGGGTTATTACATGAGCAAAATTAAAATGCTACCTTCAGAAAAATGTTGACATTACCTTCATTCCATTTGGTTAGACAAACCTGAACTCCCCAAATCAACACTTTATGAACAGTGGTGCTCTAATATCATGGATCAGAGGGGAGGCATCTCAATTATCTACTCCTTACTAGGAAACAGAGAAGACAAAACATCTTATGCCCGAGCCTGGGATACAGATTTGGCAATCTCATGGGACCAGAACCATTGGTTCTAAGCATTTGAATGATCGTACAAAGGTATTATGAATGTCTCTCTGATTGAAGCAAATGTGAAAATCTTAATGCCTCTCCCTTATGTTACAGAGGGTGTAGTCTGGTGGGCTCTATGCTTCATACATGGTGGTCTTATCCCTGCATCAGATCGTACTGGAATAAAATCTTCCACCTAATATGGAAAGTCAGGGGGTATCAGTGCCTCAGGAGCCCACAATAGCCCTACTGGGATGTAGGGTGGAAAAAGGTTCCAAATATATGCAAGCCTAAGACTGCTTTCACACTGAGGTGCTTTACAGGCGCTGCAGCGCTAAAAATAGCACATGCATAGTGCCTGTAAAGAGCCTCTCCTGTCTCTCCAGTGTGAAAGCCCGAATGCTTTAACCTTGGGGTGCTCTGCTTGCAGGATGGTAAAAATAGTCCTGCAAGCAGCATCTTTGCAGTGCTGTAGGAGCGGTGTAAACACCCCAGTGAAGTTCAGTGAGGGAACACGAAGTTGGAGGTTGCAAGATGACAGCCAGACCGTGTCTTCAACCTGATAGAAAGGCACAGGCACGCGTCTGCGGTCAGCATGGAGTCTGTACCTATCATTAGCATGTCACAAAGCCTCCAGTGGAACGAAGACCACAGAGATGCTCCTCCAACGCAGGAATACTCTGTGGAACTAACGAGTCAGGCAACATGGAATGTTGGAAACCATAATTTGCCATAAACGGGGACTGTTGTGAGCAAACTCTGTCCATGGTAATAGGTCTGACCAGTTGGTATGATGGTCAGAAATATAGCAACGTGGGAATTGCTCCAAGGCCTGATTGGCTCATTCTGCGGCCCCATTAGACTTCTGGTGATGCACAGAGGAGAAAGCACGCTGAACTCTCAACTGTTCACAAAAGACTCGCCAGAGCCGGGACACAAACTGACTACCCCTGTCCGAGACAATCACCTTGGGTAGCCCATGTAAGCAAAAGATCTCCCGAGCAAAAATAGAAGCCAGTTCCTTAGAAGTGGGCAACTTCTTTAGTGGACCCGCCCTTACATTTTTAGTACCGGGTAAGAATGAGACAATGTAATTGAAACTTGACAAGAAAAGAGCCCATCGTGCCCTTCTGAGAGAGAGGCGTTTAGCCTCAGACAAGAATGTGAGATTCTTATGGTGAGTAAGAATGAGAACCGGCACAGTGGTACCTTCGAGGGACGTCTCCATTCTTTCAGGGCTAAAATTGTTGCCAACAGCTCTCTGTCACCAATCTCATAATTGCACTCCACAGATGATGATTTCTTGGAAAAGTAGCCACAAGGATGCAAGGCGCTCTCACAGGTAGGACGTTGAGACAGAAGGGCGCCAACACTAGTCTCAGAAGCATCAACCTCAAGGATAAAATGTAACATAGCATCAGGATGTGCCAACACAGGAGCAGAAACAAAGGCAGCCTTGAGACTCTCAAAGGCCTTAATGGACTCGGGAGATCAACTCTGTAGGTTACTGTCCTTTCTGGTCATATCAGTCAGGGGTTTAACCAGAGATGAGAAGTTACGAATAAACTTCTGATAATAGTTGGCAAAGCCCAGGAAACACTGCAGAGGACGTAAACCCACGTGTCGGGGGCCACTGTAGGACTGCTGAAAGTTTCTCTGGGTCCATCAAAAAACCAGCAGTGGAAATTACATAACCCAGGAATTTAACCTGCTCACGATGGAACACGCACTTCTCCAATTTACAATAGAGATTGTTCTCTTAGTTTCTGAAGCACACAACAGACATATGTTCCTGTTCCCAGTTGGGATCTCTACATTAGCAGGTGGAGTCAGTGTTCAACCTGAGTCCCAGCGAGTTATCTTGAACGTGAAGTGATTCCTCCTGTGTGTGCCTATACGATCTCCATAATTAGAGATCCAACAGATCTGGTAAGCGGCCCTCTGGCCTCCCTCTTTTTTATTCCTTGGGTGTTTCTGTGGAAATATATGGTGATCGGAGCAATCGCTTTCCTTTGAAGGTGTATTCATAGTGTCAGCTAATCTGTTAATGGATTCCATAATGCTATTAAGTGTGTGTGTTAACTCACCTATACCGCCAGGTGGTGCTGGAGCATTTGCTATATCTGAAGCAGCATAATGCTGCTCTCTGTTGCCTCCAGTGGCCATCCGTGGGATGTCTGTGATACTCACACTGCTTGCAGCTTCAAGCTGCGATAATCATACACTGGGCAGGGTTTGTCTCTCCTCATTTACAACCGCAGATACTGCTTCTGTCCTCTGTTTAGATGACGTTCCTTTAGCCCACCCAGCGCTGCCTCTGGGTGGCAATGGGGACCTCTTCTTCTTTTCTCTCAAGCTGACTCGACACTGTATAGTGGTTGCTGGTTCTTCCAGCCATGTTGTGCTGCTGTCTTCTCTGTCCTGTGACACCGGTGGCCACTGAGACGGTTTGTGGCGGCAGTTTTGAATGTCATTAACAGCTGTACTACCTCTGACTTCAGGGGAATTGATAGGCAATACCACCTGACACTGTACTAACAGTACCTCAGCCAAAACACTTTGCTCATTATCATTCTCTGCTGAAACAATAAAAGTGTAATATTCCTTTAAATTTCGTACCTGGGGGGTGTCTATAGTATGTCTGTAAAGGGGCGCCTGTTTCCCGTGTTTAGAACAGTCTGACAGCAAAATGACATTTCTAAAGGAAAAGCAAAAAGTAATTTAAAACTACTCGCGGCTACAATGAATTGTCAGTCCGCAATACACATAAAAAGTTAATTGATAAAAACGGCATGGGGATTTCCCCACAGGGGAACCCCCGAACCAAAATTAAAAAATAAATAAATGCATGGGGGTCCCCCTAAATTCAATACCAGGCCCTTCAGGCCCTTCAGGTCGGGTATGGATATTAAGGGGAACCCCACGCCAATTTTTTAAAATCCATACCAGACCCTTATCCGAGCACACAAACTAACAGGCCACAGGAAAAGAGGGGGGGGACGAGAGAGCACACAACCTAACAGGCCAGTGACCCCACTCTCCTCTGACGCACGGGCACTTCCCTATGGTTTTCTCTGTGTTGTCAGAGGGGGCGGGGTCACACGTTTACGTAAACGGAGAAGAAGCTGGAGCAAGATGTGGGCCGAGAAGAAGAGGAAGAAGAAGATGAAGAAGAAGAAGATGGAGAAGAAGAATAACACCGAAGGAAGACTAGAAGAAAGAAGATGAAAGAAGAAACACAAAGAAGAAAAATTTAATAAAGGACTTGTCAAAAACTGTCTTGTCTTTTTTAACCTTTGTTACTTTTTTGTGTGAAATGGCAGACCCCCACAACCACGGGGCAAGGGTTGTGGGGATGAGGCCCTTCTCCCCATCAACATGGGGACAAGGTGCTTTGAGGGGCTACCTCAAAGCAGCCTCTCAATGTTGAGGGCATGTGGCCTGGTACGGTTCAGGAGGGGGGCGCTCTCTCGTCCCCCCTCATTTACTAGGGCCTGTTAGGTTGCCTGTTCGGATAAGGGTCTGGTATGGATTTTTCGGGGGGAACCCACACCATTTTTTTTTTATTTTGGTGCAGGGTTCCCCTTAAAATCCATACCAGACCTGAAGAGTCTGGTATGGATTTTGAGGGGGACCCCCACGCATTTTTTTTTTTATTTTGGTTTGGGGTTCCACTGTGGGGAAATCCCCATGCCGTTTTTATCAATGAACTTCTATGTGTATTGCGGATCGACAATTCATTGTAGCCGCAAATAGTTTTAAATGAATTTTTGTTTTTCCTTTAGAAATGTCATTTTGCTGTCAGACTGTTCTAAACAGCGCCCCTTTACAGGCATACTATAGACAACCCCCAGGTACGAAATTTAAAGGAATATTACATCTTAAAACTTTTTCTTGCATTGATACATGTCCCCTGGGGCAGGACCCAGGTCCCCAAACACTTTTTATGACAATACCATGCATATAAGCCTTTAAAATTAGCACTTTTGATTTCTCCCATAGACTTTTAAAGGGTGTTCCGCGGCTTTCGAATTTGCCGCGAACACCCAAAATTGTTTGCTGTTCGGCGAACTGGTGAACAGCCAATGTTCGAGTCGAACATGAGTTTGACTCGAACATAAAGCTCATCCCTGGTTGTCACATTAGCAACCACTATTTAACTTTTTATGGCAGTCATTCAGTACGTGTTCACATACTTCTGCTTCTGGTAGTTCTGTTACTGTATCCTTTATTTGCTGGATGCTAATCTCCACTGATCTTCTGTTCTATTTTTCAATGCTGTTACCAAGATGTGAAGGCATGCTGTGTACAAAAAAAGAGTACAGCTAGGTAAGGGTTAAGTAACCCTTGTGTATTTATAGCTACCCAATCACAACTAGGCAAGTTTATTATTTAAAAGATATCAAACTGCAGCAACCTGCTTTAAAAAAAAAAGCTATATATCTATCTATATCCATCTATCTATCTATCTATCTATCTATCTATATCTATATATATATATATATATATATATATATATATATATATATATATATATATATATATATATATATATAAGCACAAGTTCTCCAGCAGAATGTATCAGTTTACATGAATGAGACACACCACTGAACATTGGCTGATTATAAAGTGTGATCTGGAGTCTGGCTTCAGTTTGTTTAGTGTATTTAAATTTGCTTATACATTTTACACTACCCTCCCCACCACTGACAATGCTGCCGTGCCTCCTGTGCTGCTTCATACAGAGTTGTGTCTCACTAATACTGGATTTGTGTTACTGGCCAGATCACCAAGTGAAAAAAGAGGGAAGAATGCCAAAGAATAGAAAACTGATGCAGCCACTACATCTAATGATTGGTAATTTTCAATATATTCCATTTTCGTTTTCAGGTTGAATACCACTAAGGATGAGCCCGGTGTTCGATTCGAACCCATGTTCGAATCGAGCACCGGGTGTTCGCTCGCTCGGCGAGCCCAGAACTATTGGGGCCGCTCGCATCAATTTCGTGTGATGCGAGCGGCCCCGCAATGCATTGCGGCCCGCGCAGTGCAATGCTGGCTGATGATTGGCCAAGCATGCACTGTGACCCCGCATGCTTGGCCAATCACAGCGCCGGCAGCGAGGAGAGCCATAATTGGCTACAGGCAGGATGCCTGTAGCCAATTATAGCTCAGGGGCTTTAGTACACGCCCCACGGTATAAGAGGCCGCCGCGCCGGCGGCCTCGCATATTATGTTTCAGACAGTGTCAGCGTGTCAGTGTGCTGCTGACTGCTGACAACAATATGTGCTTTATTTCTGGGGATATGTGTGTGCATGCTGTTAGAACAGCATTGCAGTATCACATCTGGGGGGTGTCTATAGGTGGCCTGTGAAGGAGGGCAGGTTTCCTGTGCTTAGAACTTTCCCTGCAAAAAAGTGTCATTTTTGCAGGAAGAAAGCTATTTAAATCACTCGCGGCTAATGAATTGATGGCTCCTGTAACACAGAGAGCTGTCATTCATTAATAAAAAACAAAAAAAAAGCGTAGGGGTCCCCCCAAATTCAATAACCAGGCCCTTCAGGTCTGGGATGGATATTAAGGGGAACCCCAGCCAAAAAAAAATAAAAAATGGCGTAGGGTCCCCCTCAAAATCCATACCAGACCCTTGAGGTCTGGTATGGATTTTAAGGGGAACCCTAGCCAAAAAAAAAATGGCGTGGGGTCCCCCTCAAAATCCATACCAGACCCTTATCCGAGCACGCAACCTGGCAGGCCGCAGGAAAAGAGGGGGGGACGAGAGCGCCCCCCCCTCTCGCCTGAACCGTACTAGGCCACATGCCCTCAACATTGGGAGGATGCTTTGGGGGTCTAAGACCCCTAAAGCACCTTGTCCCCATGTTGATGAGGACAAGGGCCTCTTCCCCACAACCCTGGCCGGTGGTTGTGGGGGTCTGCGGGCGGGGGGCTTATCGGAATCTGGAAGCCCCCTTTAACAAGGGGACCCCCAGATCCCCCCCCCCCCCTGTGTGAAATGGTAAGGGGGTACAAAAGTACCCCTACCATTTCACCAAAAAAGTGGCAAAAATTGTAAAAATGACAGGAGACAGTCTTTGACAATTCCTTTATTAAAATCTTCTTTTTTCTTTCTTCATCCTTCGGTTTCTTCATCTTCTCCTTCCTTCATCTTCTTCCATCTTCTTCTTCCATTTTCTTCTTCCTCCGATCCGCTTCTTCTTGCGCTGGTCTTCTCGTCCTTCTCGTCCGGCATCTTCTTCCGTCGGCGTCGGCGTCGGTGTCTCTGTCTCTTCTTGGGCCGCTCCGCGCAATGGGAGGCTCCCGCTGTGTGAGGCTCCGCTCCGTCTGACAGGTCTTTTATAATGGAGGGCACCTGGTGACCCCGCCCCCTCTGACGCACAGGGACGTCATGGGGAATTCCATGATGGCTTTCCCCATGACGTCAGAGGGGGGCGGGGTCACCAGGTGCCCTCCGTTTTAAAAGACCTGTCAGATGGAGCGGAGCCTCACACAGCTGGAGCCTCCCATTGCGCGGAGCAGCCCAAGAAGACACCGACACCGACGCCGACGCCGACGGAAGAAGATGCCGGACGAGAAGGACGAGAAGACCAGCGCAAGAAGAAGCGGATCGGAGGAAGAAGAAAATGGAAGAAGAAGATGGAAGAAGATGAAGGAAGGAGAAGATGAAGAATCCGAAGGATGAAGAAAGAAGAAAGAAGATTTTAATAAAGGAATTGTCAAAGACTGTCTCCTGTCATTTTTACCATTTTTGCCACTTTTTTGGTGAAATGGTAGGGGTACTTTTGTACCCCCTTAGCATTTCACACAGGGGGGGGGGCGGGATCTGGGGGTCCCCTTGTTAAAGGGGGCTTCCAGATTCCGATAAGCCCCCCGCCCGCAGACCCCCACAACCACCGGCCAGGGTTGTGGGGAAGAGGCCCTTGTCCTCATCAACATGGGGACAAGGTGCTTTAGGGGTCTTAGACCCCCAAAGCATCCTCCCAATGTTGAGGGCATGTGGCCTGGTACGGTTCAGGCGAGAGGGGGGGCCGCTCTCGTCCCCCCCTCTTTTCCTGCGGCCTGCCAGGTTGCGTGCTCGGATAAGGGTCTGGTATGGATTTTGAGGGGGACCCCACGCCATTTTTTTTGGCTAGGGTTCCCCTTAAAATCCATACCAGACCTCAAGGGTCTGGTATGGATTTTGAGGGGGACCCTACGCCATTTTTTTTTTTTTTTTTTGGCTGGGGTTCCCCTTAATTATCCATCCCAGACCTGAAGGGCCTGGTTATTGAATTTGGGGGGACCCCTACGCTTTTTTTTTTTTTTTTTTTTTATTTTTTTTATTTTTTATCAATGACTTTTTTTTATGAATGAGTTTCAATGAATCACTGTTCTCTGTGTTACGGGAGCCGTGAATTAACATTAGCCGCGAGTGATTTTAAATAGCTTTTTTACTTTCAAAAATGACACTTTGCGCAGAGACAGTTCTAAACACGGGAAACATGCGCCCCTTTACAGGCATACTATAGACACCCCCCAGGTACGAAATTTAAAGGAATATTACACTTTTATTGTTTCAATTTAAGCATTATTAAAATCACTGCTCCTGAAAAAACGTCCGTTTTTAAAAAAAAAATTTGCATTGATACATGTCCCCTGGGGCAGGACCCAGGTCCCCAAACACTTTTTATGACATTAACATGCATATTAGCCTTTAAAATTAGTACTTTTAATTTCGAACGTTCGCATCCATTATAACTAATAGGGTTCTAAAGCTCGCACGGACTTTAGGTCCGTTCGCGGGTTCTGGTGCGAGCCGAACGGGGGGGTGTTCGGCTCATCCCTAAATACCACTTTGAGTAATAGAGCACTAGTCACTTTTATAAATGTATTGGGCAGCACAGTTACCTTCCACCTAGCAGCAATAGGGTCAACAGTTTGAATCCCAGCCACGAAACTACCTGCCTGGAGTTTGCATGTTCTTGTGTCAGTGTGGGTTTCCTTCAGGTACTCCAGTACTCTCCCACACTCCAAAGCCACGTTGGTAGGTTAATTGGCTCCTGTCTAAATTGGCCTCAGTATGGGTATGGGTATGTATGAGTGTGAGTTAGGAATCTTAGACTGTAGGGAATAATGTGAATGTAAAATAAATATGTGTAAAGAGCTGCGTAAATTGACAGCACTATATAATTATTAAGAAAAACTAACAAGTAGGTTAAAGAAAAGGCAACTTGAGTGTTGAAGACCAATCAGGATATTCCAAAGTCTTAGTAGCACAAGGCTGCAGTCTAACTTGTCTCACGGAACTCACCTTTTTATTCACAAATAGAATCCACACAGAAGGTTTTTGTTTCCAGAAATCCAAAAGCAAGTTGTAGGTTTTCTGGTTTTGTTCACTTTCTTTTAGCCAGTTCAACAAAAGTTGACCCCAGGCAAGCAGCTGGACATGACTCTCTCCATTTCCCTTGTGCTCATGTTGTGTTCTTCAGGAGCACTCCACAAGCTCTAGGATACTCCAGATAGTTGGTCCACTGGAAAATATAAGCAGTGATTAGCTGGTTTAATTAATATGCTCTCATAGGAATGGATAGACATTGATGCGCTCATACACTGAAGAAGAAGAAGAGCAGCTTTGTTTATCCCACTGGGTAGCATATACACATTTTTGGAGGAGTGGGCACAGAAGATTATTCAAGTGACTAATGGGAATGGGAGGGAAGATGTTTAAAGGGCAAATATACTAAAAGTACAGTTATGGTTTTGGTAGATTATGCTGGCTGAATTGCATAATGAAATGATATACTACAGTATTTAATAACTTTTCTGTAATGAGACACCTTTACTAACATGAAGCTTACATACTCAGTAATCATTTTCCATTCTTGTATATGCACCCACTGAAATTTAAAGGTAGTGTCTTGAGCTTTTTTAATGGTAAGTACAAGCATCCTTATTTTGTCTTCTGTAAAAATACCTGACATATATTCTTAACTGTGATTTACACTACATCTTGGAAGCTTACAAAACTCACAGGATGCTTGCTGAATAATCATCCTGAAAAGTATCTATAAACACATATTTATTGCTTTCTGCATCTCAACATCAAGGGTGGAAAGCCAAAGCTTGTCAGGAGAAAGCTGTTAAGGACTCTGAGCTCTCTTTCATAAATCCAAAGTGCCTGACTTTGATATTGCTGTTTACTGAAGTAAGCTTTTGTCCTGAAATATAATAAATCATGTTCCCTAAATTCAATACGGATTTGTTATTCACTAAGTTGTTTTGGCCTCCTTACAAAAATTGAGTGATAGCAGTCACTGTAGTTTTATGAACTAGCCTTATCATATAAGAAACGCACTGGATTGGCAGATTGATGAAGCTGGCTAAAATGTTTTGTTTTACAGTGCCTTGCTTTTTACCTATTTTGCTACATTACAGCCTTTAGTTCAATGTTTTTTTAATATGAATTATATGTGATGGATCAGAACACAATAGTCTAAAGCCCCATACACACGCTCGGACAATCCGCGGACCAGGTCAGTCGGACTTTGTCCGACGTACTTTGTCCGATGTTGGCGTTGCGTACACACGGTCGGACTACGTTGTCGGAATATCCGGTCCGGAAGAACGTCGTGACGTAAGTCGTCGTCCACGAGATTACAAAAGGCAAGTTCAGCACCACGTCAGGCACCCGTTGGGCTCCTTCTGCTGATCCCGTGTTTATCGAGAGTTAGTGGAAGTTTGGTGACTTAAGATTCGCGCTTCTCAGTTTTCTGACTCAGATCGTTACTGCTCTTCAGTTTGTGCTTGTCGTGCGTATCTGTTTATTAGTGCGTGTAGTCAGTTCGCATTTGTTGGTCATTGCGGCCTATATCTTGATATAGGACGCTTTGATTTGCACTGCTTATTGTCTGCTCGTTGCTGGTATTCACTTCGTTCTTTCAGGCCTTGCTGTTTATCGGTGCTTTCTGTTTGTCCGTTCTGACCAGCCGACCTTTTGTGACCTTCTGAGCGATGTTTCCCGTGCGTACTCGTCGCCGAGTTCGTGCTGTACGCGGAATTGGTGTCGGGCTTTTAGCTTTGACCCAAGACCCGTCCATGAACAGAGTGACGAGGAGTATGTGGACCAAGAATTGGTTGCTTCAGCGTGACCAGTTCTCGCACATGCCTTTGCTTCGTGAGATCCGGGAGAATAATCCTGATGATTTCAGGAACATTCTCAGGATGACGGACCCCGATTTTCACCGTCTTTTGGCTTTGCTGACCCCCTTTATCAGCCGGCAGGATACCTGCATGAGACAAGCCATTACTCCGGAGCAGAGGCTTGTTGCCACGTTGAGGTACTTGGCGACAGGGAGAAGTCTTCAGGATTTGAAGTTCTCTTCAGGTATCTCTCCCCAGGCCCTGGGAATCATTATTCCAGAGACCTGTTCTGCCATCATTCAGGTCCTGCAGGAGGACTATATTAAGGTAACATTTCTACTTTACTATTCCCTTCTATGTATGCTCTGTTTGCTAATGACTTGTATTTTTGACCTCCTTCCCTAATTACCATGATTGCAATATGTTCTAATATGCTGTGCCCCTTTTCTCCTTCATGCATTTTTCCCTTCACTTACCTCACCAGCATGCTCTTCTGCCCCAATAGACACCTATGGCCTAGTCACTTAAGCAATGTCTTTTGTCTGCTGCATAGTATTGTTTGCCCCAAAACACCACCTAAAATATGCACAAATGTTTGCTGTGTGGTTTACTTCATGTAGAGCCCCCTTTTTTTGTTCTTTTGGTGGGGGGGGGGGGGGGGGGGGCAAACTCATTAGGAACCCCCTCCCCCAACTGCTCTGTCAGATGGTACCAATCCTTTATCTGCTGGCTTTCCCAAGGTCCATACACACTATATACCTACCTCTTTATAGTGCGCATCTTTAGGGATGAATTCAGCAAAGCATGTAGTGCAAGGGACTGCCTCCATACATTCCATTTCCTATTTTTTTGTCTTCTTTCCCTCCTATTAGCTTGCTTGGTAATTTAATAATGTCACACTGTGCCTGCCTTTTTTGGGGGGGGGGCGGGGGGGGGTTGAAATGTTATTTGATCTTTCCTGTGGCCTGCCAATAGTGTTAAGTACAGAGGGTCTGGCCAAACTAGCCCACATTATTGAGCCATTTGCCAATCAATGAAGTGCAGAGGGTTAGCTGTCCACCACCCCCCCCCCCAAAACCCCTAGTTATTGCCAATGGCCCATCAGAAGTGGGGGGATTGATGGGGGGGGTGAGTAATCTGTGAAGGGGAGCCTCTACTTTTCTGTGCAAATACTTTCCAGCCTCCAATTTTAGACAATGCTCTTGTTCCAAGATGTTGATTGTCTAATCTGCTTGCAATGTTTAGGTGCAAAGTGACTATTTTTTTTTTCTTGTTTCACTCCACAGTTCCCTTCCACGCCACAGGAATGGCAGACTGTGGCCTCCCACTTTGCCAGCCGTTGGGACTTTCCTAACTGCGGAGGGGCAATTGATGGGAAACACGTCCGCATCGTCCCACCGCCCAACTCGGGGTCCTACTATTATAATTATAAAGGGTTTAATAGTGTAGTGATGTTGGCGGTGGTGTCGGCAACATACGAGTTTATGTATGTGGACGTGGGGATGAACGGCCGGATATCGGATGGTGGGGCCATTACGCACACGGAGTTCTACTGGCGTCTCCAAAGTGGCAGTCTGTGCTTGCCACCTCCAGAGGAGAATGCCGAAGGACTCCCCTTCGTCTTTGTCGCAGATGAAGCGTTTGCGTTGACTCCCCATGTGATGAGGCCGTTCCCGATGAGGACCCTCACCCCGGACCAGAGGGTCTTCAACTACAGGCTGTCCAGAGCCAGAAGAGTTGTGGAGAACGCTTTTGGCATCCTGGCCAGCCGCTTCCGCCTGTTCCTGACGGCATTTAACTTGGCGGAATACAAACTGAACCACATAGTTCTTGCCTGTTGCATATTGCACAACTTCCTCAAAAGACATAACAGGAACTATGTGGTGCCCGTTGGCCCAGATGTGGAGGGCCCTCCAAATGCCGAACTCACAGCCCTT
Source organism: Lithobates sylvaticus (assembly GCA_028564925.1). Classification (NCBI taxonomy): domain Eukaryota; kingdom Metazoa; phylum Chordata; class Amphibia; order Anura; family Ranidae; genus Lithobates; species Lithobates sylvaticus. The sequence goes on from CM053028.1 coordinate 205,264,499, forward strand.
CGAGTGGCACGTCCAGGCTTGCCCCCTCTAAATGCCCGTGTGGTCCGGGACCAATATATGCAGTACTTTGTGGGTAGGGGGGCCATTGCTCTGCCTGACGATGTGTGAGAGGCATTTTTTAATAAATCTGATATTTTAACCAACCTATGATTTCATGTCATTTCAGTCTTCTTTTTAGCTTATTTTACTTTGACATTTTTTCCCTTTGCCTTCGACAGTGGGAATGCACTTTCTGGGCAAAAGGAGGTAACAGTCTCTTCTTCCCAAAAAGATTATTCTCATGTTGTGTGTTTGCTACCTAATCTTTGGTCTAGAGAAGGTTTGTACTGCATAACTGACACCCAAAATACTCCTTTTCATCACCAGGTCTGACATGTGTGTATTCTCCAAAATGCTGTGCTCCGTGTTTTCGTACAAAGCACTGTGGGTGTCATTTACATAAGTCAAATCCGCTATGCTCTACAAGTGCATTGAAAAAGTTCCCCGGGAAAGAAAATTGGAGTGCAAAGTGGATTTGCCTTTAGTAAATAACACCCATTGCCCCCCATATCCTTTTCATTTTACATACATAATGCATTGTGTTTTTTAAATAAGGAAGCCACACATTTAGAAAAATAAAAGTTTACTAGGAAAACATTCCCAAGTGCGTTTACAATCTTCACGCCAAAACTGACAACATCTTGGTTATTTACAACATTGTTTACAAACATTCCGCAATTGGTAAAACCAGGCATGGAGCAAAACAGAACCTAGGAACTTGGAAAGTTCAACTTTGTAAAGTGAAGACAAGATCAGACATGACTATATGTTCAAAGTGTGTTTGATCTTGCCTTCATCACATGGGGGGGTCACCCCCGAAAAGTGGAAATTTGGAACATGCACACAATTTGGGACTGAAAATGGTCATTAGATGGTAAAACACATGCCTAGAAGCTTCAAAAGTGCCATTTTCCATCATGGGGATGAATGGACGTTTTTTGGGGGTGCAACCCCTTCACCACAACCACTTTCGTAGTTCGTAAAGTGTTTGCACCCCCAAAAAAACGTTGCCATTCATCCACCATGGTGGGAGCTAGCACATGTGGACACAATGTGTGCATGTTCCAAATTTCAGACAGTTTTTAAGTTGCAAATGTGTTCTGAAGCTGGCACAAATGTGTGTTAATTACTTGGTGCGTTTTCATATTTTTCCTAAAATATCAATGATGTTCTTCAATTTTTGTTGAACATCATTGATGTTTTGCTTTATGTAATCTAGATCTCTATTGCAGACCATTATCTCTCCGATGAGTACGTGGGCACTCTCTGTGGTAAAGTGCGATTTTTCTTCCACAACATCCACGTCACCTAAAAACCACAAACAAACAAAAATGGGGTGTTGGAAATGAGGCAGCCATACATGGATTAGCTTACCAGTAGCTGTGTTCTCCCACACTCACCTGTTGTGGTGACAATTTCTCCAAGTTCGATGATCTCTCCTTCCTCCTCCTCCTCCTCCTCTGCTTCTGCTCTTTCCCCTTTTTTGGTAGGTGTTGGTTTGGGGGTTTCCTCAGACGGCCCAAGTTTTCGCTCCCCTATGAGAATGTCCAAAAGGAAGATTTAGCAACACAAGCTATTGAGGGCAGAAATAGGAAATGACAAACATTGCTTGAAAGTGACGGACACTATTTTAGTTTGGCCAGTTACAAATGTCAACTACATGAATGAAGTCACTTTGTAAAGGTGCTAAACTGACTAGCTTTTTGGTAGAAGTTTGTGTGATGGAGACCCCCCTCTAGTATCCACTGGAGCACATGTGTGGAAAAGCATAATAAAAAGGGGGTTTGGGTGTCCCAGCACTAGTGCTCTAGAGTCCAGATGGGTAAACAGCTACTGAGTGACCTCTCCTTTACATTGAATAAATTGGCTTTACATTCTTGATGACATTTCTAGTGAGAACAAACTTCCTTTCCCCAAAAAAAACACCAAACATCGTATTATAAGTGGCCGAACGATCGAGGTTGCGTACGATCGAATGCACACACACACGACCATGACAGTGGCAGAAAGATCGAGGCTGAGTACGATCGAATGCACAGACGAACCTGAAAGTGGCCATTTTGGAATGTACAACTTGGTAAAAATCAAAACACAATGGAGCAGTATGCAAGCAAGAAATCAAACACAAAACACAACTACTTACTTTTTTGAAGAATTCTCTTGATCTTTCTGTACTGATCGGCCTCCCTCAGTTTCAGGTCTGACCAGCGTTTCCTGAGTTGCTCCTTGGATCGTTGTACCCCAAAATTATTGTACAGCCTTCTCACAACTTTAGACATGATCTTGGCCTTGCGGACATTGGGGTTGAGGTAAGGCCCATACTTCCCATCATAGTCGCTCCTCTTTAATATGTCCACCATCTCCAACATTTCTCCAAATGACATATTGGAGGCCTTGAATTTCAGGTTCCGGGATCGGGACGTTTCTGCCTCCGGACTTTCCTCGTCCTCCTCCTCGTTGGTGGGATATTTGTGGCGCACCTGCTGTGTCCCCGCCATGTGCTCTCCCCACTACGCCGTAAAGAGAAGGGGTGGGGAATAGACGAGAAAGATCGTCAGGGGCGGGCGGAGTTTGAAGCATGCGCAGTGTATATAAAACGTCACACGCCTGTGTCGTAGCCACGATCTGGGAGACGAGGGGAGAGAAAACTCACACGAGACGATCGCTACAAACGAAGGTACAATTTAACGTTGGTACATAACTAGCCTAGACTGATTTGAACTTGAGGCTTCTTTATGGAGAAGATTAGGAGAGTTTAGCCTGACATAATTTATAGGGTTTGGTGTGTTGTTGTGTCTTGCAGAGATTGATATGAAGGGATTCAACGACATGAGTTTTCTCCCCCTCTTCATTGCCAAATACAGGGATTTTCCCATATTGTGGCAGGGTATACACCCACATTACACCAACAAACCAAAGAGGCACGCAGCCCTGGAGGAACTTGTGGAATTTGTCAAGCCAAGGTTCCCCACGGCAACTGTTGATGATATTAGAAAGAAAATTGGCAGCCTGAGGAGTGCGTATATCAGGGAGAGGAAGAAGGTCGTGAAGTCTGAGGAAACTGCAACTTCAGCAGATGAGGTCTATGTCCCCAAGCTCTGGTACTATCAGAGTCTCCATTTTCTGAAGGACCAGGCTGATGTCACGGAGCCAACCTCAACTCCTCCTTCCACGCTTCCTTGCGCACAGCCCACCCCTGATGAGGCTTCCGAGGAGCAACCTGGGCCTTCCAGTATGGAAGAGGTGGAGGAGCCCAGCTTGTTCCAGGTATAGTAGTTTTGTTACCATTTATGGGAATAATGAATGATGTTCACTTAATTCAGGATCGCCAATTGCTTAGTTCCTAACGTGTTTGACATATCAACAGACAGTGGTGTGGGAGACATTTGGGGCCAGAATCTAAACTGCTGGGCTGAGAATTGTATGGTTTTCTATTTGTAAACATTTTGCACCAGTCACTAGATGAGAATTGTGTGTGTTTGATGAACAAATAACTGAAACTATGTCCCTTTTTCCTACACAGGAAGACCTCAGCCAGGAGGTGGCTGTGGAAGGTGGCAGTCAGGAGGAGGCAGGGGTTAGTGGCAGCCACCAGCTGGGTAGTGGCAGCCAAGAGGGGGCTAGGCCTCGGAGCCTGACTGACTCCCAAATCCCTCTCCTCCGCCTTCCGTACAAAAGGGCGAGAAGGGGGGGTTATGCGGCACAGTCAGCGCTCCGGATGATCAGAGAGGCTTCAGACTCCCTACATGCCACACCCGCCGACGAGGAGACCTTTGGCTCGGTGGTTGTCACAAAAATGATGGGTATGGAGGTGGGGCAACGCAACATGTGTGAGGGGCTCATCCTCCATGTCCTAAATAAGGGTAGGGCTGGGGAGATGACCCCAGTCACACATGTTTGCCATAGCTACCATGCTCCACCTCCTCCTCCTCCTCCTCCTCCTTCTGCCACCCCACCAGCACGACAGCCACAGCGTGGAAGGAAGCGTGGAAGGAAGACCTGAGAGTGACGACCTGCAATCAGTCTGGTGTGAGAGAAGATGGAGCCTCTTGTAGTACCAGAGCCTGGGGACCTAGATGGCATCTGCTGCAGTTCCGGATACTTTGGACTTCACGACCAGATTGCACTCCCCTTAATATACGTACTCCTCAGGCCCCCAATTTTCTACGCTTGGACAATGATGGTTGCCGTGGGGGGCCAAGACTTTGCAAATTCCCCAAGTTTCACCATGGCTGCGTTCCTCTTTGGTTTGTTGGTGTGACCTAAATAAAGGTTTTTTTGATTTGAAATAATCATTGACTATTGTGTTTTACTTTGCTACAATGACAGTTTTTCTTTGAGTAGGCTGGTACATTTCACTAATCCTAAAGTAGAATTAACAAGGGGCAACAACAACAAACAACCTCCTAGTAAATTTAAGCAAGAAATACAAATGTAAATAATGTGTTTTTGGTAATTTGAGACACACAACCCCCCTCCAAAAAAAAAAAAAAAAAAACATTCAAATATGTATTCCCCAAAAAAAAAAAAAAAAAGACAAATCATGGTAAAAAAATAAAAAAGATTATTTTCCGTTCAGAGTAAAAATAAACATGTAGTGTATAAATGCTGCAAAGTAATAAAGAAGTAAGTTTGTGAGAAGTGCGGGTGAATAGGAGCAGCTAAAACATGTCATTCTTGTTGCATTGTAAAGAAAAAGAGAATGCGCTGCATTAAAGACATTTTAACATTGCAGCGTGACGAATGTGCTGTGTCGATTAGGAAAGGTAGTTTTACCTGACCGAGCGCTTCCGTCACAGAATTTCTTCTGAGCATGCGTAGCACTTTGTCCGTCGGACAAGCGTACACACGCTCGGATTTGGTGTGATCGGACCGGGTTGACGGCAAATCTTTCCAGCAGGAGATAAGACTTTGTCCGACGGACAAACCGACGAACACTGTCCGATGGTGCATACACACGGTCTGATTTTTCAACAACCTTGTCCGATCGGACCAAATTGATGAAAAAGTCCGACCGTGTGTATGGGGCTTAAGTTGGTGAAGGAAAATTAGAAAAATATAAATAAAACTATTTTTCATAAATAAAAAACTGATAATCGGCATGTGCGTATATATTCACCCCCTTTGTTATGGAGCCCATAAAAAACTCTGGTGCAACCAATTACCCTCAGAAGTCATATAATTAGTGAAATGATGTCCACCTGTGTGCAATCTAAGTGTCACATGATCTGTCATTACATATACACACCTTTTTGAAAGGCCCCAGAGGCTGCAACACCTAAGCAAGAGGCACCACTAACCAAACACTGCCAGGGAGACCAAGGAACTCTCCAAACAAGTAAGGGACAATGTTGCTGAGAAGTCAGGGTTAGGTTATAAAAAAATCCAAATCTTTGATGATCCCTAGGAGCACCATCAAATCTATCATAACCAAATGGAAAGAACATAGCACAATAGCAAGCCTGCCAAGAGACGGCCGCACACCAAAACTCATGGACAGGGCAAGGAGGGCATTAATTAGAGAGGCAGCACAGAGACCTAAGGTAACCCTGGAGGAGCTGCAGAATTCCACAGCAGACTGGAGTATCTGTACATAGGACAACAATAAGTTGTACGCTCCTTAGAGTTGGGCTTTTTGGCAGAGTTGCGAGAAGAAATCCATTACTTTCCGCAAAAAACAAAATGTCATGTTTTGCATTTGCGAAAAGGCATGTGGGAGATTCCCAAAATGTATGGAGGAAGGTGCTCTGGTCTGATGAAACTAAAATTGAACTTTTTGGCCCTCAAAGAAAACGCTATGTCTGTCGCAAACCCAACACATCACCCAAAAAACACCATCCACAGTGAAACATGGTGGGGGCAGTATCATGCTGTGGGGATGTTTTGCAGCAGTCGAGACTGGGAAACTGGTCAGTGTTGAGGGAAAGATGGATGGTGCTAAATAGAGGGATATTCTTGAGTAAAACCTGTACCACTCTGTGTGTGATTTGAGGCTACGATGGAGGTTTACCTTCCAGCAGGACAATGACCCCAAACACACTGCTAAAGCAACACTTGAGTGGTCAGACTTAAAGATTGCTGTTCACAAGCGCAAACCATCCAACTTGAAGGAGCTGGAGCAGTTTTGCAAAGAGGAATGGGCAAAAATCCCAGTGGTAAGATGTGGCAAGCTCAAAGAGACTTATCTAAAGCGACTTGGAGTTGTGATAGCCAAAAAAGGTGGCTCTACAAAGTATTGCCTTTAGGGGGATGAATAGTAATGCACAATGCTATTTTGTCCTATTTGTTGTTTGCTTCACATTAAAAAAAAAAACCTCTTCAAAGTTGTGGGCATGTTCTGTAAATTAAATGATGCAAATCCTCAAACAATCCATGTTAATTCCAGGTTGTGAGGCAACAAAACACGAAAAATGCCAAGGGGGTAAATACATTTGCAAGGCACTGTACTTAGAAAATGTATACCCAATAGGGAAAATAAGAATGCCTTGCAGTGATATGGAATGTGTTCTATGCTTTTATGAAATGGTTTTGTTTGTTAACATCCTTGGCGGTATTCCAGAGTGTGGCTCGGGGTTAGATTTCAGTACCATTAGCGGTAACCCCAAGCCACACTTGGGATTGCTTCGCTGGATCCTGGAAGAGGTTTCTTACCTTGTCCCTGGGATCCTGCGTTGTATTCCCACTGTGTATGGCGGTCGGGGTCCTCCGCTCGATGTTCTGTGAGTTCCGGCTTCCCTTCCCTGTGCGCGTCACGATGCAGGGGGTGGAACCGCCGGCAGATTCAAAATGTATAAAACACAACACACACCATACATTGTAATCCTATTGGATTACATTACTGTATACAATAAATTGACCTCAGTTTGCCCCCCAGTGCTTTATCCAGTGCCCTTGCTGCAGTTTTACTGTACTTTCTGCCTAGAAACTGCAGAACGACCATGGCATCAAAAAAGCGCGCCTCTACCTCCAAAGCTGTTTATGATGTGCTGGAAAACAGCAATACCGATACAGAATTGCTTGCAGAATTGAGTGATAGCGATTCGTGGGGAAGTTTGTCATCAGATACAGAAAGTGATTTCTGCGACAAGCCTGCGACTGATATCAGTGATGTGCGAACTTGGTGCTCTATCGACTGCAAGGCTAGGCAGATGATGACAGAATGTAAACATAAGTGGTCTATCACATCCCAAATTATTGAAAAATACTGAATTATTGAAAAATACAATGTAGGCCTAGTGTGCATATACACGGCCAATACCCCTAGGGGATGTTTAGTGAAACTAGATAGACACAAGGAGAGTGTATGCAATTCAAAAAAAGTTTATTTTATTACAGGCTATACACTGAAGTGCACAAATTTCTGAATTCAAGCAGACTGTCAGAGAGGGCATACACAAGGCATGCACAAATTGACCATGTCAGACATAGGTACAGAATATAAAAAGATATCTCTAACATAAAGAGGTTATAAACTTGCAATAATGTGTAGTCTAGGAAAACGCTGACATGTTTCGGACTTTTGTCCTTTTTCAAAGGCGAATTAGTATCCTGTTCTTTCACATCTAGGTAGTGTGAACAGATAGATATTAGTACAGTACATGTGTAAAAATACAAAAGATTTACATGTTTGAATGCCATAATGATCAACAAGATATTGTATTGTGGGTGTGGTACTCACATGCAATGAGAATAGTCTCTTCCAAATGTAGTAGGCCTCATAAAGCCAGTGTGTACAGTGGTATATTGCCAGTACTGTTAAAAGCATGTAACAATGCCGTACAGGTAGATAGTGGGCTGTTGGGGGCTCCAATAGCTGCAAGGTCTCATACAAGAACCAGGCGGGTAGCCTGTGACTTGCGGGCGAATGGCCAATAAGTAATGAGAGCTGTAACAAGTATAAGATATGGGGTATTAATCAAAGAGAGTCAAAGAGTGGGGACCCAAAGGGGAATCACTGAGTAGATAAAGGTAAAAGTAATATTACCTGTGTGTAAGGCAGTCTAGGGTATAGTATCGCCACGAAATGCCAGCTAATGAACGGCATGACTATGGCCGCCTATGCTGGTCAGTTATAGTGGGTGAGGGGATTGCTGGCAGCTGTGTGGAGGCGCCAAAAGATGATGCGCCTGTAACGCTGAGTGGAGATTGGCCAAGGCTAAGGGGAAAGCAACCTATCGGGCTGCGTGATGTCTCACTATGTGAGACCTCTGACGTACAGGCGATGGGTGCGGGCCCGTCCAAGTGGGCGGAGCCGCGTCCAGCATCATGACGTCACCGACGCGGTCGGAAGTTCTCCTTTTGTCTGCGCTCCAAAGTGGAGCGCAAACAGGAAGGCGCCGATGGAGCGGACGCGCAGGGAGATCAAGACATGCGCACGAGAATAGCGAGCGTATGCGCAATGTCTTACCCGCGCCGGGCAGCAATCAATTGAGGAGCCCGGAATCAGGCCCATATAAGGGAGTATGTAAAGAGTAAAAATAATGGCATGATATTACACATGTGTAGTATGAATAATCTATGATTCGTGCATGTGAGTCCGTAACCACTGTATATTACAGCAATCTGTGAAGACAATAAAAGAGAGCAACATTTGTATTACTTAGGTCACTATACAAAATAGGAGCATGAACAGTTCAGTATAACATATGAAGATATAGGTATATGTATATAATCATGGACAGTGGAATACAAGCTTGTTAAGTATGCTAGTTGTATGTATGTGGGAGACTATAAATCCAATTCACAAACTTTGGATTGGAATCCTTCAAGGTATGGTTTGAAATTGAAGGCCTCATTGAGGCCGGGGGGTGAAGTAGCATTAAGGTGGAAAATCCATCTTAATTCGCTCTGTAATAGAGCTTTGTTATAATCCCCTCCACGATTGGGTGGTGGAATATGGTCTAGGGCTTTAAACAAGATTTTTGGGGTAGAATCTGGGTGCAAGAGCTCACAGTGTCGTCCAAGAGGGAGATCAGGGTCTTTTTGATTTATGCTAAGAAGGTGGCGATATATACGTTTCCAAAAGGGTAATTTAGTCTTTCCCACATAGAAACATCCGCATTCACATTCCAATAAATAGACTATGCCGATTGAGCGGCAATTGACAAAATGTTGAGTAAAAAATTGTTGACCATTAGGCAAAAGATTAGTAGTATTAGATTTGCAAAGATATCTACAATATCTGCAGTTACCGCAGGGAAATGTACCCCTAAGTTTGGTGTGAGATTTAACAGTAGTAGTGTATTCACTTCTAATGAGTTTGTCTCGAAGGGATGGCGCACGTCTAAAAGTAAGTAAGGGACGTGTGGGGACAAAAGGAGAGAGGGAGTTGTCAGTAGCCAGTATATGCCAGTATCGAGAGGGTTTGTCCGTGATTTGGCAATGTTGTTGACAGTAAGTGGTTATGATTCTGAGAGGAGAACATGTGTCCCTAGAGGTAGAAGTAGAAAGTAATGTGAGTCGTGCTTTGGATTTTGCTTTTTTGTATGCATCTTTAAAGACATTGTTGGTGTACCCCCGTGCTCGGAGTCTTTTGCGTAAAACGGAGGCCTCGTGTTCAAAGGAGATCTCAGTAGAGCAATTGCGGCGAGCACGGAGATACTGAGCAAAGGGAATCAAATTTAGAAGTGGTTGTGGGTGAAAACTGGAAGCAGTAAGAATGGTGTTTCCAGCTGTAGGTTTTCTAAACAAATGGCTCTGTATATGTCCATCGTGGTCCTTGGTTAGTGTGAGGTCTAAAAATGAGATGGAAGTGACGCTATATGTCATAGTGAATTTCAAATTCAACGAATTGGAGGAATTGAGAAAATGTAGAAACTGGTGTAATGCTTCTATTGGACCTTGCCACAGAACCATGATGTCATCAATATAGCGACGAAATGTCGCTATATATTGAGTATATATATTGGCAGCTTTATCCAAGAATAGTAATCGTTCCCACTCCCCCAAGTACAGGTTCGCGTACGCCGGTGCGCAACACGTGCCCATGGCGACGCCCTGTACTTGGAGGTAGTGGGACCCGTTAAAAGAGAAAAAGTTGTGGGTAAGTATGAAATGTAGGGCCCGAACAATAAATGTGGACAAAAATAGACGGGGGGGAAATTGAACTCAGGTGTGGACAACCACAGTTATAGTATGTTTTAACAAGGGGGGCAATCACTTTTTCACACAGGGCCATGATGGTTTGGATTTTTTTTCACCTTTAATAATAAACACCTTCATTTACAAATTGCATTTTGTGTTTACTTGTGTTGTCCTTGACTATTGTTTAAATTGGTTTGATGTTCCGAAACACTTAAGTGTGACAAACATGCAAAGGAACAGGAAATGAGGAAGGGGGCAAACACTTTTTCACACCACTGTAAGTTAAATCAGACAAAATATGTGTAGAGCGCTACCATACTCGACATGTTTCACTCTTTGGAGTTTCTTCAGGAGATTCAAAGGTATGGCTCAAGAATATGCTGAAATAACAAAATAGCATAAAAATGCATCAATTTTTAAAGTACAGTGTATATGTACATAATTGAGTAATTAATCAAGTTGGCTCAGTATGCACATCAAAAAACTAAGCAGGTACATATTAAAATAGTTTTGCATATAGGTAATAACATTTGGCATAGAAAGCAGACGAAGAGATAAAACTGGACAGGCTGGTCTTACCACATATACTTGAATGGTATCGGTAAAGTTGAACACATAAGTGTCGATTTCTTAATTAAAAGCAAATTTAGACATGAGGCAATTCAAACCCGCTATCAGGGCGCGTCCATGATGTCATGCGCCTGCGACGTGGCTCGTCGTCTGCGCATGCGCAACACAGCGTACAGGGTTTCCTTTACTGAACGGCGCCGTTTAACCACTTGCTTACTGTGCACTTAAACACCCTTCCTGCCCAGACCAATTTTCAGCTTTCAGTGCTCTCGCACTTTCAGTGACAATTGCGCAGTCATGCAATGCTGTAACCAAATGAATTTTTTATCATTTTGTTTGCACAAATAGAGCTTTAGTTTGGTGGTATTTATTCGCGACTCCGTTTTTTATTTTTTGCGATATAAGCGAAAACATAGTGGAAATTTTGAAAAAAAACAATATTTTCTCCTTTCTTTTGTAAAAGAAATCCAATAAAATCAAATTTTGTCATAAATTTAAGCCAAAATGTATTCTGCTACATGTTTTTTGTAAAAAAAATTCCGTTAAGTGTATAATAATTGGTTCGCGTGATCACGGACATATGTACGCAAATGATCATGTACAGGTGTGTGCAGGTGATCACGGACATATGTGCAGATAATCATTGGCACATGTTATTTTACTGGGACATATGTGAGGGACATGTGTTTTTATTATTTGGGACATCTGTGTTTTGGGGACATGTGTGTTTTATTGTGGGGACATGTGTGTTTTACTGTGGGGACATGTGTGTTTTACTGTGGGGACACTACACTGGTGATCAGTGAGTAAAAAGCTGTAAAAAAAAACAGCTAATACTCACTGATCACCAGCCGGCTGCAGCGATCCGCTCTCCTCTCCTCACCGACGACTTCCATGTGAGGAGCGGAGAGCCGATTGCCTAGCAACCGGCTGTTTGTTTACATCACATGACGGCTGTGATTCGACACGGCCGTCATGTGATCAGGAGGGCCAATCACCAAGCCCTCCTGCCGATCCGAGATGCGCCGTGTCCGGGTGACACGGCCGCATCGGGATCGGGCCGCTGCGCGGTCACGCGCGTGCGCGATCCCTCTACTTCTGAAGGACGTTCCGGAACGTCCATTCAGAAGTAGACGGCTCCCACCAGGCAGTATATGTACAGTGGCCGGGTGGGAAGTGGTTAAGCGCCCGCGACCCGGAGGTGATGTCAGACGCCGCCGGGTCGGAGAGCCACTATGGATGGCTTTATACTCAAACTTATCTTCCTATTTTGCCTTTAGACAAACGATATTTCAATTTTTGGACCCCGTGTAGCACTAATTATCAGTGCCCACTACACCTGCACTTCGGAATCTTGAAGTTCAGCAATCAGAGTGCATTGCACACTCTTTTCAACGTCTCTCATTCACTATATCATGTTATTAACCTGTTCAGGTACTCCATTCAATGCACCCTCTATATTATCATGCTCATTTCTTTGAGCATCAATTTATTGGCCCTATATTTCATTACCATGTCTAAACTATCTCATTATATTCTATAGTGTTCCTCCCTGCAAGCGACTCCATGCATCTTTGATCTCCTGGGTGTGAATTGCCTCATGTCTAAATTTGTTTTTAATTAAGAAATCGACACTTATGTGTTCAACTTTACCGATACCATTCAAGTATATGTGGTAAGACCAGCCTGTCCAGTTTTATCCCTTCGTCTGCTTTCTATGCCAAATGTTATTACCTACATGCAAAACTATTTTAATATGTACCTGCTTAGTTTTTTTATGTGCATACTGAGCCAACTTGATTAATTACTCAATTATGTACATATACACTTTTTTTTTAAAAATGTATGCATTTTTATGCTATTTTGTTATTTCAGCATATACTTGAGCCATACCTTTGAATCTCCTGAAGAACTCCAAAGAGTGAAACATGTCGAGTATGGTAGCGCTCTACACATATTTTGTCTGATTTAACTTATATGTCTGTAGTTTATGGACATACCATTTGTGTCCTTTTGTCTTTACCTGTTTCTATATGGAAATAAAAATCTCAATTTTTTTACATCACTACTGTTTATTACTACTTAGACTTTGATACCGCTTCAAAAAATCCCAGAGGCTTGTGGCCTCACTCCCCCGCTGTCTATTTTTATCAAGTTAATTGGGATCTTGGTATCTTCAGTTCAACTACTTCATCTAGCATATAATAATAAATGTGGACAGCTCAGGAGGGTACACAGAGACAGTGGATAATATATGCTGAATAGCAGATAGTCCTAATGAGTGAGGAATGGAACTGTATAGGGACTCCACGTCGATGGCAACTAAGATGGTGTCACGATCGACGTGGAGGCCAGAGAGTCCCTGTAGCAGATGTGTCGTATCACGTATGTATGATGGTAAGGAGAGAACTAGGGGCTGTAAAAGCTTGTCGATGTATCGACTTAGATTGTCTGTGAGGCATCCGCGTCCAGAGACGATAGGCCTATCTGGTGGTTTTTGTAAATTTTTATGCACTTTAGGTGGTGCGTAAAAGGTAGCTTCTCTAGGGAATGTTGTCCTGACGTATTCAGTAGTATGTTTGTCAATAATGCCTTGTTTAAAGGCTTGGTCGATTAATGTATAGAATTCTTGTTGAAAAGAGGAAATGTATGATACTGGAATTACTTTATACCATTCTCTATTCTGCAAAATGTCCTGACACATATTTACATAGTCAGTTCTGTTTAGAATGACTATGTTGCCACCTTTGTCAGCAGGCTTGATTATAATTGAAGGATTGGTTTTAAGGTTTTGTAAAGAAAGATGTTGGTTGTAAGAAAGATTTTTGGTCTGTGAGCGATTGGGATAGATTTTTAAATTGCGAATCTCACGGGTAACTGATTGCAAGAACAGTGCTGCTCTAGGGTTGGTGCTGGAAGGTGGGAAGAAGCTAGATTTCTTCTTCATGCTGACCTTGTGAGGTGTGGGGGGAGGACAGCTGGGGGAATCATCGTCAACATTGGCAAGGATAATGTCTAGGTCAAGGGTGTCAATGAGGTCAGTGCAGTCACTTTCCTCCAGGAGCTCAGTGAGCTCACGGAGGGTGGTGGCCTCTGATGCAGTGTGTGCCAGTGAATCAGAAAACGGGTTAGGGGTGTACATGCTGTGCAGTAATAATTTACGGATGAATAGGTGTATGTCTTTTAAGACAGTGAATTTGTCAACCTGTGAGACAGGGCAAAAAGTCAAACCCTTTTCTAAAACAGAGATTTCATGAGTAGAAAGTACATATGTGGAAAGGTTGATAATGTTGCAGGATGGTGTGTTTAGCGTGATGTTTTCTTTAGCTTGGGATTGTGTGCAGTGTTTAGCTGTTGGATCTTCTGCGATGCCCGCATTTTGTCTAAAAAATCGGTGTTGTGGGAGGAAGAGGGTAATGAGTGGGATCTGAAGGTCTTGGGTAGTAAGGGAGCGGCCGGCGAGTGCCTGCCAGGCGAGGCGCCAGTGGGTCCCTCCATGTCGGACACATCGTCACCTGAGGTATTGGGTACACGGCCTCTCTTGGGTTTGCGAGAGCCGTGGGGAAAGGTGAGTGTGTGAGGAAATTGGGAACTAGCATTGTCCCTGTCAGCAGGGATGTCAGAAGATGGCAATTTAGAAACAGACCGTGCAGGGGCTGGTGGGCGGCCTGCACGGTTTGTTTCAGTCCATTCGTATGCGCGTTCTTCATGGAACGCCTTTTTGTCACAAAATATTTTTTTGTCCTTCTGTGAAAGAATATCGTGGTTAAATTTGTCAAAACGAGTTTTTAGTTGTTCATCCAGGGTTTTATACAAAGGATGATTGGTAAATTGGGTTAGTTGGGTATTAATCATCTCTAGTTTGGTATCCAAGATGGTCATTTGTGACTCATATTCTTGATTCCTGTACTTGGGGGAGTGGGAACAATTACTATTCTTGGATAAAACTGCCAATATATAGACTCAATATATAGCGACATTTCATCGCTATATTGATGACATCCTGGTTCTGTGGCAAGGTCCAATAAAAGCATTACACCAGTTTCTACATTTTCTCAATTCCTCCAATTCGTTGAATTTGAAATTCACTATGACATATAGCGTCACTTCCATCTCATTTTTAGACTTCACACAGAGCCATTTGTTTAGAAAACCTACAGCTGGAAACACCATTCTTGCTGCTTCCAGTTTTCACCCACAACCACTTCTAAATTCGATTCCCTTTGCTCAGTATCTCCATGATCGCCGAAATTGCTCTACTGAGATCTCCTTTCAATATATAGCGACATTTCATCGCTATATTGATGACATCCTGGTTCTGTGGCAAGGTCCAATAAAAGCATTACACCAGTTTCTACATTTTCTCAATTCCTCCAATTCGTTGAATTTGAAATTCACTATGACATATAGCGTCACTTCCATCTCATTTTTAGACCTCACACAGAGCCATTTGTTTAGAAAACCTACAGCTGGAAACACCATTCTTGCTGCTTCCAGTTTTCACCCACAACCACTTCTAAATTCGATTCCCTTTGCTCAGTATCTCCATGATCGCCGAAATTGCTCTACTGAGATCTCCTTTGAACACGAGGCCTCCGTTTTACGCAAAAGACTCCGAGCACGGGGGTACACCAACAATGTCCTTAAAGATGCATACAAAAAAGCAAAATCCAAATCACGACTCGCATTACTTTCTACTTCTACCTCTAGGGACACATGTTCTCCTCTCAGAATCATAACCACTTACTGTCAACAACATTGCCAAATCACGGACATACTCTCTCGATACTGGCATATACTGGCTACCGACAA
The DNA here is from genome assembly GCA_028564925.1 of Lithobates sylvaticus. Lineage (NCBI taxonomy): Eukaryota > Metazoa > Chordata > Amphibia > Anura > Ranidae > Lithobates > Lithobates sylvaticus. The sequence continues at coordinate 205,280,003 of CM053028.1, forward strand.
CTCCCTCTCTCCTTTTGTCCCCACACGTCCCTTACTTACTTTTAGACATGCTCCATTCCTTCGAGACAAACTCATTAGAAGTGAATACACTACTACTGTTAAATCTTACACCAAACTTAGGGGTACATTATAGATGTACACTACTAATCTTTTGCCTAATGGTCAACAATTTTTTCCTCAACATTATGTCAATTGCTGCTCAATCGGCATAGTCTATTTATTGGAATGTGAATGCGGATGTTTCTATGTGGGAAAGACTAAATTACCCTTTTGGAAACGTATATATCGCCACCTTCTTAGCATAAATCAAAAAGACCCTGATCTCCCTCTTGGACGTCACTGTGAGGTCTTGCACCCAGATTCTACCCCAAAAATCTTGTTTAAAGCCCTAGACCATATTCCACCACCCAATCGTGGAGGGGATTATAACAAAGCTCTATTACAGAGCGAATTAAGATGGATTTTCCACCTCAATGCTACTTCACCCCCCGGCCTCAATAAGGCCTTCAATTTCAAACCATACCTTGAAGGATTCCAATCCGGAGTTTGTGAATTGGATTTATAGTCTCCCACATACATACAACTAGCATACTTAACAAGCTTGTATTCCACTGTCCGTGATTATATACATATACCTATATCTTCATATGTTATACTGAACTGTTCATGCTCCTATTTTGTATAGTGACCTAAGTAATACAAATGTTGCTCTCTTTTATTGTCTTCACAGATTGCTGTAATATCCAGTGGTTGCGGACTTACATGAACGAATCATAGATTATTCATACTACACATGTGTAATATCATGCCATTATTTTTACTCTTTACATACTCCCTTATATGGGCCTGATTCCGGGCTCCTCAATTGATTGCTGCCCGGCGCGGGTAAGACATTGCGCATGCGCTCGCTATTCTCGTGCGCATGTGCATGTCTTGATCTCCCTGCGCATCCGCTCCATCGGCGCCTTCCTGTTTGCGCTCCACTTTGGTAATTTTCCGTGTCCCTTACAATGGTGCTGCTTAACGTGCCTCGAATGGATTGAACGAAAAAATTCGTAACTTTTTTTTTTTTTTTTGATTCGTAATTTTCTGTGTCTCTTACAATGGCGTTGCTTAACGTGCTTCGAATGGATTGAATGAAAAAATTCGTACATTCGTAACTTTTTTTTTTCGATTCGTAATTTTCTGTGTCTCTTAAAATGTAATAATAGCATACACATTACATAAAATTATGAATTATGCTCCGATTACGAATCTACGAATGTTACGAATGTTACGAGTGTACGAATAAATACGAATGCGTCCGAATTTCGAATAAACGAAAATTAAACTAACGAAAAAACGAATCAACGAAAAATAACTCTTACGAATGTACGAATCGTTACAAATACAAACACTGACGACTTACGAATGTACGAATCGTTACAAATACGAACACCAAATTTACGAATTGTTACGAATCAACGGAAACGAAAAAAATGAAAATAAACAAATTTTTTTCGGAAACGAAAACAAATTTTTTTGTTGTGCACATGTCTAATATATAGCGTCATAGAGGGCATGATATGGCATAAAATCTTTCATGCTATGTGAATCGAGCACTGGTTATATTTGGAACTCTGTCCTCTATACCGGTAAAGGAACCAAATTCAACCAAAAATATAGTCATTATGGTATGGCAACCTCTTCAGTTCTTTCATTGATTGAGCCATTGCTGAATCAGGGCTATTATGTGACTACAGACAATTTTTACACATCTCCTGAACTCTATGAGTTCCTTCTACATAACAAAACGGATGCTTACGGGACCGTTAGGGCTAACTGGCATGATATGCCACCAATCTTTGGCACAAAGAAGCTCAAGACGGGAGAAATAGTTGCCTGGCAGAAAGGCAAAATGATGGCACTCCGATGGCGGGACAAAAAAGATGTGTGCTTAATGAGTACAATCCACAACACCTCCGCTGTCATGGTACACACAAAGGGTGGGAAAGACATAATGAAACCACAAGTGGTTATGGACTACAACAACACCATGGGAGGTGTTGACAGAGCTGACCAGGCCATGACATTTTATCCAGCCATGAGAAAACAGCAAAGAAAATATTATAATCAGATCTTCAGGCATATTCTTGAACAATGCCTATGGAATGCATTCATTATATTAAAAAAAAAAGAGAGTGACAAGCCTGTGGTTCTTGCGGACTTTGTTTGGACAGTAGCAGAACATATCTTTCTGAACAACCAAACACCAATGGTTGCAAACAGAGCAGGACTGTGTTGTGGTGTTGTCAACCCAGAACGCCTGACTGGTCGTCACTTTATGTACCACATCCCACCAACTGTAAAAAAGGCAGCACCCACAAGGATGTGTGTAGTTTGCTGCTCAAAGCGTGATGACACTGGAAGGAAAATCAAAAAAGAAACCAGGTTCTACTGTCCTGATTGTGACGTTGGACTTTGTGCTGTCCCTTGTTTTAAAATTTACAATACCTGGGATGTTTACTGAAGCAATATGACTGTTAAGTAAGGATGAGCTCAGGCGTGTTCGCATGGTCCCCATGCAGAGCCCACCAGGAAGTCGGCAGTGAGACATTTCCCAATCTCTGCAGCCGCACAACGGGGCAATGTCTCATTGCCTGTGATTAGCGCAGCGCTGTGCCAACTTCCTGGCGGGCTCTGCAAGTGGACCATGCGAACACGCCTGAGCTCATCCCTACTTGTAATATTGCACCCTTGTTTGGCCCAAAAAAATGTTAATGTTTTTGATTTGTTTATATTATTAACTAAAATGTATTATCATTATTATATATTATTTGGTATTATTATTAGTTAGTTATTATATATATATATATATATATATATATATATATATATATATATATATATAATTTCTGATTTTGTGTTTAAAACTTTATCATACCCGGGATGTCCCAGGATGTCTACTAGACTTTGGACAGATTTAAGTGAGTTATTCCTAAGAATTACAGGCCTACAATATAACATGCCAAATTTCCATCCAAAATAATTGTACCGCTTTCAGCACCTAAAATCCGACATAATCATACCACCAGGGAGGTTAAACACAATTTTTATTCTCAGCATTGCTCAGCCAATTAATGATCCTCTCTCCAAGGCTGAGAATGTGGCAACGGTAACCCAGAAAGGAAATTGTATTGAGGGAAATATATTTAAATAGCTGCTCAAACTTGTTCCTTATGTATAGCATCACTAAATCTATCCGTAGACATTAAATGGCCTTTCAGTGTTAGCAAACAATGTGACAGCTGAAAGATTTTTTCCCTCTGAAACGCAGATAAACATACATGCCTGTATCAAATAAATTATATTCTTTTCACCTTTGTAGTAGTGAAATTAAAAAATGTAAAATAATAATCTGATTATAGTGTCCAATCATCCTAATTATCAGCGTGTACACGTGGCCTATAAAACCATCAAGAAAAGGGTACATAATGGGTTTGTTTTACTAAAATTGGTGCAGAATATGGTGCAGCTGTGTATGGTAGCGAATCAGCTTTTAACTTCAGCTTGTTCAATTAAGCTTTGACAGAAAAAAAAAAATTGAAGCCTATTGCTTTCAATGTAGAGTTGCACCAGATTTTGCACTCTCCAGTTTTAGTAAACCAACCCCATTGTTTCATCTTAGTTCATGAATATTATTTTGTTATATAAATCAAGCTAATAATAATCCATGGTATCAACATTTAAAACACTTTCAAGCCAAATTCCAGACATTCTGCGTAGAGTGTGGAAGAGTTAGAACCTGTGTTAACTTTTCATTACCATACATGTTTTTTTTCACTTACTGGTAATTCGTCACAAACATAAGGGAGCAGGCAAAATATTTTTAACCAGGGGTAACAGATAGGGATGAGCCGAACACCCCCAGGTTCGGTTGCACCAGAACCCGCGAATGGACCTAAAGTTTGTGCGAACATTAGAACCCTATTAATTACAATGGACGCGAACGTTTAAATCAAAAGTGCTAATTTTAAAGGCTAATATGCATGTTATTGTCATAAAAAGTGTTTGGGGACCTGGGTTCTGCCCCTGTATTAAGGCAAATTATTTTTTAAAAAAGGCAGTTTTTTCGGGAGCAGTGATTTTAATAATGCTTAATGTGAAACAATAAAAGTGTAATATTCCTTTAAATTTCGTACCTGGGGGGTGTTTATAGTATGCCTGTAAAGGGGCCCATGTTTCCCGTGCTTAGAACTGTCCCTGCACAAAGTGTCATTTTTGCAGGAAAAAAAGCTATTTATAATCACTCGCGGCTAATGAATTGTCGGCTCCCGTAACACAGAGAACAGTCATTCATTGAAAGTCATTGATAAAAAAAAGTAATTGATAAAAAAAAAGTGCGGGGGTCCCCCCAAATTCAATTATCAGGCACTTCAGGTCTACTATGGATATTAAGGGGAACCCCGGCCAAAAAAAAAAAAAAGAATGGCGTGGGGTCCCCCTCAAAATCCATACCAGACCCTTATCCAAGCACGCAACCTGGCAGGCCGCAGGAAAAGAGGGGGGACGAGAGCGCCCCCCTCCCTCCGGAACCATACCAGGCCACATGCCCTCAACATTGGGAGGGTGCTTTGGGGGTCTGGGCTCCCATTTATGCAAATAGGGTAGTTTATATTGTATATTATTGTTAACTAGGTTAGAATATATTTCTGACATCAGTCCTGATCTTCTGGGTGACTTCAAACAAATGTTCTCATAGAATGTTGGTGGTTTTGTCTCTTTCATTAGGAAATACTTGTTATAAAAATTTCTAATTTGAAGAAATTTACTAAATTCATAGGAATCTGATATCTAGCTTTAAGTGAAGAATGAGGTGAAGGAGGTGTTTTCAATAAATTTAGAGAGGAATGTCAAATTGTTGTTAATCCATCATATGAATTCTTTTGTGTCTTAAAAGGCTTGGGAAGAATTTTGTGTCACCTATGAAAGAATATAAAGAAGTACCATGATTACAGAATAAACATATATAAATAGAACTCAACATTTTAACAAAATACGAATTAGACATAAAACAAGTTTGACATATATAGAATAGAGATATAACTTTTACATCAATAATAACATAAATATCAGCAAATGAAGCAAAACAAGTCATATCTACTAATTATTTACTATTTAGCAATGGTCTTGCATTGGTATTTTAGGAGAAAATAGATTCTCTTGATCTATGTTCATTCATTAATCATTGTACTATTGTATATTCTATATACAATTGTGCTCATCTCAATGGCTTAGTTTGTTGCACTCCTACCTAGAAAGACTCAGGTCATGGTTTCAAATCCCAAGCATGGTATCACCTGCTTAAAATTTAAACAGCATAGTATGCTGGAAATGGGTGAGCTCCTAATCGCCTCTGCCACAACATCATGGTTATTTTCATAAATTGCATACAATGGTATGTTATTTAGCAAAAATATTATTGTGTGGAAATAAAATAATCAAACACTAGTGAACACGCAGGGTTCAAATCCCAAACATGCTAAGTTCTTTTTGTTCACACTAGGCCAATGTGCTGAGTACAATTAGACACGCATAATAGTTTAGTACAGTGTTTCTTAATTCCAGTCCTCAAGGCGCACCAACAAGTCATGTTTTCAGAATTTCCCTAAAATGAAACGGCTGTGGTAATTACTAAGGCAGTGAAATTGATCAAATCACCTGTGCAAAATAATGGAAAGCCTGAAAACATGACCTCTTGGTGCACCTCGAGGACTGGAATTGAGAAACACTGATTTAGTATGATTAAAGAATGAACATAGATAATTAGAGCTCTATAGTCTCCTACAAAAGAAATGTAACATGAACAAAAAAAATAAATAACATGACAATAACAGACATGTAACTGTAAATGATAAATACATGTAACCTTACAGAATAGCAAACATTACTCTAATAATCATTCAGAACAGCATTCGTTAGCAAAAGAAGAAAACAAACTATGTACAATAATTGTAATATAAATAAATAGCCGCACACAAGGTAGAGCACACCCCATATAAGAATGGTTTATTGGCATACATTTACACACATGATCATAGCTAAATACTGCAGTACAGTAAACTCAAGGAAACTCATTGGTAATTGCCAGTTATGGAACTGTGACTATGCCGAATTGGAATTTACTAATGCTCACTTACTCACTTTTTCGTCTGCATGTTTACCTAGTTGACGTCTTAATTGGCTTAATTGGGAGTTACTAAATGTTGAGTGACTACTTTTGCTCCTTATTCTTAGTAAATAAGGGCCCTCAGTGTTGCAGTTATCTGCTCTGTTGAGTGTCAGACATCTTTTTTTTATATATACTTACAAGGACTGAAGAGATTATAATTTACTTGTTATCAACCATGTTAACATTAAAAATCTGGGATCAATGGACGATTGCTATATGATATCTCTAAAGACTAGTTAACCTTACATAATCTTGGAACTGCTAATAAAAAGTTTGTTGGTTTATCAATTATTCACCTAAATTTCCTCTTGTTTATTCAAAAAGCCCTATCACATCCTTAATTTTCTATACCAATAACAGAAGGCAATAGTAGTAGTAAACTGTCTGATAATATTATCAAATACATTGATTACCAAAGCAGAAAAAATAAATAAAAGAAGAAAAAGTATAATGAGTGACTAAAGATTATTAATAATCTGAAAATTAGTGGAATAGGTGAGACACCTAGGTTAATTAGCAAAATACGTATTGCCCATAGACAGTTTATACACTGTATAAAGAAAATACACCAAGTACTAAATAAATTACACAACCACATACAGTAATGACAATAATTTAAAATCCACAAATTAGTAATCCATGCAATGCACATTATATTAATTCCACCTCAAAGAATTAAACACACTGTATATAATGATATATAACACTTTATAATAACAATAATTCAGTGATTATTTTCAGAAGGACTCAAGATAGAACCACTGATACATTTTCATTTTTGTTGGATCCTGGAATGTATGAAGAAGTGTATTGTATTATATTATGAGCTGAATCTTTGACCACAACTATTATGCTTGATACTATTTCATGGTGCGCTAGAAATGTATCACTTTGCCCTATCCTTAGATGAGCTCACTGAGTGGTGAAGACATCCTCATTAAACACAAGTTAAAAGACTTGCTCAACAAGAAGCAGGCCAAATTAGAGGTATACAGAACAGCAGGTGAAAAACAAATGTCACTGATCAAAGAACTTAAAATCTAAAATAATAAAGCTGTTACACAGCATTTAGTTTAGTCCCAAGCATACAACGTTTTTAAAAACATAACAAATAAAGAAAGCTATGCCCAAATACACATTAAAATAATTTTATAAAGCTATTCTAGTGGGATCTTTTTAGATGTAAAATGTACAATGCTGAGATAAAGAATGGTTTAGAGATAATAATACGACTGATAAACTATAGTAATTAATTAGGAGTAATAGTATATTATATAGTATACTGTACAAAGGGATAACAAATATAGTATTTTCCTGGATTAATTGAAATACACTGTGAACAGAAGACATGTATGATTCTGTCAAGATTCAAGATTGCACTGACTTGCAAAAAAATGTGTATTGTTGTGGGAAGATGGCAGAGAAATTAATATTTGAAGTTACTTATACCACCGTTAAAAATTTAAATAATGGCTAAAATTGTATTTCTTTCCCTTCATTACAATTAGCATTTTGCAACAAAACCTTTGGATTTATGAAGATACTTGCAAATATACAGTACATTTAACCTAACAACCTTACCATATCACAGGTATTATATGGCGGATATATCTTTCCAGTAGAGGACGCATCATTGTTCAGTTGTACAAATATATGTGCTTTAGAATTTTCAGTAAAGCGTAATATAATAAATTCCAGAATTAGGAAACATTTACAATAGATATTATTTTTGCTATAATTGATCATGCAATGCAAGTAAATACCATTTTTAATTACAAAATATATTTTCTTAAGGTTACATACCCTGGTTCCAAACCTGCAGTCTTTCAATATTTATTGTGCAATTCTTGGGCTTCAGCATCCAGTAGTCAGTGTTTTCAATTGTGTTTTAAAGGTGCTTACCAAGGAACAGTGAAGGAAAATATTAGATAAACTGATTTCTACAAGCTAAGTTAATTGGGTTAGTTCTTTCACACCTTCTTTTTTTATGTGCTGTTGTCAGAAACCATGAAATCAGGCTGACACAGAAGTACAGTTAAATCACACTTGTTTAATAATAAAAGTAAAGAGAACAAACGTAGTCAAAACATAGCCAAAGTTCAGTAAGCGGAATGAATAGTCAGCCAAACCAGAAGTCAGTGATCAATGTAGTGGAACAGCAAGCAGGATCTGGAGCCAGAAGGGATGTCAGCAAGTCTTGAACAGGATCTCAGGAGATGTTTCTGTGATGTTGACCAAGGCAAAGGCAGAGTTCCTCTGGATTGGATGACTTAAGTAGGCAGGACTGATGAGCAGGATATCATCAATAGCTGAGTCACTGTGGAGAGAATGCTGGCAATTAGCCGACAGCTGAGCGGCCAGCTCAGAGAAGGAAGGGCTGAGCCCAGCCCGACAGTTCCCCCTCCTCAACAAACCCCTCCTCCTTGGAGGACCACCAGGCTTGAGGGGAAAATGTCTATGGAAATCACAGAGGAGGACAGGGGCATGTACGTCCGAGGATGAGACCCAAGAGCTTTCCTCCAGACCGTACCCTTTCCAATGCACCCGGTATTGTATGCGCCCACAGAACCTACGGGAGTCAACAATGGACTGTACTTCATACTCCTCATGGTTCTCAACCTGTACAGGGTGAGGATGTGGCATCGAGTTGGTAAAGCAGTTGCAGACCAAAGGTTTTAATGAAATATATTCATGAAATATATTTGAAATACGCATATTAGAAGGAAGGTCTAAGCCACTGGGTTAATCCTGCGAAGAATACGGAAAGGCCCAATAAACCGAGGTGCGAACTTCAGTGAGGAAAAATGAAGTCTGAGGTTGCGAGATGACAGCCAGACCTTGGTAGGAAGGCGCAGGCAGGCGTCTGCGGTCAGCATGGTTGCAAAGCCTCCTGGATGTGCTCAAGTGGAACGAAGACCACAGAGATGCTCCTCAAACGCAGGAATATTTTGCAGAAGAAACGAGTCAGGCAACATGGAAGGTTGGAAACCATAATTTGCCATAAACGGGGACAATCGGGAAGCAGAATTCAAGGCACTGTTGTGAGCAAACTCTGCCCACGGTAATAGGTCTGACGAGTTGTTATGATGGTCAGAAATATAGAAAATATAGCAATGTAGGAATTGTTCCAAGGACTGATTGGCTCATTCTGCGGCCCCATTAGACTGTGGATGATACGCAGAGGAGAAAGCAAGCTGAATTCCCAACTGTGCACAAAAGCTTTGCCAGAACCGGGACACAAACTGACTACCCCTGTCTGAGACAATCACCTTGGATAGCCCATGTAAGCAAAAGATCTCCTAAGCAAAAATGGAAGCCAATTCCTTAGAAGTGGGCAACTTCTTAAGTTAAATACAATGACACATCTTTGAGAACCGGTCAACGACCATAAGGATAACTGTGTTGCCCTGGGAGTTGGGTAACTCCACAATGAAATCCATAGGCAGGTGGGTCCAGGCAAGGTGTTGTGGAGTCTTACTCTGAGCACAAACGGAACAGGCAGCTACAAAGGCAGTTACATCAACACGTAGACTAGGCCACCAGAATTGTTGGGAAATGGCCCAAAAGAGTTAATTCATCCCAGGGTGGCAAGCAGTCTTGGGAGAATGATAAGTTTGGAGCATGGCAGTACAGAGACTCTCTGGGAGAAAGCAGCGGTTACAAGGTTTCTCAGGAGGAGTATGGACCTGAGCAGCAAGAATTTTGTCACCCAAAGGAGAAGTGAGACTGGTGTGAACCATAGCCAGAATACGATCAGGAGGAATCACAGGAATCGGAACCTACTCCAACTTGGAAGTGGAGGAAAATTGTTGTGACAAGGCGTCAGCCCTTACATTCTTAGTACCGGGTAAGAATGAGACAATGTAATTTAAACTTGACAAGAAAAGAGCCCTTCATGCCCTTCTGGAAGAGAGGTGTTTAGCCTCAGACAAGAATGCAAGATTCTTAAGGTCAGTAAGAATGAGAACCGGCACAGTGGTACCTTCGAGGAGATGTCTCCATTCTTTCAGGGCTAAAATGATCGCCAACAGCTCTCTGTCACCAATCTCGTAATTTGACTCCGCAGGTGACAATTTCTTGGAAAAGTAGGATGTGCCAACACAGGAGCAGAAACAAAGGCAGCCTTAAGACTCTCAAAGGTGTTAATGGACTCAGAGAACAACTCTGTAGGTTACTGTCCTTTCTGGTCCTATCAGTCAGGGGCTTGACCAGAGATGAGAAGTTACGAATAAACTTCTGATAATAGTTGGCAAAGGCCAGGAAACGCTGTAGAGGACGTATGGGTCATGGACACTGTAGAACTGCCGAAAGTTTCTCTGGGTCCTTCGAAAAACTAGCAGTGGAAATTACATACCCCAGGAATTTAACCTGTTCAAGATGGAACACGCACTTTACAATAGAGATTGTTCTCTTAGTTTCTGAAGCGCATGACAGACATCTGTGTGGTGGCTCTCCAGGGACTTGGAAAATATGAGGATATCGTCGAGATAAACCACCACACATAACTGGAACAAATCTCGGAGGACATCGTTAATTCCTGGAAAACTGCTGGGGTGTTACAAAGGCTAAAAGGCATTACGAGGCACTCATAATGGCTTGTTCTGGTATTAAACACAGTTTTCCACTCGTCCCCCTCTTTAATCCTCACGAGATTGTATGCCCCGCTCAAATCAAGCTTTGTGAAAACCGTTGCTCCCTTGAGGAGGTCAAATAATTCCGTAATCAACTGAATCGGATAGGCCTTCTTAATCGTGAAACGATTGAGACCCCTAATATCAATACAGGGTCTCAGTTTACCACTCTTCTTCTTCACAAAGATGAAACCAGCAACAGCAGGAGACGAGGATTTGCGGATGAAACCTTGAAAAAGTGCGTCTGCAACATACTCCTCCGTGGCCTTATACTCCAAGACCGACAAAGGGTAAACTCTGCCACGAGGGGGTATGGCACCAGGTTGAAGGTCAATTGCGCAATTATACATCCGGTGTGGAGGAAGACTACCGGCTTGACCTTTGTCAAAGACATCTCTAAAATCGCGGTGCTCCTCCTGGCAGGGAGGAGAGTGAAGAGGTGCACAGGAACTTGGCTACCTTCTGGAAGCATGTCTCACTGCATTGTGGTGACCAGGAGAGAATCTCAGCACGGAGCCAATCAAAAGAGGGGTTGTGCCTTGGTAACTAAGGATAACCAATACCAGCAGAAACTTAGGTGAGGAAATAACTTGGAAATTGTATTATCTCATGGTGAAGAGCCCCTACAGCCATATGGACCCTGGTATCTGTGGTACCTAACACTAGCTTATAAGTGTCCCCACAGTGGAGGCACATGAATTCTGATGGATAGGTGAGAGCAGGTGGACTGAAGGGGAGCCAACCCTTCTTAAAGGTACAGGGGCACACTGAACACCCAGCATATAGCACCATGGCTGCAAAGGTGTCAGTGCGTTGCCTGACCATAAAACACAACAGTTTTATCCTTGGCCTTGTTTATAACTGTTGTTAGCCCTCCAATGCTTCTTACTGATAGCCAGCTATAGATGGGGGCAAGTGACGTACCCTTTTTGTATCACTGTTGTGTTTTATGGTCAGGCAACACACTGACACCTTTGCAGCCACTGTGCTAAATGCTGGGTGTTCAAAAAAAATACACTTTAATGAGTTTTAATGCAAAAAAAAACACAATATATATATAACCCAATTCATTGATAAAATATAAAAGATGATGTTACACAGAGTAAATATATACTTAATGTGTCATGCTTTAAAATTGCCCGCGCTTGTGGAATGGCGTCAAACTATGATACTTAACCACTTGCTGACTGCCGCACGCCAATTTACATTGGCAGAATGGCACGGGCAGGCAAAAGGGCATACCTGTACTTCCCTTTGAATTTACCACCCAGTGCGCGCGCGCCTGTCGTGCACCGCGGGAGCGTGTGCGCCCGCCGTGCACCACGGGAGCATGCCCAAGGGTCTCGTGAACTCGATGTTCACCGGCGGCCCATGATTGCAGCGAGGAGAGGCAGAACAGAGAGATGCCTATGTAAACAAGGCATTTCCTTGTTCTGCCTAGCAACATGACAGGGATCTACTGCTCCCTGTCATCAGGAGCAGTGATCTCTGTCATGTTGTAGTGAGCCCACCCCCCCTACCGTTAGAACATATCCAGGGAACACACTTAACACCTTGATCGCCCATTAGTGTTTAACCCCTTCCCTGCCAGTGTCATTTATACACTAATCAGTGGCTATTTGTAGCTCTGATTGCTTTTTAAATGTCAATGGTCTGAAAATAATGTCAAAAGTGTCTCATATGTCCGCCATAATGTCACAGTCCCTATAAAAATCACAGATCGTCGCCATTACTAGTAAAAAAAAAAAATGAATCATAAAAATGCGATAAATCTATCCCCTATTTTGTAGATGCTTTAACTTTTGCGGAAACCAATCAATATACGCTTATTGCGATTTTTTTTACCAAAAATATTTAAAGAATACATATCTGCCTAAACTGTGGAAGAAATTTGTTTTTTTTTTATATTTTTTGGGGATATTTATTATAGCAAAAAGTAAAAATATATTGCTTTTTTTTTTCAAAATTGTCGTTATTTTTTTGTTTATAGCAAAAAAAAAAAAAAAGCACAGAGGTGATCAAATACCACCAAAAGAAAGCTCTATTTGTGTAAAAAAAAGGATGTCAATTTTGTTTGGGTACAACGTTGCACGACCACGCACTTGTCAGCTAAAGCGACGCAGTGCCGCATCACAAAAAATGCTCTGGTCAGGAAGGGGGTAAATCCTTCTGTGGCGAAAGTGGTTAAAAATCTCCAGAGGTGACGCTTTTAAAAAAATGTGTACAGGTTACCTGTTTAGAGTTACAGAGGAGGTCTAGTACTATAATTATGGCTTTCTAATGTTCACAGTGATACCTCACATGTGTGGTGCAAACATTGTTTACATATTCGCACACAACTTACGTATGTGGTCGCTTCTACGTGCGAGTATGGAGGAATGGGGTGCTTTCATTTTTTTTCCTTATTTATTTTCACACTGTCCCTTTATTTATTTCTTTATGATCATTTTTATCCCTATTGCGTGGAATGTAAAATCCCTTGTAATAGGGATAACAGGTCCTTTTTATGGAGAGATCTTAGGTCTCTAAAACCCCAAATCTCTCCTCTACCTTTGAAAGCAAAAGATTAAAAAAAAAATTAGATCTTTTTTTTTTTTACTTCTGCCCTAGACTGAAAGTGATATCATGACATTGTTCTGGCTCCGCCTAGATCATAGAGGTGATCAGAAACGATCTGGTCTCTGTTCACCTCTGTGACCTGCCACACGAACTGTTGGATCGTTTCCCGAAAAACACATAGAAACACAGACGAGTGGTGGGGGATAGACCCCTTCAGCTGCTTCTGAAAGCTACCAATCGGCTACTGAGCCACTCATACCACTTTCATGAAAAAAGAAAATCCCCAGATGAAAAAAAAAATACTGAGGTTATGGCTGATAGCTTCAGCCATAACTAAAGTAAACCATTTGCAAACTGCAACGCATATATACATATTGCGGTCGGTAAGTGGCAACAATACAGCTTAAGCCTAGTTTCTAAGCATGTGAATAATGTATGGAGGTCATCAAACATTTTAAGACTTTTGTAATCTAAGGTCCCTCATGTCTGATACGTATTTGTGTATTTCTGTAGGGAGATGGAGAGCACCCCAAAACACATTCCTCTACTCCTCCTGAGTATGGCGATACCACATGTGTGAGACTTTTACACAGCCTGGCCACATACAAAGGCCCAACATTGAAGTAGCACCTTCAGGTGTTCTACGAGCATAAATCATACATCTCATTTCTCAGCTGCCTATTACACTTTTGCCCTGGAGCACTAGGACAATGGAATTGCCCACAAAATGACCCCATTTTGGAAAGCAAACACCCCAACGTATAATCTATGAGGCATAATGAGTCTTTTGAACGGTTTTGAACAATTTTTTTCCAGAAGTTTTTGAAAAATGTGGAAAAAAATGAAAACTCATTTTTTTTATACAAAGTTGTCCATTTATATTGATATTTCCAGCACATAGCATGTACATAGCAAAAATTACACCCCAAAATTGATTCTACTACTCTTTCTGAGTATGGTGATACCACATATGTGAGACTTTTACACAGCCTGGCCACATACAAAGGCCTAACATTGAGGTAGCACCTTCAGGCATTTTAGGAGCATAAATTTAAAAAAAATATTACCTGTGGTTTTAGTAGTGTCCACAGAGGAGAGAGTTGGTCCAGGCAGCAGGCAGGGATGTGCTTAGCTACAACAATAGTAATTATCCAGGCAGCAGGCAAGAACATTGTCTATAGTCGGCACAAGGATATTGTTAGCACAGCCAAAGCATTTGTCCATAGGAATTGTCCAGGCAGAGGCAGTCAACACAGCCATAATATTGGTCCTGGTACACTGTTACCTGCAGGCACTCATTATTGTACTGCTCTCCAGCCCTTCATAAACATACTGCCTCTTGCTACAGCTAATTATTTCCATAGTCCAGGTAGCAGGCAGAGGTGTGGTCAGTTCATGCCGTAGGCAGAGGCATGATGGCTGTAAGTAAGCAGCAGGCTGAAGGCCTCAGTCAGACTTGTGCACAGGGTTAGAGGCCCACCCAAATCTCTATAAAGCCTCCAGACTCCAGAGCCTAATCTGGAAATTTCAAAACCCGGAGAAAACAAAAAATAGTTTTCTCCATCCGGAAAAACAATTCTGGAACCCCTCACATATGTGAGACCCCTGTGTACTACAGTAGCAGGGCAACAGATTAATCCAAGCGGTAGGCAAAAGCATAGTCCATAAGACAGGCCAGGGTCAGTTCACATGCAAGCAGTCCAAGCGGTAGGCAGAACATAGTCGATAAAACAGGCCAGGTCATTTCACGTGGAAGCAGTCCAAACGGTTGGCAAAGGTATAGTCAAAATACAGGCCAGGGTCAGTTCACGTGGAAGGCAGTGGCATGGTTATTTGAGGAAGCATGGAAAATGGTCAGCACAGATGATGAAAATGGGGAAATGGTTACAACTATGGGCTAACACTTTAGGGAAGTGTGAAAAAGTCAGAAGCATTCACCAATGCAAAGGCCAGGCTCAGAGGGACACTGGGGATAATGGTAGCTGGTATCTTTTTGAAATCCTCTTTTGGTGCATACGCAACATCTTTTTTGGCGTGTTCGGCCTGCTTCAGATGTTGTCTGGAAATGTTGTCTGGAAAGTGGCGCTCATGAAGTTGGCTAACAGCCTCAGAGCGAAGGTCTTCTGGTGGGGGGTCTTTGATGGTAGATGAGGGATGTGACAACTTCTTTGATTTATTTTAGGAAGGGGGTGGGGCTTTCTGTGGATTTGGTGTAGATAATGTATGCGCTATAAATGGCCAAATGGATGAGATAAATTGCTACTTTCTTGTACCAGAAATGGGACCTTTTTATTGACAAATAGGGCTGAAGCATTTGGTCGTTGAAATCCACCCCCCCCACCCCCCCATGTAGAGATTGTAATCTTGGACACATGTTGGCTTTTCAATGTGATCTTGTCTTCTTTGAACCTCAACTGTAGTGTCATCATGGATAGTGAACATCATTTGCACATTTCTGTTATCCTTCCACCTCAAGGCCAGCATTTCGTTGCATCTCAATGTTGTTCCTTCACCCTTCGTAGTTTTTTGTTGACTAGGGATTGTGGGAAGCTCTTTCTGTTTTTCTGAAAGGTTCCGCATGCCAGGGTTTTTTGCGAGGTATAGATGTTTGAAAAGGGGCAAGCTGGTATAATAGTTATCCAGGTATAAGGGATATCCTTTATTCAGCAGTGTGTATGCCAGGTCCCATACAATCTTTCCACTTGTGCCCATGTAGGCCAGGCAGTCAGGGGGCTGGAGCTGGGAATCTCTTCCTTCATATATGCAGAACATATACAGATATACTGTGACTCTCTCGCAACGTTTATAAAATTTGACTCTGTATCTGGCCCTTTTCCTAGGAAAAGGGTACCAGGGACTCATCCACACATATATGTTGATTGGGGACGTAGAGTTCTTCAAATCGTTGGGAAAATAAATTTATGGTTGGGCGAATTTTATATAATTTATTGTAATTTGGATAATTTCAGGGAGGGCACTGGGTATTGTTGCTGAAATGAAGAAAGCGCATAAAAATCTCATATCGGGACCTGGGAATTACAGCAGAATAAATGGGCATGTAGTGGATGGGGTTGGTGGACCAGTAGGCATGTCTGTCATTTTGTTTTTGCAAGCCCCGTGTTTATGGTGAGGCCCATAAACAATTTGAACTCCTCCAAAGTCAAATCTCTCCACTCAAATGGATGGGCTTATGATGATTAGGGGTTGTTGGCAATATGCTGCCGGACATATAGATTCATCTGGTCCACAGTAAATTTCAGCAGCAAGTGTCTGGCAAAAACACATAAAAGCAATACATTTCTGTAAACTGACTGTGTGGTGAAAGGGGTAATTCTTGCTGATTCCGAACTGGAAGGCAGCCACGTTGGGTTGGCAAGACCAGCTGGGAGGTACTGACCCTTTTGAAAAAGTCACGTGTTCAGTGACGATATGCGTCAGGGAAGGAGCCAGGTGTCAGTGTTTTGCTTCCGGTCACGGCCGAGACCGGAAGCGTTCTTTTTCTTCATCGTTTGCGACAAGTTTTAAATGTAAGTTACTATGTTTTTTTGAATAAAATTTGTATCGCTATACTACACATTGGACCCCCCTCTCTCCTTTATTGCCCACTATATTATTAACTAGATATCGGAGTATTGCAGTTCCTTATTGTAGTGGATACAGGGAGACTGACCTGCCCAAATGTTATTACACATACAGCGCTGCTAGGCCTGTGGAGGCCGCTGTTGGAGGTGAGAGGCTGGGGGAAACAGTGTAGAGCACCCTGGATGACACAGAATTCACTGGATGGATGGATGCACATAATATCACTATTAAAACACAGAAATATATTTAACTGTTTATAGACAATTGCAATCAATTTTTGGCACTTGCAGTTTATTTATATATGTGATTTACCTATGTATTTATTACCCATATTGCACGTTTGAAGTTTATTTTATTTTATTGATTTATTCCCATTATTTATTGATTGGCACATTATGCTGGAGAGGAATTGCACTTTATTTATTTATTTGAATACTGTTGGGGAATAAGTCTTTCCCCTTGGATATTTCAGCCATTTCAGATATTTTACACATATGTTTTAGGTTGGAAACATTTGCACATATTTTCACATGAGGATTTATTTTATGCACATCAATTTAAATGCGATATTTTTATCTTTACATTTATGCATAAGGTTTGAAATATATACTTGCACATGAGGTTTCATGCACACCAGGTTTATTAATCTTTATGTGACTTTTATGTGATTTTACCCATATTTTATGCAATCAATTTTAGTACTTTATATAATAATTTATTAATTTAACAAGGTAGCGCCACATACTATATTTATCAGCTGGGAGGTACGTAGTGGCCCTGGCTCTATGGGGATGTGACACGCCAGTGCTGGTAGTTGGGGGATTTGCAGGTCCTGTGCTGGTACTTGCGGGCAATGCGGCACCGCTGGTACTGGGCATTTGTTCCCGGGGCCTATCGCTGGTGGCAGTGCTGGTACTGGGCCAGGGCATTTGTTCCTAGAGCCTTTGTTCCTGGGGCCTATCGCTGGTGGCAGAGCTGGTACTGGGAATTGGATCCTGGTAGCTGGCGGCTGCTTGGTTTTCAGAATGCTGTGCCCTTTTAGAAGGGACTCATTCTTCCTCCGAATCATTTGCCGATCTGCTGCTATCAACCAGTCATAATTCTGAATTTGATTCGGAATCAGAATTGGCATTGGAATCTGATGAGAACTCCTAGCTGCTCTCATCAGTAATGGAGAGGATCTGGAATGTCTCCTCACTGCTATATACTTTTTTAGACATGCTGTTGGCTGTGTACAAAGGGTGGCAGGCGACGGCCACTGATGGGCTTTGCGACACAAGACAGATGGGTGGAAGGTAACAGGCACTGATGGACTGTGCGGCATGTGACATTCACTGATGGGCTATGCGATGGGTGGCAGGTGACGGGCACTAATGGGCTGTGCGATGGGTGACAGATGGATGGAAGGTGACAGTCACGGATGGGCTGTGCGATGGGTGGCAGGTGATGTTCACTGATAGGTGATGATGGTGTGACTGATGATGGTCACTGATGGGTGATGGGTAATTGGCGATGGTCACTGATGGGTGATGGGTCACTGGCAATAGTCACTGATGGTTGAGAGGTGACTGGCAATGGTCACTGATGGGTGTCGGGTAATGGTCATTGATGTGTGACGGGCGATGGTCACAGATGGGTGATGGGTTATGGTCACTGATGGGTGATGGTCACTGATGGGTGACAGGCCACGGTCGGTGATGTGTGATGGTCAGTGATGGGTGACAGGCCACAGTCACTGATGGGTGATGGGTGCACCGCTGATGGTCACTGATGGCAGTCTCTGATGTAACAGGTGCACGTTATTGGTTGACAGGTGTCAATGGGGGTGATCAACAGGTGTGGTGTGGATGCAGATACTGATACTACACAGATCGGTAATTCATTGATCCCTTGCTCGTCTCTCCTCACACTAGAAACAGTGTGTGAGGAAGGAAGAGCTGGTATCGGCTACAGTAGTTACCGGTCTTTGTTTACATTTGTGATCGGCTGTGAATGGATCACAGCTGATCACATGGTAAAAGCCGCTAGCCAATGGCTATTTACCAGTGTCAGTGGTGAGCAGTGTTCCTGGGAACACACTGCCACAGACATGCACGTGCAATGCAATCACGATTGCGCGCATGCGCCGTGTGCAATGGGGCAGTACCATCTGTGATCGGTCATGACTTGATCACGGCCGATGACACGGTAAACAGCCATACCCAATGGCTGTTTGCCACTGTCGATGACGAGCTGTGTCTCTGTGACAAGCCGCCACCAACAGTGCTGGGAATGCATGCACCTGATCGCACACAATCCCTGTTTGAATGTTCATATGACGTCAACCCAGAACAAGAGCCGCTCGCCCCCTGTCATTTGACGGTGGGTGGGCGGCAAGCGACTAGAGATATCATGCTATGTCTCAAGGACTACAGATGCCATCTACCCCGAGAAGAGATTGACGCAGACAGCGCCAAGATGCCAGAGGTCCTGGGGCTTAAGGTCACCTTGTTCTCACTAATGTTGGTATTTCTCTTTTCCTTTCATTTTACTTCTTATGGACCATCTTCTATTTTTGTTTAATCACCTCAACATGCTTATATGATCTGGGTATACTCCCTTTTGGATGGAACTCTGGAACTGCCCATTTGGTTGTCCCCCTACTCTTCATTTGATTTTACCCAGAGTTTGAGCGGACGTGATTTGGTGACTTAAATACTCACTCCAGGCACATTCCCAAGGTATGCAGTTTCCTATGCACCATATTTTAAAGCTCTATTCAGGTAATTTTTGTCAAGAGTAATTGAGTGTAAAGCCAAGTTCAATGGTTTTTATAGTTTGGAGGTTTCTCTTTACTCCAACCCAATTATCCTTATTCAGGTTGTTGTATGTTTGTTTTTTTGGTTTTCTAGCCGTACCTCTTTTCTCATTACTAGCCTTATAATAATTTTTCTGCAAGAAACCCACTTTTACAACCACACCCATCCTTCCTACTTTGACAAATCCTTTAGACAATTTTTTTTACAACCTATAAGTCCAGGTCTCAGGGAGTGGCCATCTTTATTAAGAATTTCCTACAATTCAAGATCCAGAATATGTATAAAGATCCTGCTAGAGACAACAGTGCTGGCCGTGGACGTGGTCGTGCATCGTCATCAGCACGTGGCCATGGGACACGCTTGTCTTTGTTTTCGGCAGCTGGACATGTGGAGCCGCATCATGCCGAAGGCTTGGTAGAATGGATGACCAAGCCCTCCTCATCCTCCTCATCCTCTCTCACCCAGGCTGAGGGTACTGGCAGAGCTGCTGCCAACGCGTACTCAATGGCATCATCAGCCACCCCTTCCCTAGACCCACCATGTCCTCCTGAGGAGTCCCCCGAACTGTTTGAGCACAGTGTTGGGTACATGCTCCAGGAGGATGCCCAACGATTGGAAGGCAGAGAGAGGGGATGCTGAAGGACAGCAATCTGGCAGTACTGTTCCACCAGCTGCAGCTTACTGCAAGGTTTGCTCTAGTGGTGAAGAGGGAGGGGATGATGAGGTCACTGACTCCACGTGGGTGCCTGAAGGGAGAGAGGAGGAGGAGGAGGAGGAGGAGGAGGAGGAGGATGCGGCGTCACATGTCCAACGAGGCAGGATGCCCCCTGGAGGCCAACTAGAGGCCAGCACAGCAACTGTATCACACCGCAGAGCTCCACCTGTGCAGGGCGCTGCCTTTGCACGTTATCACAAAAGTTCTTTGGTGTGGGCCTTTTTTGAGACGAGTGCATCAGATCGCACCACTGCTATTTGCAATATTTGTCTCAAGCGTATCTCGCGTGGCCAAAACATCAGCCGCTTGGGCACCACAAGCATGAGCAGACATATGTCGACCTGCCATGCAGCTCGTTGGCAAGCACACATAAAAGACCCACACCAAAGAACAAAGCGGACCTCTCCTTGCTCCTCATCAGCTAGGATCTCCATCCCCACTATATCTTCAGTCCTCTCTGAAAGCTGCTCTGAGAGGACTGAAGGTGTAGAATTAGGTGTGTCACAACCAAGTACTTGCAGTACACCGACGTCCGATTGTAGCAGGCAAATTTCCCTGCCCCAGCTGCTGGACTGTCGAAAGAAGTATACTCCCAGCCATCCACATGCCCAGCGGTTGAATGCTAGCTTGGCTAAATTGCTAGCACTTCAACTGCTGCTTTTTCAGTTGGTAGACTCGGCCCCCTTCCGTGAGTTTGTTCAATGTGCGGTTCCTCAGTGGCAGGTTCCCAAACACCACTTTTTCTCACGGAAGGCGATTCCGTCTCTCTACCGGCATGTGGAAGGCAATGTCCATGCCTCGCTGGACAGGGCGGTCAGCGGTAAGGTGCATATTACCGCTGACTCATGGTCCAGCAGGCATGGACAGGGACGTTACCTTTCTTTCACGGCCCATTGGGTCACTCTATTGGCAGCTGGGAGGGATGCAGGACAAGGTGCAGTAGTGTTGGAGGTTGTTCCGCCACCACGCCTCCAAAATGCTACTACTGGTTGTGACACACCTCTCTCCTCCACCCCCTCCTCTTCTTCTTCCTCCAGTGCTCTGTCCTCGGAACCAGCGGTGCTCCGTAGGCGTACAAGGGGCTACGCGAGTACGCAGGCAAAAAGATGCCATGCCGTGCTTGCGCTGGTGTGTTTGGGGGACAGGAGCCACACTGGGGCAGAGGTTCTGGCAGCTCTGCAGGGGCAGGCCGAGAGGTGGTTGACGCCACGCCAGCTTAAGCCAGGAATGGTCGTTTCTGACAATGGCACCAACCTCCTCTCCGCCCTGCGACAGGGGCAGCTCACCCATGTGCCCTGTATGGCTCACGTCCTCAACCTGGTAATGCAGCGGTTCTTGGGCAGGTACCCAGGCTTACAGGATGTCCTGAGGCAGGCCAGGAAAGTCTGTGTGCATTTCCGCCGATCTTATAATGCCAGTGCTCGGCTGACTGAGCTGCAAAAGGAGCTGAACCTGCCCAAGAACCGCCTAATATGTGACATGCCCACCAGGTGGAACTCAACGTTGGCCATGCTGCAGCGACTGCACACGCAGCAGAGGGCCATCAATACCTTTGCGACTACGGCACCAGGACAGGGTCAGGGGAGCTTGGCTTTTTTTCCCCACGCCAGTGGAGCATGATCAGGGATGCATGCACTGTCCTCTCACCATTTGAGGAGGCCACGAGGATGGTGAGCAGTGACAGTGCATGCATCAGTGACACTGTACCTCTTGTCCACCTGTTGGAGCATACACTGCGTGGGATAATGGACAGGGCACTTGAGGCAGAACAGAGGCAGGAAGTGGAGGACTTCCTTGCCTCTCAAGGCCCCCTTTATCCAGACAGTGTTCCTTCTGTCCCACCCATCACACAGGAAGAGGATGAGGAGGAGGAGGAGGAGGAGGATTGTGTGAGCATGGAGGTGGAGCCTGGCACTCAGCATCAGCAGCAGCAGTCTTTTAGGGATGATGTACAGTCCCAACAAACCTGTGGACTTGTACGTGGCTGGGAGGAGGTGGCTGGCGATCATGTCATCCTCAGTGACCCAGAAGACTCCGGACCGAATGCCTCAGCTAACCTACGTAGCATGGCCTCCCTGATCCTGCAAAGCCTGCGGAAGGATCCTCGTGTTCTTCGGATCAAGGAGAGGGACCATTACTGGCTGGCCACTCTCCTTGATCCACGGTACAAGGGTAAGGTTGCGGACCTTATCTTGCCGTCGCAGAGGGAGCAGAGGATGAGGCATCTCCGGGAGGCCTTGCAGAAAGGTCTGTGCAACGTGTTCCCAGAAACTGGGAGGTTACAAACTCCTGGTCCTGGACGACGATTTGCTGGGGCTTCGGTCAGTAGCAGAAGGAGCGGTGGGGAAGGTGGATGTCTGACCGATGCGTTCAGACAATTTTTTAGTCCGCAGCCCCAAGGTATGATCGGTTCCAGCAACCATCGCCAGCGTCTGATATACATGGTGCAGGAATACCTAGGTGCAAGGTCAGACTTGGACACCTTTCCCACCGAAAATCCTCTGGCTTACTGGGTCCTGAAGATGGATCACTGGCCAGAGCTTGCACAGTATGCAATTGAGCTACTGGCCTGTCCTGCATCCAGCGTTCTTTCCGAATGCACATTCAGTGCTGCTGGAGGATTTGTCACCGATCATAGGGTGCGCCTGTCCACCGACTCGGTTGATCGACTGACCTTCATAAAAATGAATCAGTCTTGGATCACCACCAGCTACCAGGCACCTGAAGCGGATATAACTGAATAATTTATAATGTCACATCCCTTCAAGACTGCCTATGCTGAGTGACTGTCCTGTTATGTTCACTGACTATCCTCTTCCTCCTCCTCAATGATCCATGCCACCACACCAGTGCCTAAGGCACAATTTTTCAGCCCCTGTATAACAGGGGCGTGTACTTACATTTTTTTTTAAAAATGCTTCGCAACAGGTGTGACTGCTGTGCTCCAAGTACAGTATCTGTGAGGGGTTGCAGTGTTGTGGCACCAGCACCAGTGCCTTAGGCACAATTTTTCAGCCCCTGTTGGGGCGTGTAATTACAATTTTTAGGCAATGCTTTGCAACAGGTCTCATTGCTGTGCTCAGAGTACAGTATCTGTGAGGGGTTGCAGTGTTGTGGCACCAGCACCAGTGCCTAAGGCACAATTTTTCAGACCCTGTATAACAGGGGCGTGTACTTTCAATTTTTTTAAAAATGCTTCGCAACAGGTGTGACTGCTGTGCTCCAAGTACAGTATCTGTGAGGGGTTGCAGTGTTGTGGCACCAGCACCAGTGCCTTAGGCACAATATTTCAGCCCCTGTTGGGGCGTGTAATTACAATTTTTAGGCAATGCTTTGCAACAGGTCTCATTGCTGTGCTCAGAGTACAGTATCTGTGAGGGGTTGCAGTGTTGTGGCACCAGCACCAGTGCCTAAGGCACAATTTTTCAGCCCCTGTTGGGGCGTGTAATTACAATTTTTAGGCAATGCTTTGCAACAGGTCTCATTGCTGTGCTCAGAGTACAGTATCTGTGAGGGTTTGCAGTGTTGTGGCACCAGCACCAATGCCTAAGGCACAATTTTTCAGCCCCTGTATAACAGGGGCGTGTAATTACAATTTTTTTAAAAGATGCTTTGCAACAGGTGTGACTGCTGTGCTCCAAGTGCAGTATCTGTGAGAGGTTGCAGTGTTGTGGCACCAGCACCAGTGCCTAAGGCACAATTTTTCAGCCCCTGTTGGGGCGTGTAATTACAATTTTTAGGCAATGCTTTGCAACAGGTCTCATTGCTGTGCTCAGAGTACAGTATCTGTGAGGGGTTGCAGTGTTGTGGCACCAGCACCAGTGCCTAAGGCACATTTTTTCAGCCCCTGTATAACAGGGGCGTGTAATTACAATTTTTTTTAAAAATGCTTCGCAAAAGGTGTGACTGCTGTGTTCCAAGTACAGTATCTGTGAGGGGTTGCAGTGTTGTGGCACCAGCACCAGTGCCTAAGGCACAATTTTTCAGCCCCTATTGGGGCGTGTAATTACAATATTTAGGCAATGCTTTGCAACAGGTCTCATTGCTGTGCTAAGAGTACAGTATCTGTGAGGGGTTGCAGTGTTGTGGCACCAGCACCAATGCCTAAGGCACAATTTTTCAGCCCCTGTTTAACAGGGGCGTGTAATTACAAATCTTGATCTAATAGTTCACAGCAGGGCCCATTCCTGCGCCCACCAAGAGTAACTATGAGGGCCTACAGTCTTGTGGCAACACTGTCCACCACCACCACCACCAAAGGCCCAATTTCTCTGCCCTGTTCAACAGGTGCATGCAATTATAAATCTTGATCTAATAACTCACAGCAGGGCCCATTCCTGCACCCACCAAGAGTAACTGTGAGGGCTTACAGTCTGGTGGCAACACCGTCCACCACCACCACCAAAGGCCCAATTTTTCTGCCCTGTTCAACAGGTGCATGCAATTACAAATCTTGATCTAACAACTCACAGCAGGGCCCATTCCTGCACCCACCAAGAGTAACTGTGAGGGCTTACAGTCTTGTGGCAACACCGTCCACCACCACCAAAGGCCCAATTTTTCTGCCCGGTTCAACAGGTGCATGCAAGTACAAATCTTGATCTATTAACTCACAGCAGGGCCCATTCCTGTGCCCACCAAGAGTAACTGTGAGGGCTTACAGTGTTGTGGCTACACCAACATCTAATAGTGCAAATTTCTGCAGAGTATATACGGCAGGCCCCTACTTTCAAACATCCAACTTACAAACGACTCCTACTTGCAAACGGAAAGAGAAAACAGGAAGTCTACCCCTAGGAAGGGAAATTCTATCCTGTTACATTTAATTTGGGAAAAAGGTATCTCCTCTCTACTGATGCTTTATCACCAATCCTTGTTTCAATTAAAACCCCACTTTTCCTAAAACATTTGTCATTGAGACGGAAAGTGAGGTGAAATGTTCTGAACAGATGTGCAAAGACAGCAAATGTTACAGGGGTGATAACCCCTCCCTATGTTCTCCAAAAAGCTTAAAAATAGATTTTTTTGGGATGGAGCTACACTTCATAATGTACCTGTTCAGATTCTACTTAAAGCGGTTCTGCACTGGGTTTTTTTTTTGGGGGAATATGCTAAGGATTAATAGCAAAATTGGGGGACTCACCTGTTCCATCTTCCATCGCGATCGCAGCCGGTTTTCCTCCGATAAAGTTCTTTATATTCTGCTTTTCTGCTGGGGGCCATCTTGCCTGTGGGCATGTGAAACCCCACAGGCACTTTAGATGGCCCAGCATGCACCGCCGTTACTGCGCCGAGCTTGCGCATGCGCAGTAACGGCAAAGTGCAGCTCACGTTCTCTGAAATCTCGCGAGATGTCGGCACATCTTCCGACATCTCGCGAGATTTTGGAAGATGTGTCCGAAATCTCGCGAGATTTTGGAAGATGTGGCCGAAATCTCGCGAGATTTCGGAAGATGCCCGCACAGACTCCTGGGATCAATGACACCAGATCCCAGGAGACAGTGCGTCGTGACGAGGATCCCAGCACAGACCCCGCCCACCCCCGCAGAGACAGAGGACCGGAAGTCATAGTGAAAAAAAAAAAAAAAAAACACATTTCATTTAGTACTCTTTGCCTGATTTGGAAGGCAAAGAGATTTACTAAATGAAATGTGTGCAGAATCGCTTTAAGAACAAACCTACAGTCCGTGTCTTGTTTGCACCACCTATATACTGCTGTTCAGAGTATGTAGGTATAGGGTTTTATTTTGGGTGCGGGGTCCTCCTTAATATCCATACAAGACCCAAAGGGGCTGGGGTGGGGGGGGGGGGAGTGATGGGGTAGCCATGCCATTTTTCTCAAGGATTTTCAGCCATATGGCGGCCAGGACAAGACATGACATTAAAGCCGCAAGTGGTTTTAAATGGCTTCTTTTTTTCCTTTACAAATGTCATTTTGTGCAGGGACAGTTCTAAACACGGGAAACACATGCCACTTCACAGGCATACTTTAGACACCCCCCAGGTACCATATTTAAAGGAAAATTTACCTTTTTTTTTTTCACTTTATGCATCATTAACCGCTTCAATACAGGGCTTTTAAACACCCTTCCTTACCAGAGCACTTTTTGCGATTCGGCACTGCGTCGCTTTAACTAACAATTGCGCGGTCGTGCGACGTTACACCCAAAATAGAGCTTTCTTTTGGTGGTATTTGATCGCCCCTGCGGTTTTTATTTTTTGCGCTATGAACAAAAGAAGAGCGACAATTTTGAAAAAAAAACACAATATTTTTTACTTTTTGCTATAATAAATATCCCATTTTTTTCAAAAAAAAAACTATTTTTTTCCTCAGTTTAGGCCGATACGTATTCTTCTACATATTTTTGTTAAAAAAAATCGCAATAAGCGTATATTGATCGGTTTGCGCAAAAGTTATAGCGTCTACAAAATAGGGGATAGATTTATTGAATTTTTTTTTTTTTTTTTTTTACTAGTAATGGCGGGGATCTGCGATTTTTTTTTTTTTCGTGACTGCGACATTGCGGCGGACACTTCGGACACTTTTGACACATTTTTGGAACCATTCACATTTACACAGCGATCGTTGCTATAAAATTGCAGTGATTACTGTGTAAATGTGACTGGCAGGGAAGGGGTTAACACTAGAGGGCGCTGCAGGGGTTAATGTGTTCCCTAATAGACGTGATTCTAACTGTAGGGGGAGGGGACTTAAGGGGAGGAGACCGATCATGTGATCCTCTGTACTGGGATCACATGATCGGTCTCCTCTGCACTGACAGGACACACAGCTCCACGTTCCCGCCCGGTCCCGTTGTTTTAACGGGCAATCGCGGGTGCCCGGCGGACATCGCGGCCGCCGGGCACTCGCACCGGGTCCCGAGCGATGCCGCGCGCGCGCCCCCCAGGCGGCCGGGAATCCGAGGACGTCATATGACGCCCACCCAGGATGGTAGATCCACCTTGTGGGCGTCATATGACGGCGGGCGGTATTGAAGTGGTTAAAATGACTGCTCCCGAAAAAACTTTAGTTTTTAAAAGTTCTTTTTGCATTGATATATGTCCCCTGGGGCAGAACCCGGGTCCCCAAACATGTTTTATGACATTAACATGCATATTGTCCGTTGTAATTAGCAATTTTGATTTTGAACGTTCGCGTCCATTATAATGAATAGGGTTCAAAAATTCATGCAAACTTTCGGTCCGTTCGAAGGTTCTGGTGCGAACCGAACCCGGGGGTGTTCGGCTCATCCCTACTGCTAGTAGGTTTTTTATTCTTAAGGGCACCCTACAGGGGAAAGCTATTACACTTGCGGTTGTTTATGCACCTAATGAATCTCAAGCTTCCTCCTTCAAATATTTTTTTTCTACCCTAGACAAATATAGCTCTCCACATCTGGTGGTTGTAGTGGATTTAAAATTGGTGGCACACTTTAAACTCAACAGGAGCCGAATAGTAATTCATGCTAATGCCTTTCACAAGACACTCCAGAGGTTGATTGAGTCCTCTCAGCTTATTGACTCCTGGAGGGCTCATAATGTAGAGTACACGTACTATTCCCCAGTCCACGATAGTTACTCTCGTCTACACTAAATTTATTGCTTCCCGATTTTCCTAGTCAATTCCTCCTACATCCATGTTTGCCCTTGGTCAGACCATCACATAATCTAATTTCACGCCTCCTGCGTAGGCCTCTCCCCAGGAGCTGAACCCTGGTGTTTGAATGACGCTCTCCTTACAGATGTATACATTCTTAACCAAATTTCAGAATGCCTTGGAGAATATTTCCGCACTAACAACATTGATGATATCTCCCCCTCCTCACTTTGGGCCACCCACAAGGCTGTTATGAGCGGCCACATGATAGAAATTGTCTCTGTGAAGAAGAAATGCAAATTGCAGGAGATCCGCTCCCTCACACGAGATCTAGACAGACTTTATCACCTACATAGTTCTTCCCATTCCCATGGAAATCCTTGGCCAAATTATTAATAAATGGATAACACTAGACACTATTCTCTCGGAGGAAACTGAAAAATCACTCAGGTGGTCAAAAGCGCACTTTCTCCTACAAAGTAACTCAGCATCCTCTATGTTTAAGAAGAAACTCCACCAATCCCGCCAGCCACCTCATGTCTATAAACTTTGAAACTCCACAGGGCAACTGGTAACACATCCCCAGGAGGCCCTCCATATTTCCGAATTCTATAAAACATTGCTTTCCCCTCCATCAGCCCTGCCTGGTTCTGCCACCCTAGCCTGATTGGAGAGCCTTCCACTCCCACAATTGACTGATGAGCAAATTCGCACCCTCGATCTTCCTCTTGACTATTTGAATCTCCCATACTAAATATATACAGGGGGTCCCCGACTTAATAACGCCCGACCTACGAACAACCCCTACTTACGAACGGGGCGCTGTGGGGACCCTCCGCCATTTTTCGCCGTCGTACGGCCGTTCTGCGCATGCTCGACCATACGGAGCCTCGGAAAATGACTGCAAACTTCGGAAAAGTCCGTAATTTGCAGCGCATGCGCAGAACGGCATTAGACGGAACATCGGAAATGTCCGGAAATGTCCGTATTTGTCGGTCTGCAAATGCGCGGCCGACTTACGAACATTTCCGACTTCCGTACAGGCGGGCAGTCCCTAACGAGTTCGTAACTCGGGGACCCCCTGTAATTAATTATTTTAAACCATTCCCTCACTGTAGATTTTTCTGGATCCAACCACTTTTTTGGAATTACTCCTTTGGCTGCATTTAACCACTTTCAGACCGGACCAATTTGCAGCCAAAGGACCAGGCCCCTTTTTGCGATTCGGCACTGCGTCGCTTTAACTGACAATTGCGTGGTCGAGCGACGTGGCTCCCAAACAAAATTAACGTCCTTTTTTTCCCACAAATAGAGCTTTCTTTTGGTGGTATTTGATCGCCCCTGCGGTTTTTATTTTTTGCGCTATAAACAAAAATAGAGCGGCAATTTTGAAAAAAATGCATTATTTTTAACTTTTTGCTATAATAAATATCCCCAAAAAATATATAAAAAAACATTTTTTTTCCTCAGTTTAGGCCGATACGTATTCTTCTACATATTTTTGGTAAAAAAAAATCGCAATAAGCGATTATTGATCAGTTTGCGCAGAAGTTATAGCGTTTACAAGATAGGGGATAGTTTTATAGCATTTTTATTAATAATTTTTTTTTATTAGTAATGGCGGAGATCTGCGATTTTTTTTGTGACTGCGACATTATGGCGGACACATCGGACATTTTTGACACAATTGTCATTTTTACAGCAATTAATGCTATTTAAATGCATTGATTCCTGTAAAAATGACACTGGTATTGAAGGGGTTAACCACAAGGGGGCAGTGTAGGGGTTAAGTAGGCCTAGGGGTGTGTTTTTTACTGCGGGGGGGCATGGCTGTCAGCCAGTGAATGCTGATCTCTGCTCCAATCACAGGGAGCAGAGATCGGCGTCACTAGTTGCTAGGCAGAACGGGGAGATGCTGTTTATCTCGGCATCTCCCCGTTCAGCCGTCCCGTGAGACGATCGCGGATGTCCCCGCGGCGATCGAGTCCGCGGGGACCGCGATCGGACTCACGGGGGTCCCGGCCGGCACGCTCCCGATGGCATGGACAGGCAGAAAGGAGGGACTTATATATACGTCCTCCTGCCTGTCCGTGCCATTCTGTCGACGTACATCTGTGTGCGCCGGTCGGCAAGTGGTTAATAGGTACTAATGTATTTTTGTACTTGTTTTATTTGTATTATGAAGTAAATAGCTCCATGGATCATCTGTTACCTCCTCTTCAGTAATCTCCTTTATATATTTGGTGGGCATTCCCATCAAATATGTGTCATAGTGCTTCGACCGGAGTTATATACATACCATCTAGCAAGGCATTTATAATTTATTTCTATGCTATTGATATCTACTGAATTACTATGTACTGCTCTTAATATTTTGTTCAGGGGATCCTCTGTTAACCGTGTTCCCAATTCCCTTTCCCATTTTTCTATGAACGGAGGTATTCTAGGTTCCGCTATAACTAGTTATTTTAGAGATCTGCTTAATACAACCAGTTTCTGAGGGTTGCAAAGCTGTTCCATTGCATTTAGTTTTTACTCTGATCTTATCGGCTGTGGAAGCTCTGCCACAAAGTGTTTTAACTGTGAATACCTCTATTCATTACATTTTTTCAAGTCGCCTGTGTTTCAAATCTTGAAGGGAACTTATTTTTCCATTTTTTGTAATCTCTTTTAACTGTATTGCAATCTCTAAATTGCAATTTATTCCCTGGGATAAAAATATATGTGCCCGGTAGCAATATTAAAGGTGAATTATATACCCATTTTGTCAACCAATACATTCTATCGCAAGTTCAAAAGACATTTTTATTTAATTCAGGTGCTGTTTTATTCAGTGTTCTATCTTTATGTGGTACCCAAATATTTCTATCTAATTGTGCTTCACTCAGTAGTCTCTAGCTTCACCCATCTTTTGCCATTCCACCATTCATGACAGTACCTGTCAGGATCTGGGCTTGAAACTGGGACCTCTTCTGTGTCTGACATTGACTCTTCTCACTGAGCTATCTGGAACACTGGACAGTTCTCTGCCTGATCTATTGGACAATCCTGCCTGATCTTTTGGACAATCCTGCCTAATCCATTGGACAGCCCTGTCCTGTGTCTTGATTTCTTTTGAACCTGGAACTCCTTGCTCCTCCCATGAACTTCCTATATAAGCCTTGTCTCTGCACTTCCTCTTTGCCAGGTTATTGTGCTTTCTCAGCCAGTGCCTTGCTCTTGTCTTCCCTGCTGCTGTCTGACCTGCTCTCTTTATAGATAGGCAACTCCTATCCTCATATTGATTAGTGGTTTCAAATTAATAACTACTGCAGTAGGGAACAGACACAAAAGATACACTCTGCATCTTTCCAAATAACTGTTCTGCTTTATTATGATGCAATTGAAGGTTTTTATACACATGATTACATAGGTATCACATTAATATTACAA
This sequence comes from Lithobates sylvaticus, assembly GCA_028564925.1. Classification (NCBI taxonomy): domain Eukaryota; kingdom Metazoa; phylum Chordata; class Amphibia; order Anura; family Ranidae; genus Lithobates; species Lithobates sylvaticus. Next base: position 205,311,528 of record CM053028.1, read on the forward strand.
TTGAACGTTTATGGTAACAAGGGGCATAATATAGGCAGACTAATTCTAATCAGGACTCAAAAGAATGCAAACATGTAATGAAAACATTATTAGTGTCATGTGCACAACTAGGGCAGTGTTCAATACATACAAAATAGAATACAATTAAATACAGAACTTACAAATTTCCTTTACAGTCTCCTCTCTTTTGATCAATATTTTGATTACTAACCCTACCTGCTATTAGACATGTGCACACTGAAATATTTTGTTTTAGAATTTAGTTTTCGTCCGAAATATTTATTTATTTATTTACTCCCGAAATTCGTTTTTATTTATTTTGTTTTTCGTTAAAAATTGCATTCGTCCAAAAATCCAAATTAATTAGGCCCCTTTCACACGGAAGGCCCGTTCAGATCCGCCTGTCAGTTTTGACGGCGGATCTGAACGGGCGCTCCATGTTACTCTATGGAGCGTCGGATGTCAGCGGAGACATGTCCGCTGACATCCGATCCGGTCCGATCCGCCAAAAGCAGACGTATGGACCACACGTCCAGATCCGTCGGATCGGGTGAGATCGGGTGAGATCGGGTGAAAACGGACACACTGTCCGTTTTCATCCGATCTCTCCATAGAGATCAGCGGCGCTCGCAAGCCCCTCCCCGCTCAGTGAGCAGAGAGGGACTTGTCATCCGCCGGCTCAGCGGAGATCAACGGACAGATCTCCCGCTGAGCCGGCGGACAGAGGCGGGCTCCGTGCAAGCGGAGTCCGCCTCGTCTGAAAGGGGCCTAAAGGTCAAATCTGTCATTGAAGGCTTATGGTGTCTGTCGAATGTTCAAAGAAGATTTGATGGAGCAGCTAAACTGTACAACGCTGTATAGTTTAGCTGCTCCGTCGAATCTTCTTAGATCTTTCGACGGACACCATAAGCCAAAGATTCGACGTTAGTATGTTTATTAGACATGTGCAATTCGTTTCGTTTTTTTTCGTTATTTTCGTTTTCGTACGAATGAACGAATCGTTCGAATCGTACGAATCCGAATAACGAATCGTTCGAATCGTACAAATCTGATTAACAGATCATTCGAATCGAACCAATCCGAAAAACAACGAAAATCCGAAAAAACTAATTAGAAACAAAGAATGTACTAATGAAGAAAATCCGAAAAACGAACGAAAAAATTTGTACATTCGTAACTTTTTTTTAATTGGTAATTTTCCGTGTCCCTTACAATGGTGCTGCTAAACGTACTTCGAATGGATTGAACAAAAAAATTCGTACATTCGTAACTTTTTTTTTCGATTCGTAACTTTTTTTTTTTGATTCGTAACTTTTTTTTTCGATTCGTAACTTTTTTTTTTTTTTTTTCTACGATTTGTAGTTTTCTGTGTCTCTATTGAACAAAAAAATTCGTACATTCGTAACTTTTTTTTCAATTCGTAACTTTTTTTCGATTCGTAACTTTTTTTTTTTCGATTCGTAAATTATTAAAATGTAATAATAGCATACACATTACATAAAATTATGAATTATGCTCCGATTACGAATCTACGAATGTTATGAATGTTACGAATGTTACGAATGTACGAATAAATACGAATGCGTCCGAACATTAAACTAACGAAAAAACGAATCAACGAAAAAATAACTCTTACGAATGTACGAATCGCTACGAATACGAACAGCGACGACTTACGAATGTACAAATCGTTACGAATCCAAACACGACGACTTACGAATGTACGAATCGTTACGAATCAATGGAAACGAAAAAAACGAAACGAAAAAAAACTTTTTTTTTTTCGGAAACTAAAAAAACGAAACTAAAAAAAACGAATTTTTTTGTTGTGCACATGTCTAATGTTTTTCGCTGCTTTGTCGAATCTTTGTCGTTCATGTTGAATGTATATAGTTCAAACAGAAAATGGACTGGTGATCACTGATCAGACAGGTAACAAGATAGTGTATATAGAATCTCAATCTATAATATAGAATCTATAATAATAAATCCCCCCCCCCCCCACAACACGGGCAGCCTCTGAGGCTATCACAACACTAGCAACACTAGTATCACTATCAAGTTCACAACACTAACACAATAGCAGCAGATTATTATGAAAAAGTTAAAGCGGTTCGGCACCCAATTCATTTAGTAAATCTCTTTGCCTTCCAAATCAGGCAAAGAGTACTAAATGAAATGTTTTTTTTTTTTTTTTTTTTTTTTAACTTACCTTGTAATTGAAGACTTCCGGTCTTCTCTCTCTGCGGCGGCGGGCGGGGTCTCTGCGTCGATCGTCGTCACGGCGCACTGTCTCCTGGGATCTGGTGTCATTGATCCCAGGAGTCAGTGCGGGCATCTTCCGAAATCTCGCGAGATTTCGGCCACATCTTCCGAAATCTCCCGAGATTTCGGCCACATCTGCCGAAATCTCGTGAGATGTCGGCAGATGTGCCGTTACTGCGCACGCGCGAGTAACGGCGGTGCATGCTGGGCCATCTAAAGTTCCTGTGGGTGTTTCACATGCCCACAGGCAAGATGGCCCCCAGCACTAAAGAAGAAGACGAGGAACTTCATCGGACGAAAACCGGTGGCGATCGAGATGGAAGATGGAACAGGTGAGTCCCCTAATAAAGGTAAGCATACTTTATATTACGTCCTAAAAAAAAAAAATTTTTTACAGAGTGCAGAACCGCTTTAAGTTGAACTGTAGCTTGCTTCACTATTGTTCTGCTGCTGTGCTTATGCTTAATTGCTAAATAATTCAGGTTCTCTGACAAACGGACCAGCTAAGATTGACTGTCTTCTTGACTGTCTGAAATGATTCAGTGTGTGTGTCTCTCTCTGCTAGCAATCGTAAGTGAAAGTAAGTTGGCTGTACGTGTGTACTTAGTTCTAGCTATTTTACGGCTCCTCCTCTTTGGTTACAATCAGCCAATAACATTCATCATCATCATTTTTATTTTACTTCTCCCACCCAATTCCAGCAGCGATCTTTTCTCTCTATGTCAAATCTTTTCTCTCTATGTCAAATCTTTCCTATCCATGTCAAATCTTTTCTCTCCATGTCAAATCTTTTTTCTCTATGTCAAAGCTTTTCTCTCCATGTAGAATAATCTTGGACTAATAGAGCTAAGGTTAGGCACATTCGACCACAGGTTCGATAGACAGAGATTGTTATTGTCAGCATCATGTCGAATCTACTATCTATAACAAACTGTTGTTGCAACGAAAATGAATATAAAGCATTTGTTTATGTCGGATCTTTCGTTTTTCGGATTCTGCACTTTCGTTATCGTTTGTTAAAACGATAACGAAAATACCTGAAATTCGGATGAAAATGCATTCGGACGAAAATGAATGCACATGTCTACCTGCTATCACCTTTAACCTGGAAGCTCCACATGTTTAGAGGTAGTCCACATGTTTGGAGGTAGTCCTGACCTAAGAGGCAAAACTCCATTGTGCAGAATATAATAGCTGAGCAGCTTTTTCATTACAAAATGACTTTTCATTGAGAAAAACAAATGATTGATAAGACATATTTATAGAGTACTGGCTATACACTCCTGTGGCCAGAATGGCCTTCTAGCTCAATTGTTGGCATGCTGCATATCAGCATATGTAAACACAGACAATTCTACATAAAATGGAAGATGTACAAAAGACAAATATGACTTGAACATGGCTAAACTACTCTTCAAATCACATACATAATATATATATATATATATATATATATATATATATATATATATATATATATATCCCTTACAATTAAAGTAATTGAATCAAAAAGTACCCTAGACTGTGATCGCAAGAGGGAAACAAATCAAACAGAGATTTCTTTAATTTAGTAATTTTTGCATTGTCTGGTGTGGACTTTTCCTTCAAGTTTTGCTTCAACTGTACATGAAATAGATGCTGTATTGAGTCTCCAAACATTTCCTTATATATAAATGTCTCCTAACAATCCACAAGTCACCTGGCTTTAGTTTTAGATCCTTACAAACTTTTAGGATCTGGAATTGGGGAGAAAACACATAAATGAGTTTGTCAAAAACCTTAAAAGATCAGCAACATTCTCTGTGAGATCCAAATGGAGGACTTCAGCTGCTGAGACAAAATATAAGCAAGTGAGTAACACACTCCCAAAACAAATCCCATAGGGAGAGAGTCCAACATCCCCTTAGGGGCTTGATAAAATATAAGAAAACATTCAGGCAAACGTTTTCTAGTTCTAATGCCGCGTACACACGAAGGGACTTTTCCCGCCGGACCTAGTCCAGCGGACAATCCGCCACGCCCGGACTTCTCCGGCGGACAATCCGCTGGACAAAGTCCGCAGGACTTTTGAAAATGAACGGACTTGCCCACACACGGAGCAGTCCGTTCATTTAGAACGTAACTTTAGGTACGTAGCTAGCGTAGGCAGTAAATGCCGGCGCGCTAGCCCCGTCACCTGGCATGGATTTAAAGGGACTCCCCACGCCAAAAAACGGCGTGGGGGTCCCCCCCAAATCCATCTCAGACCCTTATCCGAGCACGCAGCCCGGCAGGCCAGGAAAGGGGTGGGGACGAGCGAGCTCCCCCCCCTGAGCCGTACCAGGCCACGTGCCCTCAACATGGGGGGTGCCCTGGGGAAAGGGGGGCCGTGCGGTGCCCCCCCCCACCCCAAAGCGCCTTGTCCCCATGTTGATGAGGACAAGGGCCTCTTCCCGACAACCCTGGCCGTTGGTTGTCGGGGTCTGCGGGCGGGGGCTTATTGGAATCTGGGAGCCCCCTTTTATAAGGGGGCCCCCAGATCCCAGCCCCCCACCCTATGTGAATAAGTATGGGGTACGATGTACCCCTACCCATTCACCTAAGGTGTAAAATGTAAAGTAAAAAAACACACTTTTGAAAAAATAATTTATTGCACTGCTCCGGGGGTCTTCTTCCGTCTTGGGGGTCTTCTCGCCGGACTCCTCCACCATTTACCTAGCTCTTTTACCGAGCGGAGAAGTCCGGCTACCTTCTTCGTCGTCGCCGCCGTCGTCTGGGGGTCTCGATCCGCCTTCGGGGGTCTTCCGGGGTCTCTTCTGTTCTTGCCGCTGTCATCGCTTTCTGCGCCGCCTTCTTCTTCTTCTTCTTCTTCTGCCTTCTTCTTCTTCTTCTGATGTTGACACGTCGCTCTCTCTGGCCGGAATGCCAGAGCCGCGCTGTGACCATGTGACCATGTGACATGAGCATGTGACCCTATCCCCTTGTCCCTATATAAGTCCCAGCACAGCGCGGCTCTGGCATTCCGGCCAGAGAGAGCGACGTGTCAACATCGGAAGAAGAAGAAGAAGAAGAAGAAGAAGAAGGCGGAAGAAGAAGAAGAAGGCGGCGCAGAAAGCGACGACAGCGGCAAGAACAGAAGAGACCCCGAAGACCCCGGAAGACCCCCGAAGGCGGATCGAGACCCCCAGACGACGGCGGCGGCGACGACGAAGAAGGTAGCCGGACTTCTCCACTCGGTAAAAGAGCTAGGTAAATGGTGGAGGAGTCCGGCGAGAAGACCCCCAAGACGGAAGAAGACCCCCGGAGCAGTGCAATAAATTATTTTGTCAAAAGTGTGTTTTTTTACTTTACATTTTACACCTTAGGTGAATGGGTAGGGGTACATCGTACCCCATACTCATTCACATAGGGTGGGGGGCCGGGATCTGGGGGCCCCCTTATAAAAGGGGGCTCCCAGATTCCGATAAGCCCCCGCCCGAAGACCCCGACAACCAACGGCCAGGGTTGTCGGGAAGAGGCCCTTGTCCTCATCAACATGGGGACAAGGTGCTTTGGGGTGGGGGGGCCGCACGGCCCCCCTTTCCCCAGGGCACCCCCCATGTTGAGGGCACGCGGCCTGGTACGGCTCAGGAGGGGGGGCGCTCGCTCGTCCCCACCCCTTTTCTGGCCTGCCGGGCTGCGTGCTCGGATAAGGGTCTGAGATGGATTTGGGGGGGACCCCCACGCCGTTTTTCGGCGTGGGGACTCCCTTTAAATCCATGCCAGGTGACGGAGCTAGCGCGCCGGCATTTACTGCCTACGCTAGCTACGTACCTGAAGTCACGTGCTAAATGAACGGACTTTCCGATGAGCGGCAAGTCCGTTCATTTCAAAAGTCCGGCGGACTAGCCTACTAACGGCGGGATTGTCCGCTGGACTGCCAAGTCCAGCGGATAATTTTAAAACAAAAAACTTAAAACTTTAGTCCGCCGGACTTTTTGAAAAAAAGTCAGTTGAAGGCCCACACACGAGGGGATTATACCCTGGACTTGAGGCCAGGGAATAATCCCGCGGGATAGTCCCTTCGTGTGTACGCGGCATTACTCTTTGTAGACATTGTAGACAGTAGAGGGTGTACAATAAAACCTCAACACTTCTAGTAAGGACTCTCCTATAAAAATGATTTCCTCTGTTACTCTCTGTAGATTTTGGCACTCTGTACTTACAAACTACTTCTGATAACACTTTATTTCACTGTGGCCTTTGCAGTAGCATTTGCCACTGTACATCCAGAAAACATGTCCATACAGACAAAATGCATACTCGTAAGATCCTGACTTGGGCATCTGGATATATCTTTTTGTAATCTCAGGAAGGAATGTTCAGCTTTTGGTAACACTTTTGGTAACAGGTAAAACAAGAAATGGTATGTTATAAAAAATACAACTGTGGAGAACCCTGGCTGTATCCCATGCTCATTTACTAAGGCAGCCATAACTGCATGTGGCTGATGACACGATCCATGTGTCAAGCTGGAGGGAAAAGAGTGGCTGGCAGACATAAATGATCACCTTTTTTCAAAGTCCTGTTTCATAAGAAGTTGCCCCCTTGCCACTTGCTCTTTTCGTTCTGGGGTCCTTAAAGTTGAATTATTAATCCCAGCTATACTGGGCCAGAACTAGGGTGGAATCTGTGAGTTGCACAGACCCAGCAAGTGTCCGTGGCTGTAATGCAGCATCCTTAGTCACCTGGTCTGCTTCCATGTGTGAATTTTAGTGTTAGTATGGCTACCTCAGCAAGAACCTGGGAGGCTGAAAACAGCCAATCAAATTAACTTAGCATGCTTGATTGGTTTACCTGCTGAAGTAAAATCAAACTTCTGGCCCTTCAAATGTTACCAAAAGCTCTCTTTATTTTGACTATCTATATGAATATATACACTCTTTTTATAACTCACAGGCTTTGCTAAAACATGGAGCTCTGCTTCTCCAGCTGGGGGAAAGGATCCAATGACTCTGAATACAGAGTATCCTTCTGGGTGATAAACTGCATACTCAGTTTGGGTATTGTCATCCTCAGTATAAAACCGGGATCAAATCTACAAAAAATGAAATATCTGGGTCTTCAGGGAGTGTGTCCTGCACTGGGCTCACAGCAGCTGATTTCCACGTCATCAATGTTACACATGTGTTTTTTCTTTGTCTCCAGTCTCCTCCAATAGAGGCAAAAAGGTGGCTGGATTCAAATGTACACGTTTTTCATTGTTAGATTTGTACATAAACATATTTTGAACCTTTCATTAGACAAATATTTAGTTGGATATTTGCTGCGCAGAATGTGGGACCATTAAAAATGAAATATTTCAACAGGAGGAGAAATACAAAGCGACATGGGATTTGTGGCTTCATTTTGTCCTTTCACCAGAAGGTACAGCCCTTAGAACATTATAAGGAAACCATCTCCCTTCCTTCTTCTGTAATGTGATGAGACCAGAGGCCGCCCTGAACCAACCGGGCCCCCCCCCTACCCCCCCCCCCCTCCTTACCCTCCTCCCCCCTTATTCCTACCCTACCTTACCTGTGCTTCCCCCCTCTCCCACCTTGATTCCCCCTGAAATTTGGAGATCCTGACCCCCCTCTTCCCCTCCGCCTTTGAGTCCTACCCTGCCGGGGTGGGGGGCGGTGGGGAGGGGGGAAGGGAACAGACGTGAGGTTGGTCCTTCCAGACCTGAAGCCCCAGAATGCGTGTGTACTACTGAGAGGGACTATTAGCCCTACTATGACAGTCCTTGGAGGCTGGGCTTCGGGTGCACAGTAACTTAGGAACATGTATATACCCTTCGGGGACCTCCCTCACATAAGTGACTGTTTATGTAGATCTCCTCCCCCCCCCCCTATTGGATGACCATATACTTGTTGTACCAATGTTTCTGTTATCTCTGTATTGTCTTGTTGTTTTTCTTTATTATTTTTATCGCCCGAATTGGGCATTAATAAAATCTATATTTGAAAAAAAAAAAAAAAAAAATGAAATATTTGACCAAAATAATGTCTAACTGTCTAATAGCACCTTTGCATAAAGCTACAGCTCTGCTATATTGGGGTGAACCCTTCATTACTGGGTCCAGCTTGCATACATATATTACAATGGCTTGTTTTCTATCATGCTGCTTCATGTTTCAAAAAGAAAACTTTTTTTCCTGGCAATATTATAATTTCTCATTGCTTGCTCTGTTAGTTTTAGCTAGATAACACAAGTTCTTAGTTTCCATCTGATATTATTTTCCTGATGTCATAACATAATAAATGATAACAATACCCTGCAGTCATGCAGAGATGTCCATAAGTCCAAAGTATTCTTCTACTTATACCACTGCACTTACAAGGAAAAGAGTCACATCATTTCACAATCCACACATTCTGCTTTGGATTTCAAAAATAAAAATAAATAAAAACAAAAGGACCAACAATCTGTATATGACAGAACAGAATGCTCTCAGCCACATCAAAAACTATACAATTGGCATGGACCGCACATCAAGTTATTATCAGCCCTTTAGATTTTGTTTTTGTAGAAAAACTTGCTATGTATCCTATCCATCTTGGCTTTGTTAAATATTATGGCAGCTTTATTCCAATTAAAAACCTCATCTTAATCTTTTTTTTCCCCCTCAATAAATGTAAATTTACAAAATTGTTATCTTATTCTTAACTAGAGTTGAGCGGACACCTGGATGTTCGGGTTCGGCGGGTTCGGCCGAACTTCGGAAAAAAGTCCGGGTTCGGGACCGAACTTGACCCCGAACTCCGAACCCCATTGAAGTCAATTGAACACTAAAATGGCTGTAAAAAGGTCATGGAAAGGGCTAGAGGGCTGCAAATGGCAACAAAATGTTGTTAAGAGCATGGCAAGTGATCTGCAAACAAATGTGGATAGGGAAATAACTTAAAATAACATAAAAAAATTAATTAAAAAAATGCTGGAGGCCCCCTTCTCAGCAGAAGAGGTACAGGAAGTCATTAAGAACCTCAAAAACTCAACGGCACAATGCCGCACATATGGTGGGAATACCCCAGAATACACACTTTCTGGAAAAAATGATTCAATTTAATGGATAGGATAGTGGGAAAATAAAATACTTGGAAATTAAAAAAAATGAAAAAATTATAATCTTGACCTAGGAGGACGAAATTCAAATGGAGTATGAGGTTGAGGTGGCGGTGGATGTGGCGGTGTAGGTGGAAGCAGCGGCGGAAGAGGACGAGCTAGCCAACACTGGTTCAAAAATACAACAATAGCTGGGTAAGGCTAGTGGTGAATGATGTGTCGAATTCTGTCCCCCGTCGCATAGTGTCCGCCCTGTACTGCGCTTGCTCAGTACGTAGGACAAGGGGATTTTGAAACTCTCCGAAGACGATGCGCGGTGACTCCAGGTTCAAGCCACATCATCCGAGGTTGAAGCCTAGCCAATCGATCCCGTGAGGGGCCCTGTTACTATGTGCTACCGTATGTCCATTTGGATGGTCGGGCTTGAACCTGCACTCACTGCGCAGGCGACGTTCATCTTTGGAGATTTTGTGAATCTCATTGTCCTCCGTACTGCGCAAGCACTGCACCTGTGCAGTAAGTGGCCGGACACTATCCGATAGCAAGACAGTTTTTGTCAGAACACCGGTATATGTGTCTATTCTGCACAAGGTACAGCCAAATCCATGCCTGGTTCATTTTAATGAACGTGAGCTTGTCCACATTGGCTCTGGACAGGCGGCTGCGCTTGTCTGTGATAACGCCCCCTGCCGTGCTAAATATACACGTTCAGCTAATACACTGGCGGCAGGGCAGGCCAGCACCTCCAAGGCGTAAAGGGCAAGCTCAGGCCATGTGCCCAATTTGGAGACCCAGAAGTTGAAGGGGGCAGACCCGTCATGCAGTACGTGTAGGCGTGTGCACACATACTGCTCCACCATGTTGGTGAATAGCTGCCTCCTGCTAAGACGTTCCATCTCAGCTGGTTGTGCTGGTTGTTGTGGCGTGCTGACAAAGCTTTTTCACATTCCGTCTATGCTAACCCTGCCTTCTGAGGTGCTGGCGGTGCCCTGGCTGCGTTGGCGACCTCTTCCTCCTCCTCCACCTTCGCCTTGTGCTTCCACCGTACCCCCGCTTCCAAGTGGGAATGCCACCAGCAGCGCGTCTACCAGAGTGCGCTTGTACTCGCGCATCTTACGATCACGCTCCAGTGAGGTAATTAAGGACGGCACGTTGTCCTTGTAACGGGGATCCAGCAGGGTGGCCACCCACCAATCAGCACCAGTTAAAATGTGGGCAACTCGGTGGTCGTTGCGGAGACACTGCAGCATGTAATCGCTCATGTGTGCCAGGCTGCCCAGAGGCAAGGAAAAGCTGTCCTCTGTGGGAGGTGTATCGTCTGTGTCCTCTGTATCCCCCCAGCCACGCCCCAGTGATGGACATGAGCTGGTCTGGGTGCCACCCTGCTGTGAACATGGTTCCTCCTCCTCCATCTCCTCCTCATCCTCCACCACGTCATCCTCCAGAACTGTGCCCTTGCTGCCAGACAATTGTGTACCTGGCGCTTGTTGGTGCAGGAACCCACCCTCGTAGTCACTTGTAAATGACTGCCCTGAAAGCCTTGGAAATGAACCCTCTTCCTCCTCCTCCTTCTCCTCCTCTTCCTCCTCATCCTGTGCCACATCCTCTTCAATCATCGCCTGAAGAGTTTTTTCAAGGAGGCATAGAACTGGGATAGTAACGGCGTCATCGGCACTGGCCATGTTGGTGGAGTACTCGAAACAGCGCAACAAGGCACACAGGTCTCGCATGGAGGCCCAGTTATTGGCGGTGAAGTGGTGCTGTTCCTCAGAGCGACTCACGCGTGCGTGCTGCAGCTGAAACTTCACTATCGCCTGCTGCTGCTCGCACAGTCTGGCAAGCATGTGCAAGGTGGAGTTCCACCTTGTGGGCACGTCACATATGAGACGGTGAGCAGGAAGGCCGAAGTTACGCTGCATCGCTGACAGACGAGCAGCAGCAGGGTGAGAACACCGAAAGTGCGGCAGTAGTGCAGCAGCTCTGGCATATCGGGGTAATTCTTAAGGAACCTCTGGACCACCAAGTTCAGCACATGCACCAGGCAAGGGATGTGTGTCAAACCGGCAAGGCCCAGAGCTGCTATGAGATTTTGCCCATTATCGCACACCACCAGGCCGGGCTTGAGGCTCACTGCCACCAAACACTCATCGGTCTGTTGTTCCATGTCCCTCCACAACTCCTGCGCGGTGTGGGGTTTTTCCCCCAAACAGGAAAGTTTTAAAACTGCCTGCTGTCGTTTAGCCCTGGCTGTGCTGAAGTTGGTGGTGAAGGTGTTAAGCTGACCGGATGAGGAGGCGGTAGAGGATGAGGAGGCAGAGTAGGAGGAGTTAGCAACAGGAGGCAAACTGAAGTGCCCTGCAATCCTCTGTGGTGGAAGGACATGCGCCAAAGTGCTATCCGCCTCAGGCCCAGCCGCCACTACATTTACCCAGTGTGCTGTTAGGGAGATATAACGTCCCTGACCGTGCTTACTGGTCCACGTATCCGTAGTTAGGTGGACCTTGCCACAGATGGCGTTGCGCAGTGCACACCTGATTTTGTCCCCCACTTGGTTGTGCAGGGAAGGGATAGCTCGTCTGGAAAAGTAGTGGCGGCTGGGCACGACATACTGTGGGACAGCCAATGACATCAGCCTTTTAAAACTCTGCGTCTCCACCAGACGGAATGACAGCATTTCAAAGGCGAGGAATTTTGAAATGCTGGCATTCAGGGCCAGGGATCGCGGGTGGCTAGGGGGTACTTCCTCTTCCGCTCCAGTGTTTGGGAAATAGAGAGCTGAACGCTTCCATGGGACATTGTGGAGATGGTTGGTGACCAAGGTGGTAGTGTTGCTGGCAGATCCTCTGTTTGCGGGTTGGCAGGTGCCACTGTCACTACAGAGGTGAATGAAGAGGCTGCAGCAGAAGAGGAAGCAGGAGGAGCCAGAGACCTTTCTTGGTTTTTGAGGTGTCTACTCCACTGCATCTCGTGCTTTGCACTTAGATGCCTGCTCATGCAGGTTGCGCTCAGGTTGAGAACGTTTATGCCTCGCTTCAGGCTCTGATTGCACAGCGTGCAAACCACTCGTGTCTTGTCATCAGGACATTGTCTGAAGAACTGCTATGCTAGGGAACTCCTTGGACCTGGCTTTGGTGTGCTCGTTCCCTTGCTGCGTTGGGTAGTAGCAGACTTACTGTCTAGGGGACGGACGCTCCGCTTTTGCACCCTGCTCCCTCTTCTGCTGTGCTGGTGGCTCTGTGCGACCACCACCTCTTCCTCTGAACTACACTGGTCACCTGCATGACGTTGATTCCATGTGGGGTCAAGGACCTCATCGTCCTCCACATCATCTTCCACCCAAAATTCACCCCTGCCCTCCTTGTCGGTCTGCACAATGGCGAAAGCAGCAGCAGTTGGCACCTGTGTTTCGTCATCATCCGAGACGTGCTGCGATGGTCCTCCCATGTACTCATCGTGAAACATAAGTGGTTGGACATCGGTGCACACAATCTCTTCCACTTCTGGGGCAGGGCTAGGTGGATGGCCCTGGGAAACCCTGCTAACAGAGTCATCGAAAAGCAGAAGAGACTGCTGCATGGTTTGGGGTTCAGACTGATTGGCTGATTTGCAAGGGGGTGAGGTGAAAGACTGATGGACATCCGCTGCAGGTGCCAACTCTGAACTTTCACCAGGAGAGTGGGAGACAATGTGAAGGAACCGGAGGCACTGTCAGCAGCAACCCAATCTACTATCGCCTGTACTTGTCCTGGCCTCAACATTCGTACAGTCTCATTAGGCGCGCCAAAATACTGCTGCAGGCTCTGTCGCCTACTCGCACCTGAGGAAGGTGTTTGACTAGTGCGTGTAGCTGGCACAGATCGACCACGTCCTCTCCCTGCAACAGGAGCGCCACCAGCAGCACCACGACCCGGGCCACCTCCCCTTTTTGATAATCTCCTCATATTTTCAAAATTTATGATCTCGCCCTAAATGGGTGTTTTTGTATATAGCAGAATACACGTACAGTGTCTAAAGCGTTTATGAACGCGCAGAAAATGCTATTGGGGAAAAAAAAAAAAAAAAAAAAAAAAACAATGCAAAATTAAATTTTTTTGCAATGTTTTTCCAATATCAGAATACACGGATAGTGTCTAAAGCGTTTATGAAAATGCAGAAAATTCTATTGGGAAGAAAAAAAACACTGCAAAAATTAAATTTTTTTGCAATGTTTTTCCAATATCAGAATAAACGCATAGTGTCTACAGCGTGTATGTATGAACATGCAGAGAATGCTATTGGGAAAAAAAACACAGCAAAATTACATTTTTTTGCAATGTTTTTCCAATATCAGAATACACGGACAGTATGTAAAGCGTGTATATATGAACACGCAGAAAATTCTATTGGGAAAAAAAACACTGCAAAAATTAAAATTTTTTGCAATGTTTTTCCAATATCAGAATAAACGGATAGTGTCTTTCTGCGATTATGAAAACGCAGAAAATGCTATTGGGAAGAAAAAAAACACAGCAAAATAAATTTTTTTGCAATGTTTTTCCATTATCAGAATACACGGACAGTATGTAAAGCATTTATGAAAACGCAGAAAATGCTATTGGGGAAAAAAAAACACTGCAAAATTAATTTTTTTTGCAATGTTTTTCCAATATCAGAATACACGGATAGTGTCTAAAGCGTTTATGAAAACGCAGAAAATGCTATTGGTAAGAAAAAAAACACTGCAAAATTAATTTTTTTTGCAATGTTTTTCCAATATCAGAATACACGGATAGTGTCTAAAGCGTTTATGAAAACGCAGAAAATACTATTGGGGGGGAAAAAACACTGCAAAATTAAATTTTTTTGCAATGTTTTTCCAATATCAGAATAAACGGATAGTGTCTTTCTGCGTTTATGAAAACGCAGAAAATGCTATTGGTAAGAAAAAAAAACACTGCAAAATTACATTTTTTTGCATTGTTTTTCCAATATCAGAATACACGGATAGTGTCTAAAGCGTTTATGAAAACGCAGAAAATGCTATTGGGAAGAAAAAAAAACCTGCAAAATTAAATGTTTTTGCAATGTTTTTCCAATATCAGAATACACGGACAGTATGTAAAGCATTTATGAAAACGCAGAAAATGCTATTGGGGGAAAAAAAACACCTCAAAATTAAAAATTTTTGCAATGTTTTTCCAATATCAGAATACACGGATAGTGTCTAAAGCGTTTATGAAAACACAGAAAATGCTATTGGGAAGGAAAAAAAACACAGCAAAAGTAAACATCTTTGCAATGTTTTTCCAATATCAGAATACACGGATAGTGTCTAAAGCGTTTATGAAAACGCAGAAAATGCTATTGGGAAGAAAAAAACCTGCAAAATTAAATTTTTTTGCAATGTTTTTTCAATATCAGAATACACGGATAGTATGTAAAGCATTTATGAAAACGCAGAAAATGCTATTGGGAAGAAAAAAAACCCTGCAAAATTTAAATTTTTTGCAATGTTTTTCCAATATCAGAATAAACGGATAGTGTCTAAAGCGTTTATGAAAACGCAGAAAATGCTATTGGGAAGAAAAAAAACACTGCAAAATTAATTTTTTTTGCAATGTTTTTCCATATCAGAATAAACGGACAGTATGTAAAGCATTTATGAAAACGCAGAAAATGCTATTGGGGAAAAAAAAACACTGCAAAATTAATTTTTTTTGCAATGTTTTTCCAATATCAGAATACACGGATAGTGTCTAAAGCGTTTATGAAAACGCAGAAAATGCTATTGGGAAGAAAATAAACACTGCAAAATTAAACATTTTTTGCAATGTTTTTCCAATATCAGAATAGACGGATAGTGTTATTCTGCGTTTATGAAAACGCAGAAAATGCTATTGGGAAGAAAAAAAACACTGCAAAATTAAATTTTTTTGCAATGCTTTTCCAATATCAGAATACACGGATAGTGTCTACAGCGTGTATGTATGAAAACGCAGAAAATGCTATTGGGAAGAAAAAAAACACTGCAAAATTAAATTTTTTTGCAATGTTTTTCCAATATCAGAATAAACGGATAGTGTCTAAAGCGTTTATGAAAACGCAGAAAATGCTATTGGGAAGAAAAAAAACAACGCAAAATTATTTTTTTTTGCAATGTTTTTCCAATATCAGAATACACGAACAGTATGTAAAGCGTTTGTGAAAACACAGAAAATGCTATTGGGAAGAAAAAAAACACTGCAAAATTAAATTTTTTTGCAATGTTTTTCCAATATCAGAATACACGGACAGTGTCTAAAGCATTTATGAAAACGCAGAAAATGCTATTGGGAAGAAAGAAAACACAGCAAAATTAAAATTTTTTGCAATGTTTTTCCAACATCAGAATACATGGACAGTATGTAAAGCGTTTATGAAAACGCAGAAAAATGGAAAATTGTATACTTACCTTTCCGTAATTTTCCTTTCCTGTCGCATCTTCATGGCAGCATACACTCTGGGTTGTGACTCCGCCTCCACAACCTGATAGGACCACATAACTATAAGATTAAGCTACGGCCCCCGCCCCAGCATTCTCCGTATATATATTAATCACCTTCTATGGGTGGGTTTATTGTATGCTGCCATGAAGATGCGACAGGAAAGGAAAATTACGGAAAGGTAAGTATACAATTTTCCATTTTCCTGTCGCATCATGGCAGCATACACTCTGGGGAGTAACTCGCAGACTGGGTGGGAATGCAAGAAAAATACATTTATTAACAAGAAACAGAGGAGTTGGCCTGAATTACGGCCCTTCCCAAATCTACTGTTGAAAGTTGTGCAGAATCCACCCTATAATGTGACAAAGGTGTTTCTGGAAGACCAGGTAGCCGCCTTAAAAATAGTCTCTCCCGAGACCCTACAATAGGCTGCCCAAGAAGTTGCCACTGCCCTGGTGGAATGTGCCTTTAAGCCTTCCGGAATCTGTTGCTCACTCAGTGAGTATGCCTTTTGATAGTCTTCACCAGCCATGAAGCGATGGTGTGAGCCGAGGCCGCCTGACATTTTCTATGGCCGTATGGGATGACTAAGAGGTTCTCCGATCTCCTGATCGATTCTGTTGCTGAGAGGTACTTCAGGATGTTGCCCCTGACATCCAGAGGATCACCTTGATCTGTGATAAGGGCTGGAAGGTTGATCTCCTGATTAAAGTAAAATGAGGAGGATACCTTAGGTACGAAACGATCTGAAGGTTTAGAACTATCCTGTCCGGGTAGACAACTAGATACGGTTCTTTGGCCATCAAGGCTTGCATCTCCGAGACCCTCTCTGCTGAAGTGATAGCAATCAGAAATGAGACTTTAAGCGTCAGGTTCCAAAGGGAAATGTTGTCGAGCGGAGAGAATGGATCATTAGACAGTATTTCCAGGACAACTGAGAGGTCCCATGCTAGGAATAATGGTTTCCTAGGTGGCCTTAGTTTAAGGCAGGCCCTCTGAAATTGGATAACCAGAGGATCATGTGCCCATTTGAGCCCAGTCAGGGCGGATAAAGCTGAAACCTGGACCTTCAGGGTACTGGATCGAAGACCCTTCTCTAGGACTGACTGCAGAAATTCCAGGATTTGAGGAGCTGTCAGAGAAGATATGTCCCAACCTTGTTGAGAGAGGGCGGTAAACTTCTCCCAGATCCTTCTGTAGGTGATGTTGGTAGTCTGCTTCCTAGCCTGGAGCAATGTTCCCACTACCCTCTGAGAACAACCCTGTTCTAGGTACCTAGACCTCTCAGCCTCCAGGCCATCAGATGTAGCCTCTCCGGGTTCGGATGTAGAAGCTGGCCCTGAGAGAGCAGATCTGCTGACAGTGGAAGAGGGAGAGGATCCGTTGTGTTCAACTGAAGGAGAGTAGTGAACCAAGGCCTCCTTGGCCAGAAAGGGATCACTGCCACTACTAGTGCCGTCGACCTCTTGAGCCTCAGAAGGAACCTCGCTATGAGGGGAGTCAGGGGGAAAATGTAGCCGAGGTTGAAGTTCCAGGGATGTTGTAGACAATCTACTCCCTCCGCTGACGGAAAGGGGATTCTTGATAGAAACCTCTGGCATTTTGCATTGGCTGGTGTGGCCGCCAGGTCTATGTCTGGTGGGCCCCAGGTCTGAATTATTATCGCAAATGCTTGGGGACTCAGAGACCACTCATTGTTGGAAACAAATCTTCTGCTGAGTGAGTCGGCTAGGAGATTCTCGACCCCTGGGATATGGGTCGCTCTCAGGTCCAATAGGTTTGATTGTGCCCACTCCATCATGGGGTGAACTTCCTGCATCAGGGAGAAGCTTCCGGTGCCCCCCTGCCTGTTGATGTAGGCAACGGCCACCCTGTTGTCCATCGTCAGGAGGACTTGCTTCCCCCTCAGGTAAGTATTGAAGGACAGGAGGGCCTGAAAGGCTGCTTTCATCTCCGGCACATTGGAGACTGCATTCTGGATCCTGAATGGCCAGCGCCCTTGGGCCACGTAGTGCAGGTAGTGTGTCCCCCATCCCTCCAAACTGGCATCTGAGGTTACCGTTTCCTGAGGAGGGGGAACTATGTGCTTGCATCTCCTCAGATTGCAGGGACGAGTCCACCACTGCAAGGATCGCTTGACATCCTCTGAGATGTAGATCGGTTGGGTCATGGATGAGCCGTCCCATTGGCGCAGAAAGGACGTTTGAAGGGGTCTTGCGTTCCATTGGGCCCACTGGACCATAGGAATGGTCGCAGATAGAGAGCCTAGGAGACTGAGACATGCTCTGGCCGGAAGGGATGTTGCTGAGATTGCTCTTCTCACCCTCTGTGGACAAGAGACTCCTGGTTGCTTGAAAGGAGGAGGATGTCGTGCAGGTAGTGATGGACTCTCAACCCTTTCTCCCTTAAGGATGCGATTACTGGTAGCAGTAACTTGGTGAAAGTTCTGGGGGCAGTAGAGATCCCGAACAAGAGACTCTGAAACTGGAAGTGGCCCTGATTCACAGAGAACCGAAGGAACTTCTGGAAAGCAACATGGATCGGGACGTGAAGATATGCGTCCTGGAGGTCTATGGAGAGCATCCAGTCTCCCAGATTTATGGCCTGGAGGATTGATTGTAAACTCTCCATCTTGAACGAATCCACTCGAATGGAGCGATTGAGGTTCTTTAGATCCAGGACTCGCCGAAGGTCCCCAGATTTTTTATTGACCAGAAATAACGGGGAGTAGAATCCCCGACCGATGCAGGTACCTCTATTATCGCCTTCTTCTGGAGAAGCTCTTGGACGTAACTGGTCAACAGTAACCGTTTTTCCCCTGAAGGTGGAAGTCTGGTGGGACAAAAATGATCCCCTGGGAGACGTCTCTTGAAGGGCCATCTGTGCCCGAAACGGACAGTAGCCACTGTCCAAGGGTCCTTTATTGCTTCCGCCCAAACCAGCTTGAATTTCGAAAGCCTTGCCCCTACTACTGCTGGCTGGGCGGGTGCACCTTCAAAAAGACTTTTGGTCACTGGAAGCGGGAGTCTTGGGCTTCTGAAACTTTATAAAGGATGTCTGGGGGTTCTTCCAGCCCCTCCTTTATTCTTTTCCTGGCCTATAGTATTTAGCATCCCTGTATCTGTCTGGCAGAATACGTCTGAAGGGAGGAGGCCTCTGCTGTTTCGGTTTTCTGTCCGATGGAATCATTCCCGACTTCCCACCGGTCACCTTTGAAATTGCTGAGTCCAGCTTTGCACCTTTGAAAAGGTTCTCGCCGTCATATGGAATGCGGCACCAATTTGATTTGGAGACAGGATCCGCCGACCAGGGTTTCAGCCACAGTGCCTGCCTGGCCATTACGGAGGCCAACATGGCCCTTGATGACGATTTAATCACATCCACCGAAGCCGCTGCCACAAAGTTCCCCGCGAGACTTAACTCCTGTAGAGCTTTTATTATGCTCTCCTGGTCCACGCCTTCTGAGACCAACCTCTCAGTGTTTGATGATCAGCTGGAAATGGCCCTGCCTACAGCTGCAAGTGCCACAGCCGGTCTGCAAGCACCTCCTGCTGCAAGGTAGGCCCTCTTCATATCGGTGTCGATCCTCCTATCCAAGCACATGCCTGGCTAGCCGCATGAGAGATGCGTCTACGACGGGAGGAGAGACAAGAGGACTCACTTTGGGTTCCTTCAAGGGATATAATTTGGAAAGCCTGTTGTTCAGACTCGATTTCTTCTCGGGTCCTTGCCATTCCTCTTTAATTAAATCATCCAATTCCTCAATGAACGGAAAAGCCTCGTGTCCCATTTAAGGTTTGGGAAGTATTTTTTGCTCTTTGGTTGGACTTCCTGGGGTTCCTCCCATCAGATCGCTTCCTTGACCGATTTGACAAATGGTTCAATTAGCGAAAAATCAAACCCTGCAGTTGCTTCCAACCCCTCATTGTCAGACGGGGAATCCTGTGCTGGGATGAGCAGGTGATGCACTTCGCGTTGATAACTCTGTCTCCAGAGTAAGAATCTGTGGAGCTACAGGCTCTCTAAACTGCGATTCTTTTTCCCTAGTAGCCTCCTCAAAGCATCTACGGTAGGCCAATTTATCGGGAAGGGCTGCTGCCCCGCATATCCAACATGTGTTTCCAGAGGGTCGCACTGGTGATCACTGTCTATGGACAGGAGATCCTCTATGATAGGAGCGGCTGTGTCTGGAGTAAGAACCGGAGCGACTTCTTCTGCGACTCCCTCTGTGGCCTGAGCGACTTTTCCTGCGACTCCCTCTGTGGCCTGAGCGACTTTTCCTGCGACTCCCTCTGTGGCCTGAGCGACTTTTCCTGCTACTCCCTCTGTGGCCTGAGCGACTTTTCCTGCGACTCCCTCTGTGGCCTGAGCGACTTTTCCTGCGACTCCCTCTGTGGCCTGAGCGACTTTTCCTGCGACTCCCTCTGTGGCCTGAGCGACTTCTCCTGCGACTGGAGCTGCTCCGTCTGTAGCCAGAATGGCTTCTCCTGCGTGAAGTCTCTCTGTGCCTTGAATCAGGAGATTTTGCGGACCTGGTAGGGCTAACCATTTAGGCAGCGTTAGGATTGCTCTCTTTTTTCAATCTTCACTACTTACCGAAAATCCTCCCCCCCTTACCTAATAGCTGGCGGTGATCTGCTAGGGCAGTGGTCTCCATAGCAAGGAATAAGGCAAGCCTAAGGAGATACTAATTGACATATACTAATTGACATAGGAAGCACAGGTGAGGTAAAACACAGCAGCTTATGCAGGAAGTAGATGCAGAGAAAAAACAACAGGCTTTTACCTCAGTAGGATGAAATAGGAGCTTTGTTGTAAGACAGGCAAACAAACTGCAGCAATTCAGCGATCTCTGGTTCAAGATACAAGGAACAGAAACAGGTTCATTCAATTTTCCTCAGAACACATCCCAGCGACCCTAGGAGGACAACAGAGCCCAGGAGAGCGCCCAGGCACACAGGTAGGAAGGAAAGGAAAAGAGAAAGGGAGACCACTGCAATTTGGCTAAACCTATTTAAGGTTTATATGCCAAGGTGTTTGAGGCATGATGTTAAGCCTGTTTAAGGCTTTAGTATATACATTGAGGCAGCAATATCAGAGCTTTTTTAAAACTCATGCAGGAGACAAATCAAAACAGCTTGAGCCTGTTTAAGGCTGTTAATCCAAGGTCACAGAGAGACTTGTAACATACCCCTGAGATCACCAGAGTGGGGTTCCTTCCATTTAGCTTCGCTTAGAGGCTGTACCGGTAAGGACTTCCAAACCAGGAGAGGCTTGAACCTGGCTGGGGCGAAGCGGTAAGGGGGTGATGTCCGTGCGGTCCCAACAGGTGAGGAAAAATAAGAGAATGCTGGGGCGGGGGCCGTAGCTTAATCTTATAGTTATGTGGTCCTATCAGGTTGTGGAGGCGGAGTCACAACCCAGAGTGTATGCTGCCATGATGCGACAGGAAATGCTATTGGGAAGAAAAAAAAACCTGCAAAATTAAATGTTTTTGCAATGTTTTTCCAATATCAGAATACACGGACAGTATGTAAAGCATTTATGAAAACGCAGAAAATGCTATTGGGGAAAAAAAAACACCTCAAAATTAAAAATTTTTGCAATGTTTTTCCAATATCAGAATACACGGATAGTGTCTAAAGCGTTTATGAAAACACAGAAAATGCTATTGGGAAGGAAAAAACACAGCAAAATTAAACATCTTTGCAATGTTTTTCCAATATCAGAATACACGGATAGTGTCTAAAGCGTTTATGAAAACGCAGAAAATGCTATTGGGAAGAAAAAAAACCTGCAAAATTAAATTTTTTTGCAATGTTTTTTCAATATCAGAATACACGGATAGTATGTAAAGCGTTTATGAAAACGCAGAAAATGCTATTGGGAAGAAAAAAAACCCTGCAAAATTTAAATTTTTTGCAATGTTTTTCCAATATCAGAATAAAAGGATAGTGTCTAAAGCGTTTATGAAAACGCAGAAAATGCTATTGGGAAGAAAAAAAACACTGCAAAATTAAATTTTTTTGCAATGTTTTTCCAATATCAGAATAAACGGATAGTGTCTAAAGCGTTTATGAAAACGCAGAAAATGCTATTGGGAAGGAAAAAAACACAGCAAAATTAAATTTTTTTGCAATGTTTTTCCAATATCAGAATACACGGATAGTGTCTAGAAAATGCTATTGGGAAGAAAAAAAACACCACAAAATTAATTTTTTTTGCAATGTTTTTTCCAATATCAGAATACACGGATAGTGTCTAAAGCGTTTATGAAAACAAAGAAAATGCTATTGGGAAGAAAAAAAACACTGCAAAATTAAATTTTTTTGCAATGTTTTTCCAATATCAGAATACACGGACAGTATGTAAAGCGTTTATGAAAACGCAGAAAATGCTATTGGGAAGAAAAAAAACACTGCAAAATTTAATTTTTTTGCAATGTTTTTCCAATATCAGAATAAACGGATAGTGTCTAAAGCGTTTATGAAAACGCAGAAAATGCTATTGGGAAGAAAAAAAACACTGCAAAATAAAATTTTTTTGCAATGTTTTTCCAATATCAGAATACACGAACAGTATGTAAAGCGTTTGTGAAAACACAGAAAATGCTATTGGGAAGAAAAAAAACACTGCAAAATTAAATTTTTTTGCAATGTTTTTCCAATATCAGAATACACGGACAGTGTCTAAAGCATTTATGAAAACGCAGAAAATGCTATTGGGAAGAAAAAAAACACTGCAAAATTAAATTTTTTTGCAATGTTTTTCCAATATCAGAATAGACGGATAGTGTCTTTCTGCGTTTATGAAAACGCAGAAAATGCTATTGGGAAGAAAATAAACACTGCAAAATTAAAATTTTTTGCAATGTTTTTCCAATATCAGAATAAACGGATAGTGTCTAAAGCGTTTATGAAAACGCAGAAAATGCTATTGGGAAGAAAAAAAACACTGCAAAATTAAATTTTCCTGACAGACTCCATGGCAGCCTACGTGTGGGTTAACCCCGCCTCCTCTCCAATGCTATAGGACCCCATTCCCATAAAAGAACACTCACCACTCCATACTGTGTTCCTTTTTTGTCCTCCTCCTATGGATCTTCACATTCTGTTCACGTCTGGTCGGATCTCGGATTCTTCTGGCATACCAACGCGGTGCAAGCTCTGTGCTCAGCCATGGGCGGGCGAGTAGCTTTTTTGAGGCTGGATGTGTCCCCAGAATCGGTGGATTGCCTCTGTATTAGGGATGAGCCGAACACCCCGGGTTCGGTTCGAACCAGAACCTTCGAACGGACCGAAAGTTCGCGCGAATTTTCGAACCCTATACGTTATAATGGACGCGAACGTTTGAAATCAAAAGTGCTAATTACAACGGCCAATATGCATGTTAATGTCATAAAACAGGTTTGGGGACCCGGGTCCTGCCCCAGGGGACATTTCAATGCAAAAAGAACTTTTAAAAACTAACGTTTTTTCGGGAGCAGTCATTTTAATGATGCATAAAGTGAAAAAAAAAAGTGAAATTTTCCTTTAAATATGGTACCTGGGGGGTGTCTAAAGTATGCCTGTGAAGTGGCATTTGTAAAGGAAAAAACAGAAGCCATTTAAAACCACTTGCGGCTTTAGGTTTGTTCTTAAGTAGAATCTGAACAGGTACATTATGAAGTGTAGCTCCATCCCAAAAAATCTATTTTTAGCTTTTTGGAGAACATAGGGAGGGGTGTAACATTTGCTGTCTTTGCAGTTCAAACATAACCAAAAAAAAAAAAATCTATTTTTAAGCTTTTTGGAGAACATAGGGGAGGGGGATGTGTCCTGCAGGCCCTCATAGTTACTCTTGGTGGGCGCAGGAATGGGCCCTGCTGTGAACTATTAGATCAAGATTTGTAATTACCCGCCCCTGTTAAACAGGGGCTGAAAAATTGTGCCTTAGGCACTGGTGCTGGTGCCACAACACTGCAACCCCTCACAGAGACTGTACTTGGAGCACAGCAGTCACACGTGTTGCGAAGCATTTTTTTAAAAATTGTAAGTACCCGCCCCTGTTAAACAGGGGCTGAAAAATTGTGCCTTAGGCACTGGTGCTGGTGCCACAACACTGCAACCCGGCCCTCACAGATACTGTACTTGGAGCACAGCAGTCACACGTGTTGCGAAGCATTTTTTTAAAAAATTGTAAGTACCCGCCCCTGTTAAACAGGGGCTGAAAAATTGTGCCTTAGGCACTGGTGCTGGTGCCACAACACTGCAACCCGGCCCTCACAGATACTGTACTTGGAGCACAGCAGTCACACGTGTTGCGAAGCATTTTTTTAAAAAATTGTAAGTACCCGCCCCTGTTAAACAGGGGCTGAAAATTTGTGCTTTAGGCACTGGTGCTGGTGCCACAACACTGCAACCCGGCCCTCACAGATACTGTACTTGGAGCACAGCAGTCACACGTGTTGCGAAGCATTTTTTTAAAAAATTGGAAGTACCCGCCCCTGTTAAACAGGGGCTGAAAAATTGTGCCTTAGGCACTGGTGCTGGTGCCACAACACTG
The DNA here is from genome assembly GCA_028564925.1 of Lithobates sylvaticus. Classification (NCBI taxonomy): domain Eukaryota; kingdom Metazoa; phylum Chordata; class Amphibia; order Anura; family Ranidae; genus Lithobates; species Lithobates sylvaticus. The sequence goes on from CM053028.1 coordinate 205,335,866, forward strand.
CAACCCGGCCCTCACAGATACTGTACTTGGAGCACAGCAGTCACACGTGTTGCGAAGCATTTTTTTAAAAAATTGTAAGTACCCGCCCCTGTTAAACAGGGGCTGAAAAATTGTGCCTTTGGCACTGGTGCTGGTGCCACAACACTGCAACCGGCCCTCACAGATACTGTACTTGGAGCACAGCAGTCACACGTGTTGCGAAGCATTTTTTTAAAAAATTGTAAGTACCCGCCCCTGTTAAACAGGGGCTGAAAAATTGTGCCTTTGGCACTGGTGCTGGTGCCACAACACTGCAACCCCTCACAGAGACTGTACTTGGAGCACAGCAGTCACACGTGTTGCGAAGCATTTTTTTTTAAAAAAATTGGAAGTACACGCCCCTGTTAAACAGGGGCTGAAAAATTGTGCCTTAGGCACTGTGTGGTGGCATGGATCATTGAGGAGGAGGAAGAGGATAGTCAGTGAACATAAGAGGACAGTCACTCAGCATCAGCATAGGCAGTCTTGAAGGGATGTGACATTAAAAATTATTCGGTTATATCCGCCTCAGTGCCTGGTAGCTGGTGGTGATCCAAGACTGATTCATTTTGATGAATGTCAGTCGATCAACCGAGGCGGTGGACAGGCGCACCCTATGATCAGTCACAAATCCTCCAGCAGCACTGAATGTGCGTTCGGAAAGAACGCTGGAGGCAGGACAGGCCAGTAGCTCAATTGCATACTGTGCAAGCTCTGGCCAGTGATCCATCCTCAGGACCCAGTAAGCCAGAGGATTTTCGGTGGGAAAGGTGTCCAAGTCTGACCTTGCCCCAAGGTATTCCTGCACCATGTATATCAGACGCTGGCGATGGTTGCTGGAACCGATCATACCTTGGGGCTGCGGACTAAAAAATTGTCTGAACGCATCGGTCAGACGTCCACCTTCCCCACCGCTCCTTCTGCCACTGACCGAAGCCTCAGCAACTCGTCGCCCAGGACCAGGAGTTTGTAGCCTCCCAGTTTCTGGGAACGCGTTGCACAGACCTTTCTGCAAGGCCTCCCTGAGATGTCTCATCCTCTGCTCCCTCTGCGACGGCAAGATAAGGTCCGCAACCTTACCCTTGTACCGCGGATCAAGGAGAGTGGCCAGCCAGTAATGGTCCCTCTCCTTGATCCGAAGAACACGAGGATCCTTCCGCAGGCTTTGCAGGATCAGGGAGGCCATGCAGCGTAGGTTAGCTGAGGCATTCGGTCCGGAGTCTTCTGGGTCACTGAGGATGACATGATCGCCAGCCACCTCCTCCCAGCCACGTACAAGTCCACTGGTTTGTTGGGACTGTACATCATCCCTAAAAGACTGCTGCTGCTGATGCTGAGTGCCAGGCTCCACCTCCATGCTCACACAATCCTCCTCCTCCGCCTCCTCCTCCTCCGCATCCTCTTCCTGTGTGATGGGTGGGACAGAAGGAACACTGTGCGGATAAAGGGGGCCTTGAGAGGCAAGGAAGTCCTCCTCTTCCTGCCTCTGTTCTGCGCCAGCGGCTGATGTTTTGGCCACGCGAGATACGCTTGAGACAAATATTGCAAATAGCAGTGGTGCGATCTGCTGCAGTTGCTGTGCTGGCCTCTACCTGGCCTCCAGGGGGCATCCTGCCTCGTTGGACATGTGACGCCGCATCCTCCTCCTCCTCGTCCTCCTCCTCATCCTCTCTCCCTTGAGGCACCCACGTGGAGTCAGTGACCTCATCATCCCCTCCCTCTTCACCACTAGAGCAAACCTGGCAGTAAGCTGCAGCTGGTGGAACAGTACTGCCAGATTCCTCAAGCTGGGTATCGTCATCCGAGCCTTCGAATCGTTGGGCATCCTCCTGGAGCATGTACCCAACACTGTGCTCAAAGAGTTCGGGGGACTCCTCAGGAGGACATGGTGGGTCTAGGGAAGGGGTGGCTGATGATGCTCTGTCAGTACCCTGAGCCTGGGTGAGAGAGGATGAGGAGGATGAGGAGGGCTTGGTCATCCATTCTACCAAGCCTTCAGCATGATGCGGCTCCACATGTCCAGCTGCCGAAAACAAAGACGCGCGTGTCCCATGGCCACGTGCTGATGACGATGCACGACCACGTCCACGTCCACGGCCACGTCCACTAGAAACAGAGCCTGCCTGCCCTGTGTTCTTGGCTCTGCACGCTCTGCCTCCCCTTGGCGGTCTTCCAGCCATTGTAGTCGGTAGTCCTGTGGGTGCTGCTGAGAAGAAAATATAGGAGCTCTGTGTGATGCCACTAACACACTAGAAGTCCTATGGGTGCTTCTGCAAAGAAAATAGAGGAGCTCTGTGTGATGCCACTAACACACTAGAAGTCCTGTGGATGCTTCTGCAAAAAAAATAGAGGAGCTCTGTGTGATGCCACTAACACACTAGAAGTCCTGTGGGTGCTTATGCAAAGAAAATAGAGGAGCTCTGTGTGATGCCACTAACACACTAGAAGTCCTGTGGGTGCTTCTGCAAAGAAAATAGAGGAGCTCTGTGTGATGCCACTAACACACTAGAAGTCCTGTGGGTGCTTCTGCAAAGAAAATAGAGGAGCTCTGTGTGATGCCACTAACACACTAGAAGTCCTGTGGGTGCTTCTGCAAAGAAAATAGAGGAGCTCTGTGTGATGCCACTAACACACTAGAAGTCCTGTGGGTGCTTCTGCAAAGAAAATAGAGGAGCTCTGTGTGATGCCACTAACACACTAGAAGTCCTGTGGATGCTTCTGCAAAAAAAATAGAGGAGCTCTGTGTGATGCCACTAACACACTAGAAGTCCTGTGGGTGCTTATGCAAAGAAAATAGAGGAGCTCTGTGTGATGCCACTAACACACTAGAAGTCCTGTGGGTGCTTATGCAAAGAAAATAGAGGAGCTCTGTGTGATGCCACTAACACACTAGAAGTCCTGTGGGTGCTTCTGCAAAGAAAATAGAGGAGCTCTGTGTGATGCCACTAACACACTAGAAGTCCTGTGGGTGCTTATGCAAAGAAAATAGAGGAGCTCTGTGTGATGCCACTAACACACTAGAAGTCCTGTGGGGTGCTGCTGAGAAGAATATATAGGAGCTCTGTGTGATGCCACTAACACACTAGAAGTCCTATGGGTGCTTCTGCAAAGAAAATAGGGGAGCTCTGTGTGATGCCACTAACACACTAGAAGTCCTGTGGGTGCTTCTGCAAAGAAAATAGAGGAGCTCTGTGTGATGCCACTAACACACTAGAAGTCCTGTGGGTGCTGCTGAGAAGAATATATAGGAGCTCTGTGTGATGCCACTAACACACTAGAAGTCCTATGGGTGCTTCTGCAAAGAAAATAGAGGAGCTCTGTGTGATGCCACTAACACACTAGAAGTCCTGTGGGTGCTTCTGCAAAGAAAATAGAGGAGCTCTGTGTGATGCCACTAACACACTAGAAGTCCTGTGGGTGCTGCTGAGAAGAATATATAGGAGCTCTGTGTGATGCCACTAACACACTAGAAGTCCTATGGGTGCTTCTGCAAAGAAAATAGAGGAGCTCTGTGTGATGGGACTAACACACTTCAAGTCCTATAGGTGCTTCTGGGAAGAAAATAAAGGTCTGTGTGATGGGACTAACACACTTCAAGTCCTATAGTTGCTTCTGGGAACAAAATATAGCTCTGTGTGTGTGATGGGACTAACACACTTCAAGTCCTATAGGTGCTTCTGGGAACAAAATATAGCTCTGTGTGTGTGATGGGACTAACACACTTCAAGTCCTATAGGTGCTTCTGGGAACAAAATATAGCTCTGTGTGTGTGATGGGACTAACACACTTCAAGTCCTATAGGTGCTTCTGGGAAGAAAATATAGCTCTGTGTGTGTAATGGGACTAACACACTTCAAGTCCTATAGGTGCTTCTGGGAACAAAATATAGCTCTGTGTGTGTGATGGGACTAACACACTTCAAGTCCTATAGGTGCTTCTGGGAACAAAATATAGCTCTGTGTGTGTGATGGGACTAACACACTTCAAGTCCTATAGGTGCTTCTGGGAACAAAATATAGCTCTGTGTGTGTGATGGGACTAACACACTTCAAGTCCTATAGGTTCTTCTGGGAACAAAATATAGCTCTGTGTGTGTGATGGGACTAACACACTTCAAGTCCTATAGGTGCTTCTGGGAACAAAATATAGCTCTGTGTGTGTGATGGGACTAACACACTTCAAGTCCTATAGGTGCTTCTGGGAAGAAAATATAGCTCTGTGTGTGTAATGGGACTAACACACTTCAAGTCCTATAGGTGCCTCTGGGAACAAAATATAGCTCTGTGTGTGTGATGGGACTAACACACTTCAAGTCCTATAGGTGCTTCTGGGAACAAAATATAGCTCTGTGTGTGTGATGGGACTAACACACTTCAAGTCCTATAGGTTCTTCTGGGAACAAAATATAGCTCTGTGTGTGTGATGGGACTAACACACTTCAAGTCCTATAGGTGCTTCTGGGAACAAAATATAGCTCTGTGTGTGTGATGGGACTAACACACTTCAAGTCCTATAGGTGCTTCTGGGAACAAAATATAGCTCTGTGTGTGTGATGGGACTAACACACTTCAAGTCCTATAGGTGCCTCTGGGAAGAAAATATAGCTCTGTGTGTGTAATGGGACTAACGCACTTCAAGTCCTATAGGTGCCTCTGGGAACAAAATATAGCTCTGTGTGTGTGATGGGACTAACACACTTCAAGTCCTATAGGTGCTTCTGGGAAGAAAATATAGCTCTGTGTGTGTGATGGGACTAACACACTTCAAGTCCTATAGGTGCTTCTGGGAAGAAAATATAGCTCTGTGTGTGTGATGGGACTAACACACTTCAAGTCCTATAGGTGCCTCTGTGAACAAAATATAGCTCTGTGTGTGTGATGGGACTAACACACTTCAAGTCCTATAGGTGCTTCTGGGAAGAAAATATAGCTCTGTGTGTGTGATGGGACTAACACACTTCAAGTCCTATAGGTGCTTCTGGGAACAAAATATAGCTCTGTGTGTGTGATGGGACTAACACACTTCAAGTCCTATAGGTGCTTCTGGGAACAAAATATAGCTCTGTGTGTGTGATGGGACTAACACACTTCAAGTCCTATAGGTGCCTCTGGGAAGAAAATATAGCTCTGTGTGTGTAATGGGACTAACGCACTTCAAGTCCTATAGGTGCCTCTGGGAACAAAATATAGCTCTGTGTGTGTGATGGGACTAACGCACTTCAAGTCCTATAGGTGCTTCTGGGAAGAAAATATAGCTCTGTGTGTGTGATGGGACTAACACACTTCAAGTCCTATAGGTGCTTCTGGGAAGAAAATATAGCTCTGTGTGTGTGATGGGACTAACACACTTCAAGTCCTATAGGTGCTTCTGGGAACAAAATATAGCTCTGTGTGTGTGATGGGACTAACACACTTCAAGTCCTATAGGTGCTTCTGGGAACAAAATATAGCTCTGTGTGTGTGATGGGACTAACACACTTCAAGTCCTATAGGTGCTTCTGGGAAGAAAATATAGCTCTGTGTGTGTGATGGGACTAACACACTTCAAGTCCTATAGGTGCCTCTGTGAACAAAATATAGCTCTGTGTGTGTGATGGGACTAACACACTTCAAGTCCTATAGGTGCTTCTGGGAAGAAAATATAGCTCTGTGTGTGTGATGGGACTAACACACTTCAAGTCCTATAGGTGCTTCTGGGAACAAAATATAGCTCTGTGTGTGTGATGGGACTAACACACTTCAAGTCCTATAGGTGCTTCTGGGAACAAAATATAGCTCTGTGTGTGTGATGGGACTAACACACTTCAAGTCCTATAGGTGCTTCTGGGAACAAAATATAGCTCTGTGTGTGTGATGGGACTAACACACTTCAAGTCCTATAGGTGCTTCTGGGAACAAAATATAGCTCTGTGTGTGTGATGGGACTAACACACTTCAAGTCCTATAGGTGCTTCTGGGAACAAAATATAGCTCTGTGTGTGTGATGGGACTAACACACTTCAAGTCCTATAGGTGCTTCTGGGAACAAAATATAGCTCTGTGTGTGTGATGGGACTAACACACTTCAAGTCCTATAGGTGCTTCTGGGAACAAAATATAGCTCTGTGTGTGTGATGGGACTAACACACTACAAGTCCTATAGGTGCTTCTGGGAACAAAATATAGGAGCTCTGCCTGCCTGCCACGAACACACTACAAGTCCTATAGGTGCTTCTGGGAACAAAATATAGGAGCTCTGCCTGCCTGCCACGAACACACTACAAGTCCTATAGGTGCTTCTGGTAACAAAATATAGGAGCTCTGCCTGCCTGCCACGAACACACTACAAGTCCTATAGGTGCTTCTGGTAACAAAATATAGGAGCTCTGCCTGCCTGCCACGAACACACTACAAGTCCTATAGGTGCTTCTGGTAACAAAATATAGGAGCTCTGCCTGCCTGCCACGAACACACTACAAGTCCTATAGGTGCTTCTGGTAACAAAATATAGGAGCTCTGCCTGCCTGCCACGAACACACTACAAGCCCCTCTTTCTCAATCAATCTTTGTAACTGAATCTATCTAACTCAATTTCTGTAAGTGAATCTCTCTACCTAACTAAATCGAGCAGAGTGTCACAGAATCAGCCTGCCCAATCTGCGCCGGAACAGCATGTGACCGGCGCAGACGGCGTGGCAGCCATTTATAGGGGGGGGCGTGTACTACAGCCCCTGAGCTGTATTGGCTACAGGCGTCCTGCCTGTAGCCAATTATGGCTCTTCGAGTTTCCGGGGCTGTGATTGGCCAAGCATGCGGGGTCACAGTGCATGCTTGGCCAATCATCAGCCAGCAATGCACTGCGCCGGCCGCACCGGCCGCAATGCATTGCGGGGGCCGCTCGCATCACACGAACGTGATGCGAGCGGCCAAAATGTTCTGGGCTCGCCGAGCGAGCGAACGCCCGGTGCTCGATGCGAACGTGGGTTCGCATCGAGCACCGGGCCCATCCCTACTCTGTATGCCCATCAGATGTATCAGACGGACAGACGGTCGGACGGATGGTCGGCAGACTGCGTGGCCTAGTGGATTCATCGGCTGGCAAGGTCCCCTTTTTCTCTTCTACATGGCAGTCATATTTGTATTATTATATGTGTATTGTTTCCCTGGCGTCTAGTGTATTCCCCCCTGTATGGCGGCTGGAGCACTCCTGCGTTCCAGCTCGCCGTGTTGTTCCTGGTTGGCGGTGACGTCACGAGGCGGGGAATTTAAAAGCCAGGCTGCTGCTGCTGTATCACTGGGGGTTTCCAGTGCAGTGGAATCAGCAAGCCTTTTTCCCCAGCTCTCGGCCTTACAAGGACTACAGGTTAGTGCTCTTTTTATACCCTAAAAGTGTATGCACGTTTTTGCTGTTAAATGTTTAAAAAAAAAAAAAAAGGATATATATATATGTGTGTATATAATTAAAAAAAAAAATAAAAAAAATAAATTATGATAAATCTTTTTATTAAACGCCGTTTTTTTGTCATAAAAAAATAAAATAAAAAATATATAGAGAATGAAAATTTTGGGGCATGCATTTTTTCTGTCTAAAAATTGCCGGTGGTATGCTTAAGTCGCAATCTTGTCTTGCAGACCTCTGTGTTATATTTGACGCTCTTCGTCCAGAGATTATGGACAAATCACCGCCTTTAAGTGGCCAGCCCTTACGCACTAGGTATGTGCTGGTAAGGGAGGGGTGGAAATACATTTGCTTTTCTTAAAGCGCATTCTGATGCCTATGTTTTCCCCTCCCCCTGTGTGTTTTTTCTGCTTAGCCCTTCCAGATTGGATTCGCAGGACCGGGACCTTGCCAGGCCACAACAAAAACAGTCGTCCAGATCCAGGCGGGACTCTCCGCATGGGTCACACCACCAGAGGAGAAGTTCACATTCCTCCTCCAGACACCGCTCCCACCGCCACGATGATCGCTCTGATCGCAGAGCATGCTGGGGATGCAAGTCGCAAGTCCCGGAAGGCAAATCGTTGTGTGACAGATGTTTTGCCAAGGCGGTTGGGGAAAAGGACACGGAAAACCAGCGCATAGAATCCCTGGTAAAGCGTGTCGTGCAGCAGTCGCTTAAGGACATAGTAGTCCCTCGCACGTTGAGTCTGCATCTGGTCCCCAGTCCGACGAACCCCGGGACGATCCGGGCACATCCCAGCCCTACGAGGCTTCTGGCGAGTCCTCTGGAGAGGAATTTCCAGGCGATGAGGAGATCGGGGGCTTTGATTTCGCCATGGTCTCACCACTAATTAGAGCAATTAAGGAGGCCCTCAAGTGGGAAGAAGCATCCACCCCCCCAGCTAAGCAGAAGAAATTCTTCAAGCAGCTGGGTAAAGAACGGCCAAACTTCCCTTTACTCACTGAACTGAAAGACATTATAGAAGAAGAGTGGAGCAAGGTGGATAGGAAATCCTCCATGACCAACAAAACTTCCCGGCTATATCCTTTTAAGGTAGAAGAGGTGAAGCACCTGGAGAACGCTTCGCTCGTGGACGCAGCCTTGATGCGTTTGGCCAAGCGCGTCACTCTTCCGATGGAGGACTCAGTGTCCTTTAAAGATGGCCTAGAAAGAAAGATCGATCAGGACCTCAAAAGGATCTACGGTCTTGCTGGAATGGCCTGTAAACCAGCCTTAGCCTTAGCAGCTATGTCCAAGGCCATGGAGGCTTGGACTGAAAATGTGGACTCCTTCCTGAATGGCGTGTCGGTCGAGTTGGCCAGGAGTTCAGCGGCAGCGGAGCTAAAGCTCGCAGCGGTGTTCTTGGGGGAGGCGTCCATTGACCTGATTCGTCTGCTAGCACGCATTATGCTGTCCTCAGTCACGGCTAAGCGCGCTTTGTGGCTACGGCCCTGGCTCGCCGATCCCGTGTCTAAGCAAGCATGGTGTAAAATCCCTTTTGAGGGATCCACTTTATTCGGTAACAAGCTGGATGATGCCATAACGCGTGCGACAGGCGGTAAGTCGGGCTTCCTTCCCCAGGACAGAAGACTGCTCGGGCGGAAGAAGACTCAGTTTAAAAGGCGCAGTCCGGAACGCTCGAGGGATACACGCTCCTACAAGCCTGGAAGGGACTTCAGGAGGAATTGGAGTAGAGGACAGAGTTCCTTTCGTAAGCCCATCAAGAGCCAGTCGTCTGGTGGACGCGAGCCACCCAAGTCTTTCTGAGATTGCGCCCGCCCAGGCGGGTCGGGTGGGGGCCCGTCTATCCCTTTTCCGGCACGTCTGGGTGGCCTCGATCTCGGATTACTGGGTCATCAAGACGGTCTCGTCGGGTTACAAATGGACCTTCTCCAGAGTTCCTCCTCCCAGGTTCATGTCCACCCTGCTTCCTCGTTCGGAAGAACAGAGACAAGTCCTACTGTCATACGTAGAGCTGTTAAAAGCTCAGGGTGCAGTGGTACGAGTGCCAGAAGAAGAACGGTTTCAAGGAGTGTACTCCCCCCTCTTCTTGGTACAGAAGAAAAGCGGATCGTGGCGCCCGGTGATAGATTTAACATACTTAAATCAGTTTATAGAATACGGAAAATTCAAAATGGAAACCCTACTAACTATACAGCGAGCCATCCAACCAGGGGACTGGATGGTATCGATCGACTTAAAGGACGCTTACTTTCACATCCCGATAGAGGAAGGCTGCCAAAGGTTTCTAAGATTCCATGTCGATCAAGACCATCTACAGTTTATCTGCCTCCCCTTCGGGTTGACGACCTCCCCTCGGGTCTTTTCAAAAGTGCTCCTGGCAGTGGTGGCCCTGATCAGGCTGAAAGGGATAAGGCTGTACCATTATCTGGACGACCTTCTGGTTCTGTCACAAGACAAAGAGCAGCTGTTGGTTCATCGCGAGCAGGTAATGTCCACATTGACCAGCTTCGGGTGGCTTCTAAACATGGAAAAAAGCCAGCTAGTGCCAACACAAAGGCTAATTTATCTGGGTGCTCAGTTCGACACTTTGCGAAGTACAATCTCGCTACCGGTGGAAAAGATCCCGATCATACGGGAAAGGGTCTCTCAAGCCCTTCATACGCAGTACCTGAAGGCCTCGCAGTGTCTCAAGATCGTAGGGACAATGGTCTCTACGACGCCTATGGTCAAGTGGGCCTTTGTTGAGACTACGCCCGTTCCAGTCAGGGTTTCTGAGACAATGGAAGTCGGGAAGCAAAAGCCAAGAAATACGGATAACATCAACGATGAGGAACAGCCCCTTCTGGTGGCTCCAACACAGGAATCTCCTGAAGTGTCACTCGATAGCTCCCATCTCTTGGGTAACGGTCACGACCGATGCTAGCGGGACCGGCTGGGGGGCCCTTTGCGGGTCGGACCTTGCACAAGGCAAGTGGGACACAAGTCTTCCTGTTCCAGGATCGAATATTCTGGAACTCCGAGCAGCCTGGTGCGCTCTCCAGCATTTCTCCCAGGTATTGAAGGGGAAGTCGGTGTTGTTGCGAATGGACAACACCACAGCTGTCTCCTACGTGAAGAGACAAGGGGGCACCAGGAGTTCTACTCTTCTCCAGGAAGTGGAACCCATTCTATCATGGGCACAGAAGAACCTGGAGAATATTTCTGCAGTTTTTCTCCCGGGGGTTCAGAACACGCAAGCGGACTTCTTATCACGCACCCAGTTGGACAACAACGAGTGGTCCCTCCACATTCAGTCCTTCGAGTGGATCAGATCGCTGGGGGTCAATCCCGAGGTAGACCTTTTTGCCTCCCCCTGCAACTTCAAAATAGAGAAGTTTTACACACGGAATTGCTGCAGCCAGGCCTTAGGGACGGATGCACTAACAGACCAATGGAGGTTCAAGAGGGCCTATGCCTTCCCTCCGCTTCCACTAATCCTCAGGTTCCTTCTGAGGCTCCAGACGGAAGCAGTAGAGGTAGTGATGATGGCTCCTTACTGGCCCAACAGGCGTTGGTTCCCTCTGCTAGTCCAGCTGAGTGTACGGAAGCCAATGTCTCTCCCTCTCAGGCCGGACCTTCTGTCTCAAGGGGCGGTACTGCACCCATGTCCAGCAGTACTGAAACTGATGGTCTGGTTCTTGGGAGGAAGAGGCTAGAGTCCATCGGATGTGCTTCTAGTGTAATTTCTACCTTATTAAGCTCCAGGAGATCGAGTACGAACAAGGTTTATGGTAGAATCTGGTCCAAATTCGTGAACTTTTGCTCATCTACAGAGAGATCCTTCGAACATCCAAGAGTCCAGGACATCCTCGGGTTCTTACAAACTGGCCTTGACCTTCCCTTGTCCATAGGCTCTCTCAGGGTGCAAGTTTCAGCCTTATCAGCCTTCTCTGGTACCTCCTGGGCAGTCCATCCTTTAGTTCGTCAATTCTTTCGGGGGGCCTCAAGACTCAAGCCCCAAAGGAAGTCTAGATTCCCCAAATGGGATCTTCCCCTTGTCCTTGACTATAATTCTGGACTAAGTACGACGGGGCCATCCCCGCTTTCCATTAAAGATTTTTCAGAAAAAGTTGCCTTCCTAGTGGCAGTCACTTCGGCCAAGAGGGTATCAGAAATTGGGTCACTGGGCTTCGAAGAACCCTTCTTGACTTTCTTTCCGGACCGAGTGGTCCTCATTCCTATGTTGGGATCCAACCCTAAAGTAACCTCGGTGTTCCATCAGAACCAAGAGATCGTTCTACCTACCTTCAGATCACCAGGATCTGATGATATTCATCCTTTGGATGTCGGGGAAGCTCTGAGAGAATACCTTCACATTACTTCCGCCTTTAGGCGTTCGGATCACCTCTTTATACTGCACTCAGGCAGCAACAAGGGGAACGAAGCTTCAACCAGGACTCTGGCAGCTTGGATCGTAAGAACCATACAACAGGCTTATAGGGCTAAGGGCTTGGCTCCTCCTGAGGCGGTGACGGCACATTCAACTAGAGGAATGGCTACTTCATGGGCAGCAGCCCGGCACGTGGCACCTGATAACATCTGCAAGGCGGCCTCCTGGGCCTCTATTAATACTTTCATGTCGCATTATTGCGTTGAACCTGCTTCTTTATCCTCTGTAAACTTTTTGGTTTGAAAATTCTATCGGAAAAAAAACACTGCAAAATTAAATTTTTTTGCAATGTTTTTCCAATATCAGAATACACAGACAGTATGTAAAGCATTTATGAAACGCAGAAAATGCTATTGGGAAGAAAAAAAACACTGCAAAATTAAATTTTTTGCAATGTTTTTGCAATATCAGAATACACGGATACTGTCTACAGCGTGTATGTATGAACACGCAGAAAATGCTATTGGGAAAAAAAATAAAAAAGCATAATTAAATTTTTATGCAATGTTTTTCCAATAGCAGAATACACACAGTCTATGGTGTATCTCTTAGTATATGCAGTGTTGGTCCTAATGGTGCACTGAGCTTACAGGTAAAACTTTTATATTTTGTCTGGCACTGGCCTCATGGCACTGTTAAAAGACTGTGCACTGCACCCCAGCCAGGGTACAATTGATTTAGGAATCTCTTCAATAATTCTCTCTGCCTCTTTCTCTTCCTTACTAAAGAAACTCCCTACTCTACTCTAGCTATGTATATCGCTCACTGATCTAACTAATTAGAAGCAAAGTTAAGGAATGCTGACTGCCTGACTGACTTAATCACACTAACTCCTAAAATCCTCTCAGCAGCACAGGAACCTGTCTATAACAGAATGACGCTGTGTGCTGTGTGTGTGTACTATATATAGAGGCTGGGTCACATGCTGCACTGGCCAATCACAGCCATGCCATTAGTAGGCATGGCTGTGATGGCTTCTAAGGGAAAACTAGTGAAACTAGCGTCGATTGGCTGCCCTGCAGCTGTTAAAAAGGCGCCAATACATCACCGAACACTGGACCCGAACCCGAACTTACAGCCAATAGTTCGGGTTCGGGTCCGGGTCCCCGAACACCCAAAAGTCCGGTACGGACCCGAACTTTACAGTTCGGGTTTGCTCAACCCTATTCTTAACTAATCCCATTTTTACATATTTCCCCATTAACCTGGATTTCATTTCCAACCAAAGGTTTTCTAAACCAGTTACAATATATCTATATTATTATTAAAATTGTTAAACTCATATCAGAAATTAATACTCAAGTGATAATCTCAATATCACACCCTAATTCTAATATATATCCAGAGATATACTTCCTTAAATTAGGACATTTTACTTAATTTTACTTAATTTCCCTTATTTAACCACTTCCCACCTGGCCACTGCATATGTATGGCCAGGTGGGCGCTCTCTCCTTCTGAGTGGATGCTCAGGAACGTCCCTCAGAAGGAGGAGGATCGCGCGGGCCCGCTCAGCGGTGTGATCCCAATGCGCTGGTGTCACCTGGACACGGCGCATCTCAGATCGGCAGGAGGGCTCTGTGATTGGCCCTCCTGATCACGACGGCTGTGTCCAATCACAGCCGTCATGTGATTTAAACAGAGAGCCGGTTGCTAGGCGATCGGCTCTCCTCACACATTAGTTGTCGGTGAGGAGAGTAGAGCGGATCGCTGCAGCCGGTTGGTGATCAGTGAGTATTAGCTGTTTTTTACAGCTTTTTACACACTGATCACCAGCATAGTAACACACAGTGTAAAACACAATGTCCCAAAACACATGTCCCCAAAATATATGTCCCCAAAAACATGTCCCCACACACATGTCCCCAAAAACACCTGTCTCCCACATATGTCCCAATAAAATCACATGTCCCAATGATTATCTGCACACATGATCACCGTGATCACCTGTGCACATCTGTACATGATCATTTGCGTACATCTGTCCGTGATCACACGAACCAATTATTATACACTTAACAGGAGTTTTTTTACCAAAGACATGTAGCAGAAAAATTTTGGCTTAAATTTATGACAAAATTCGATTTTATTTATTTTAAAATAGAATAAAGAAAATATTGCTTTTTTTTTCCAAATTTCCACTCTTTTTTTCACCAAAAATAAAAAAAGTGAATAAATACCACCAAAAGAAAGCTCTATTTGTGCGAACAAAATTATAAAAATGTTATTTGGGTACAGTGTAGCATGACCACACAATTGTCATTGAAAATGCGAGAGCGCTGAAAGCTGAAAATTGGCCTGGGAAGGAAGGGGTTCCCAGTATTGATGTGGTTAAATGCATGGTTTCCACTATCAAAGGAGATTCAAATTGTGTAATACACTGTTAAATGTAACCTTCATTTTACCATGTTTGGAAAACAGATTAAAAAATAATTGTGATCACATTGTTTATCATTAGATTAATTAACCCGCCACATTTTGTTATAAATGCTTTGTCTAAAAAACTGAAATTGGCATGGTGTCCTTCCAGCTTATCACTGATCTCTCATCCCAGCTACATTCTTTCATGAGAGTGCAAAGGAGGGGGTCACATCTGCATACATGACACACAAAAGAGATAGAATTAAAGGTTCCAGCATTCACACACATACACGTATATCTCTCTAAAACCCCTTAAATTTTTTCCCATTTGTACACAACACATGCATATCATTCTCTCACTTTCTTTTAACTCTTTTTAATATTTCCCTGCTTAACTTCTGCATTCTTTATTTTGTTCTGATATCCTTTGCACCCCATGTATTGTAATCCCATACTTCACATACTCTAGCTTCTATGATCAGACGGGCAGCCATAGTGCTCATCCCATCTTCCTTCTCTGACAAAATATAGAGTATTCTGTTTTAACTCTCATTTCTCTGTTTTGACTCTTTTCTCTGTTTTAACTTTACTACAGTATTTGTAGTGCCTGACCCCAAATTCATCCCAAACTTATCATGAAAATGTCCCTTGCTGTCTAGTGTTAATTGTCACCCTTGATCCATCCTGTTCACATAGATAGCTGTTTCTATAGCTGTTTACTCTGCATGATTCTTAGTCCCTGTAGACTTTGGTAACCCAGTTACCCATTGTGGATCCCTGTCCACTTTAACCAGTAATATAGGGGCTCAGTATAGGCGGAACCACACCTTCAGTTCATAGATTTTATAGCGCTCCTCTTGTGCTGGGCATTTTTGAGGGTCTCTTACCCTTCATTCCCTTACTTCATTTAATGCCCATAATGACTGGTCAGTCTTCTCTACGTGTGCCTATACCCTCTTGCCTCTAAACGACTTTATCTAGCAGATGTGTACTACATATAACCTGTTAACAGCACTATTCTTCCCTTTCTTATCTATAACACTCTGATGAACAGTAGACAGTGACAACATAACATATAACCACCAATCAATACAGTTTGATTAATGGGAGTAAAATAGGTACTCTTTGTCCCAAAAATGCTTTACCAATCAAGGAAGTCTGATAACTCAAATGTAAGCAAAAGGCTTACCTCAGCCGGCTGATTATCAGAAATTTCCGGATCGTCTCAAGCTCCTCGTTTCGAATTCTCAGGGTCACCTGTAAACCCTCTCCTGGCTAGCTCGCCATCTGACCTGGCCATTTTATAGATAATCAACTCCTATCCTCATATTGATTAGTGGTTCCAAATTAATAACTACTGCAGTAGGAAACAGATACAAAAGATACAATCTGCATCTTTCCAAATAACTGTTCTGCTTTATTATGACGCAATTGAAGGTTTTTATACGAATGATTACATAGGTATCACATTAATATTACAATTGTATGTTTATGGTAACAAGGGGCATAACATAGGCAGACTAATTCTAATCAGAACTGGAAAGAATGCAAACATGTAATGAAAACATTATTAGTGTCGTGTGCACAACGAGGGCAGTGTGCAATACATACAAAATAGAATACAATTATTTACAGAACTTACAAATTTCCTTTACACGTCCATATTTTGCTACCACTCGTTATCGACCCTTGGCTTGTTCCTTGGCTACTCTTATGCTTGATCTCAACCTGCAACTACTCGTTGCCTTTTGGCTTGTTTACTGACTACCCTTCTGTTTGATACTTATCTGCTTATCCACTACTGGACTCCAGCTTGCTCACCTTCTAGTGGGGCGATCCTGAGGACCGCGACCTGGTACTAACATGCAGCTAAATCCATCTCCACTATCAGGAGCTCTGGTGAACACCGGTTACTACTTATGCCGTGTACACACGACCGGACTTTCCGGCAAACTAGGTCAGACTGTCAGGGCTCCAGCCACCCTGGATGGGCCAATCTGCGGGCGCGCAGGCACACAGGCACTGCGGACCTGACTGGGCATAAGCGCGCGCTGCGGCGCGCGCTGCGGGCGCATGCACGTGCACGCCGGGCGTGTGTGCGCGCTCTTGTGCACAATTAGCCTGTGCGCGTCCACGTGCGCGATCGGCGCCGCTTTGGCGCCAGTGTCCTTATTTAAAGGGGACAGCCGCAATCCTGCGGCGCTGTCCGTCTCAGCTCTGACCTGTGCCATACCTGTTTACCTGCCTGTTGAACCCTGTACTGTGACCCAGCTTGCCTGACTCCTCTGCCTTCTCTGCTCCTTGACCCCGGCTTGTCTGACCCTGCTCTGGACTGTGATACCCGCTGCTGAACCCTTTGCCTGCCTTTTGACTATTCTGCCGCCTGCTGTCTCTGCCTGATTGATTACCTGTTGTGACCCGGCTTGTCTGACCATCCTTGCCTCCGAGTGTGTCTGCACCTTGCATAGGTCTTGCTGATGCTGCTGTTCCAGTATCCGGCTTTCTCCATGAACATCTGCCTTTGCCTGCTGAACCTCCACCTGCAGTTCCCAGCCATCTGGAAGGACCAGCACCTACCCTGCATCAGCTGCCACCACCTGCACGGACACTCCTACCCCGCTGCGCTCACGGGTCCACTGTTCCCAGTCCAGTGGCCCCTGAACCAGAGCTGTAAAAGAGGTCTCCAACCGTCAAGCCAGGCTCACCACCAGGTACCTAACACCGACGGTCTTCCCGACTGACTTTCGGCCGAGTTCTGACTGACTTTCCGAACGGACTTAGTCCAGTCGAAAGTCTGTTTGTTCGAACATGGTGACGTAAATGGGACAAAAAAATAGCCATTAGCC
Organism: Lithobates sylvaticus; assembly: GCA_028564925.1. NCBI lineage: Eukaryota > Metazoa > Chordata > Amphibia > Anura > Ranidae > Lithobates > Lithobates sylvaticus. The sequence goes on from CM053028.1 coordinate 205,352,904, forward strand.
AATAGCTGCCTTTGCATCATATTTGGTCAGTCGGACCAGCACATAGACAAACGTTTTTTCCGCATTAAGTCCGTTGGATAGATTTGAAACATGTTCTATTTATAGGTCCGCCGGAATTTTTTCCCAAAAAACTAATGGATTAGCCCACACATGATCGGATTGTCCGACAGACTAATCTTGTCAGACCTAGTTTGCTGGAAAGTCCGGTCGTGTGTACGTGGCATTAGACTCTGCACCTCAGGTGAGCATGCGCCATTTGCCAGGGTGACTGCCTGTGTACCCATCCTGCTGGTCGGTGGTAGTCCTGCAACTGCTACAGCAACTGGTCTTTGCGCCTGATGCCTGATCATGACAGTACCACTGCTTCATAATACCTTCTAATATCTTGTGCGGCTAATTCCCTGTGTGCTTTATCCTTGCTCAGTAGAGCATACTGTATTCTCGGTTTCTTTTTCTGCCAAATACATTTCAATATCATTCCTTAAAAGTGTCTTAAAATATATCTGGGGTAGAGCTATTGGCAGCATCTGAAATTTTTACAAAATTTTCAGAAGCATTACCATATTTATTACATTTATTCGTCCTATCCAAGAAAGAGGTTTCATCGCTATTTTTTTAAGTTCCGTTTTAATCTCATTTAGTAAGGGAATATAATTTACTTCATATATTTTTTCCACAAATGGAGTAAAGTTTTATTCTCAGATATGTTAAATCTGTTTTCCCTCATGTAAAAGGGATTTCTCCCTGTAAAGCTTGTTCTTCCTTCTTATCTATATTTATATTTAATATATCAGATTATATTGGATTAATCTTTAAGTTAGACAGTTCTCCATATTTGTTAAGTTCTTTTACTAAGTTTTTGGCAGTGTTATTCTGGGGTTGGTTACATAGCATAGGACATCGTCTGCATATGCTGCTATTTTATGTTCTTCTTCACCTATCTTCAGCCCCCTTATATCTACATTTCTTTGGATAGTCGCCAATAGAGGTTCTAGTGAAAGAACGAACAAGAAGTGTGAAAGTGGACACCCCTATCTTGTACCGTTCATCATTTCAAAAGTTGATGACAGACTCCCATTTTCACTGCGGCTGTAGGGTGACTATACAATATTTTGACCCATCCAACCCTTCTAGGGCCTATTCCTATATTCTCTATCGTTGTTATCATAAATCCCCAGTCTACTCTGTCAAACGCTTTTTCTGCGTTTATTGACAGAAATAGCGTGGGGACCTTTCTACTTTTTAATTTATGCAACAGAAATAAGAACTTAATTTCATTATCTTTTCCTTCTCCTCCTTGGACGAACCCTGTTTGATCTGCATGGATCCATTCAGGCATCAATTATTTCAATCTAGTAGCTAGCACCTTTGCATACAGTTTTGTATCTGCATTCAAAAGTGCTATTGGTCTATAGCTGGAGCACAGAGTTGCATCTTTTCCTTCTTAGGTATCACTGTAACATGTGCCCATAGAGATTCTTTCCTCATATTTTCCTCTTCTCCTAACCTATTCATATAATTACAGAGTTTCGGTAGTAGTTCTTTCAATTTTTTATAATATTTTATCGTTAGACCATCTGGGCCTGGGCTCTTGCCTATTGGAGTATTTTATAGAGCTGTTCATATTTCCTATGAATTTATTGGTTCTTCTAAAAGTTGGGAAAACTAATTGTCAGCACCCAGGTCTGAGCCCAGGACCTCTGTTGCATCTGGCAGTAGCTCTTTTTAGTGTGCTACCTGAGATGCTTGACCACTCCTTTCCTGATCCCTTGGACAAGCTTAATTTCTATCTTGTTTAAGGCAAACCTTGAACTGCTTGCTCCTTCCATGAACTTCCTACTTAAGGGCAGCACAGTGGTGTAGTGGTTAGCACTCTCACCTAGCAGTAAGAAGGGTCGCTGGTTCGAATCCCAACCACAACACCACCTGCCTGGAGTTTGCATGTTCTCCCTGTGCCTGCATGGGTTTCCTCCCACAATCCAAAAGACATGCAGGTAGGTTAATTGGCTTCTGGATTGTGGGCTCCTTGAGGGTAGGGACCAATGTGAGTGTGCAATGTACAGGGATAGGGACAATTGTAGACACTCACTCAGGTTGAACTGGATGGACTGATGTCTTTATTCAACCTTACTAACTATGGAACTATGAAGCCATGCCTTTACACTTCCTGTTTGCCAGATTATTGTGCTCTTCTCCAGTCAATATCTTGCTCCTTACACTAATGCTGCCATCCATATATTCATTGCACTTGTTGCAGACTTTTGGCTTCTTCCTTGACTATGCTTCCGCTTGATCCAGACCTGCAACCATGTGGTACCAACCTTTGGCTTGTTTACTTACTACACTTCTGCTTGATCCCTACCTGCTACATCTCTTCGTGGACCCTCACTTGCCTACCTCCTGGTGGGGTAATACTGAGGATTGTGACCTGGCATTATCATGTAGCTAAACCCATCTCCACCATCAGGAACTCTGGTGAATACCGGTTAGTGCTCCTCGGGTGAGCACGTGTCATCCACCAGGATGACCTGCTTGTGTGTGTATGCTGCTGGTCTGTGTGAACTTTCACTGCAATAGCTACTGGCCATCGAGCTTGACCCCTGACCATAACACAGATATCTAAGAACTTACATTTATATTTATGTACAGTAAATGGTAATAAAATACCTCTTCTGTCCACCACTCTCCTTTGAGAAAAAATCTCAGAGCTGTTAAGGCTTTAGCACTTTATATAGTTCATCAGGGTAATAGAGGGAGAGATTCAAAGCCCAAGTATATGATGTTGCAATCCTGCAACTGCTGCCCCAAAAATTTTAAAAAAATCAGCATGCATACCATACAAACGGGTCTCTTCCAATTGGTGTGAAGAACTAAGACCTTCATTTTCTTCTTCAGTGTGATAGTAAGGTGGTACTCAATGCTGGAGGAACAAGCACTTATGTTAGACATAAGCATTTGTATCTGAAGCCTTGTCCTATAAGCCCAGGCGGAAGTGATGATGCACTCCCTGGGGTTGTGTCCATGACAGCCTGAGATCACAGGAGATAGAATGAAGGAGCAAGAGATAACCATGATGGATAACAACATCTTTGGCATAAGGTCTCAGGTGTGTCTTTATCATGTGCCACTGGCAATGCTGTTAAAAAACTTTTACATTCAGCAGAGAAGAATGTCATACCTTTGAGATCAGACATCGTTGGAAGCATGGTAGGCTATGCTGATGTTTGCAGAAGACCACACCATTTAGGAATACCAATATGAATTGTTTGATTCTTTGTAGATTGGAAAAAACCTGCATGCACATATTAAAGATATTCCAAAATGTAACTACTGGTTATTTTGTCTGTTTTTTCTATTAGTAAGTAGATTACTAATTACTAAGGACAAGTAGAACACCTTGAGGCAAATAATAACATGTCCATACTGTTTAAAAAAAACTCTACAGCTCTGTGGCATTGATTGCCTGAACAAGTAGATAATGTTCACTTAGCTTAGTGAACCTTTGTTCACTTAGAATGCTGAATCATGTGGGAATTGAAGTGACTGATTGAAGGATTGAAGTGAACACAGCTTTACTTCATGTACTACATTAAGTAGAAATTCACTTTGAAAGTGGAAAACTATCTTTCTTTTTCTCTTCAGTAATTCAACACCTATATGTGTTGTATATTTTAACTGTGCAGCAGATAACAAAATCACAAGTGTTTGAGAAAACTGTTTGAGGCTCTCTGTGTGATTTAGTTTGTCACTGATAGAATAGCTGGTAATTACATTTTTGTGTTTTTTTGGAAATGTGTTTTAATCCAAAGGGATTCCTGTACCACAAGTAACTAGCTAGTAAAAAAATGCAACAGCCATATATTTAATACCTTATACGTACATGTCCCACTCAAAGCTTCAGTCTCAGAACAAGTTTCCATTTAAAACATATAAAATTAAAACAGGCCTAAACCAATTATCTTACCCCCTGGTTTACGATAACTATACACATACATATTAAACACACAAACAGGCAATTTTATCCTCCAGTTATCTCTTTTTTAAGTTTAATTGCTGAAAGTTTCAAAAAATTTAGCTGATAAGTATTGTGTATTATTACTCTTTACTATTTGGCAGTATTTTCTTGACAGTAGTATAGGGTTTCCATCCACATAGCATGCTGTGTCAAACTGTATTTAATGGGCTGAAGAACACTGACTGTACTGTACTGGATGATGATGTCACCTTATCCTTGGATAGGATGCATTAAGGTGAAAAAACACAAAGATTTACAACCCCTTTAAGCCTGCACATAAAGTGGCACACCTGTGTGAGGTACTCCAGCAAAACTATTGAGACTAAATGACACATGTGCCCTAGCAACTCAAGAAAGATGGAGTTTTTGTAATGTGTGAACTGTTCAAAATTCAGAAATCGGGCTGCACTCTAAAAAATAAATACAATTTGTCTCTATGATATATTAAACTGGATTCACGCAGCCCTTAAAGCATTAGTAGAAGTTCAGTATATATGTGTGTATTTAAAACTGTGCATTTTGGATTATTGTGTACATTTAAATGCAACCTATTTAGTTTACAGCATACTATACCATTCAAAGTGGAATAAAATACAAGCAGATTAGATATTAAGTTGCATTCTACCATACAAGTAAAGCCTTGAAATAAGATAAGATAATGTTTTTTTTTCTTGACCATCTGGAAGGATTTTATGATCTATTATTAGGGCCCGACATTTGTATGAAAACAGTGCTTTTGGATTAAGAATGTTTGTACATCTGATTTTTTTTTTTTACTAGGGTTCAATTTTGAGGGAAGATTCAGCAAACTCAGCCAAAAAGTCACAAATTGTGAACTTTAATGCAGACCCAATAGAAGGTGATTTTTGAAAACCAATTCCCTCCATTTTCAAGGCTAATAAGCAAGGAATTATAAAACATGGGGTACTGGGCACTGTTAGAATGCACAACTTCACCCAGAAAATTGTTTCAATTACAAATGTTTAGGCATTGTTATCTTTATTTCTTTTTTTTGTATTAGTATGGCACAAAAAAGTGGAGAAACAAAAATCCAAATGTGACACATTTCACACAAAACACCAAGAATGCACGGGACGGAATTTTTGGCACCTTCTCATAATTGTATGAAATAATTATATTCCAAATTTGTGATGCTCCTTTAATTTGTAGTCCCCCGAACTGTTCGACCACAGTATTGGGTACATGCTGCAGGAGGATGTGCAGCGTTTTGAAGGCTCCGATGATGGTACCCAGATTGAGGAAGGCAGTAACGTGAGCCCAGAGAGAGGGGGTGTCCAAGTGGGACAACAAACTGGCAGTCATGTTACCCCAGCTGCAGCATACTTCCAGCTTTGCTCCAGTGACAAGGAGGGAGGGGATGATGAGGTCACACCGCAGAGCTCCGCATGTGCAGGGCGCTGCTGACTCCACGCGTTTTTCCAAAAGTGCTTTGGTGTGGGCCTTTTTTGAGACGTGTGCAGTAGATAACACCGTTCCTATTTGCAACATATATGTCTGAAGCGTATCAAGCGTGGCCAAAAAAGCAGCCGCTTGGGCACCACATGCTTGACCAGACATATGTCGAACTCCCATGCAGTCCGTTGGCAAGCGTACTTAAAAGACCCACACCAAAGAACAAGGCGGACCTCTCCTTGCTGCTCATCAGTTGGGATCTCCAACCCCACTATACCTTCAGTTCACTCAGAAACCTGCACTGAGAGGAATGAAGGTGTAGAATTAGGTGTGCCAAGTACTTTCAGGCAATCTGCTATCGCTACACCAACGTCCAATTGTAGCAGGCAAATTTCCCTACCCAAGTTGCTAAACCAGCAAAAGAAATTTGGTCCCAGCCAGCCACATGCCCAGCGAATGCTAGCCTGGCTAAATTGCTAGCACTTTTCAGCTGGTAGACTCTGCCCCCTTTTGTGAATTTGTGGAATTTGCGGTACCTCAGTGGCAGGTTCCCAAACACCACTTTTTTCACGGAAAGAGATTCCGGCTCTCTACCGGCTCTTTACCGGCATGTGGAAGACAATGCCTTGGCCTCGCTGGACAGGGCGGCCAGTGGTAAGGTACATATTACCTCTGACTCATGGTCCACCAGGCATGGACAGGGACGTTACCTATCTTTCACGGCGCACTGGATGACCAGAGTTGTATTATCAGAGAGGTATAGTCATACAGAGAATCAACCCGCAATTTTTCAAATAATGACAAACATTTTCAGACAAAATATGCTCATATTGCAAGATGCAGGGGGCATTGAAAAAGCATGGGGGTTGATTTACTAAAACTGGAGAGTGCAAAATCTGGTGCAGCTCTGCATAGAAACCAATCAGCTTCCAGTTTTTTGTCAAAGCTTTAATTGAACAAGCCGAGGTTAGAAGCTGATTGCCTACCATGAACAGCTGCACTAGATTTTGCACTCTTTTCAGGGAGTGGCACATAATAGCTATATCAAGTGCAGTCTTTTTTAATTTGCAAGATCATGATGTTCAATAAAATATGCACTGCTAGATTGCAGCTTGTGGTCAGAGAGGAATATTGATACAATAAAAAAACTGGATTTGAAGGAGAGTCTACTGACTACTATTAAACATGTCCATGCCCCTCAACCCCACCTCAGACTCGTTGTTTGTATATGTCATTTCTGCAATCATTCTCCTTATACCCTAGATCCAACTTAAATCTCATTGACTCTGGAACCATTAGACCAGGCAACACCTAAGTAAAATTACTTTTTTTTTTTTAAATCCTCTTGTAATATGCCTCCCATCACACTGCAAGGGTTTAAATCCTCAAGGAATCCTCAAACTACGGTCCTCCAGCTGTTGCAAAACTACACATGCCATGAGGCATTGTAAAACTCTCACATTCACAGACATGACTAGGCATGATGGAAATTGTAGTTCCTGAACAACTGGAGGGCCAGGTTTAAATGCTCATACTTGTCTAGGGTACACAAAAAAAAGAATTTTAACATACATACCTGATCCCTGACGCAGGCTCCCTTCATGCTGTAAAACAGAGTTTTTCGTTCTCTTTTTTCCTGACACCCTGGTGATTACAGTCACTGCGACATCATCAATTACAATGCAGGGTTAATAATAGTCCTGTACTTGTATGTGGAGACCATGCACATGCTGGAGATTCAGGGAGAAGTATTGAGCTGTAGGAATGAGAGGCCAGTTAAGTAAAAGTGCTTTTTCTTTTTCCCATAGGCATTTACAAGCATTAAAACTTGTCATGTGTAGAGAGCCCCACTGCAAGGGAGTTCTTTGTTTTGATATCATTTAAAGTGTTCTACATGAAATTACTGGGCAAATTTAGCTGATGTAGTGGAAGTACACCTTTCAGACAAATGAAAACATACATTTTGTGGCAGGTTCCTGTTAATGTGGATCTCGCCTTCTTACCCTGAAGCCATATCCCCTTCCTTGTTATATTATGGCTGATGTGAAATGTTGAAGTGGCATTTCACATATGTAGAAAAAGTATTTTACCATTTATATTTACAGGAAGGAGGAGTAACGGTACATACATGAGCATATATGAGACACTATTGTTCTAGTTTGGGAAACTACTGGAATACACTGAATTACCAAGCACATTTTGATCATCCACAAAGATTTATACCATACAAGATGTTGCTGTTTTTGTTAACAATATTTGTGAATGATTTTAAATAGAGTTGAGCAGACACCTGGATGTTTGGGGTCGGCCGAACTTCGCAAAAAAATTTGAGTTCGGGACCGAACTTGACCCCGAACCCAATTGAAGTCAACGGGGACCCGAACTTTTGAGGACTAAAATGGCTCTAAAAAAGTAATGGAAAGGGCGAGAGGGCTGCAAATGGCAGCAAAATGTGGTTAAGAGCATGGCAAGTGCTCTGCAAACAAATGTGGATAGGGAAAAAAATTAAAATAACATAAAATACATAAAAATTTTAAATAATATGCTGGAGGCCCCCTTCTCAGAAGAAGAGATACAGGAAGTCATTAAGAACCTCAGAAACTCAACGGGACGATGCCACACATATGGTGGGATTGCCCCAGAATACGCCCTTTCTGGAAAAAATTATTAAATTGAATAAGCTTGTGGGAAGCCAGATCCCCTTCTTAAGGCGCACATCCCAAAGATTCCCAAGGCCTTGCGCAGACTGATCCATTTCATTTTCCTGAGAGCTAAACTTACTGTGGTGAAAGCCTGGAAAAAACCTACAATCTCATTCCCAGCAGTGAAAAGAAAAATCTCCTGGATAATGTTGCAGGAGAAATTATCTAGCATACTCTCAGACATGGTAGGAAAATTTGAAGCAACCTGGTAACCATGGGCCATTTACGTAGGTTCGCCTCTGACCACTAACTCATTACCTGCCAGATGTCCTCCAACTCCTGTTACTGATGCTCCTTCTTAACCCCCTCCTTTTCACTTCTACACTTCCTAATCCCTCTTCCCTCCTTTTCTCGCTCTCTTCCTCTTCTATCCCTTCCCTCCTTACTATTATGCTTATTTCTTAAGCTTATCTGGAAAGTGATAATTGACTATACACTGATGCCTAGTCACGGATTCCTATCTTAGGGAAAAAGACACATGGTAATTTCTGTCCCTCTCCTTACATTCACTCCTAGGGGTCGGTGGTTAAGTTGCTCCTCTCGGGCACAGCTAGCTCCCATTGGGGGTGTCCAGGGAGGAGGTAAACCTCCAACCATTAACAGGAATACCAACCCTTCACTCTAAAGCTCCATACACACGGTCGGACTTTTTCATGGATTCTGTCCGATCGGACAATGTTGTTGAAAAATCAGACCGTGTGTATGCACCATCGGACAGTGTACGTCGGTTTGTCCGACGGACAAAGTCTTATCTCCTGCTGGAAAGATTTGCCGTCAACACGGTCCGATCACACCAAATCCGATCGTGTGTACGGTTGTCCGACGGACAAAGTGCCACGCATGCTCAGATCACATTACAAGACCAAAGCTATTGGCTACTAGCCTCTACGTAGTCCCGTCGTAGGCAACAAACGTCACCACGTTCAGAATGATCGGATTTTCCGACAACTTTGTCCGACCGTGTGTACGCAAAACCAACATCGGACAAAGTATGACGGACATGGTCCGACGGACCTGGTCCGCGGATTGTCCGACCGTGTGTATGGGGCTTAACACTACCATATCTGTCTAAAATGATTTTACAATTTTATATATCTGACGTGTTACACTCGATTCAACTTGTTGCACTGTAACCTTTCTATGTTTTGACTGAATCGATATTCTGAATGTCACCTTCAAATGTATTATTCTTGTGATACAAAAAAAAAATACTTTGAAATTAAATAATCTTGACCTAAGAGGACGAGGTCCATACGGAGTAGGAGGTTGAGGTGGCGGTGGATGTGGCGGTGTAGGTGGAAGCGTCGGGGAGGAGGACGAGGTAGCCAACACTGGTTTTTGTTTTTAATATTTTTTTTTTATTAGGGTACGGGGTGTACCCTAATTAAAACAAAAAAAAATAATGAGAAAAAAGAGTGAGAAAGATCAAAAATACAACAATGGCTGGGTAAGGCCAGTGATGTGTCAAATTCTGTCCCCTGTCGGATAGTGTCCGCCCTGTACTGCACTTGTGCAGTATGGAGGAAAAGGGGATTCTGAAAATCTATGAAGACGAACGGCGCCTGCGCTGTGAGTCCATGTTCAAGCCCCACCATCCAAGTGTACATAGAGTTAGAATAAAAAATAGCCGAGCGAAGCGAGCCCGTGCCCGAAGCATGGCAAGCAAAGTGAGCCTGCGAGGGGCCCTGTTACTATGTGCTATTGTATGTCCACCTGGATGGTGGGGCTTGAACATGCACTCACTGCGCAGGCACCGTTCATCTTCAGAGATTTTCAGAATCTCCTTGTCCTCCTTACTGCGCAAGCGCTGCGCCTGCGCAGTACGGGGCGGACACTATCCGATGGCCGGACAGTTTTTGTCAGAACACCGGTATACATGTCTATTCTGCACAAGGTACGGACAAGTCCTGTGGGATCAATGCCTGGTTCATTTTAATGAATGTGAGCTTGTCCACATTGGCTCTGGACAGGCGGCTGCGCTTGTCTGTGATAACGCCCCCTGCCGTGCTAAATACATGTTCAGATAATACACTGGCTACAGGACAGGCCAGCACCTCCAAGGCATAAAGGGCAAGCTCAGGCCATGTGCCCAATTTGGAGACCCAGAAGTTGAAGGGGCAGACCTATCATTCAGTACGTGTAGGCGTGTGCACACATACTGTCACGTACCTGGTGGTGCGAGCCCGAAATTGCAGAGAGAGACCTCCCTTGCGTCTCCCACTCCTGGTTCCCTGGTGTGGGGACAGGAGACCCAGGAGTGAGGAGGAGCACGGGTGCCTGGCAGGATCAACAGACCGGTAGAGTGACCAAGTCAACTTAGCGGACACGGTGGAGGCCTGAATAGCAGAGGAGACTGGATACAGACGGATGAGCTGGACCACAGGTAAACAGGTTAGCAGAGCTGGCTGGATCTGGACGGACAGCTTAGCAGACTGGTCAGCAGAGTAGGCCGGAACTGAACAGGTAAGCAGGCTCACAGGTAAACAGGATAGCAGAGCTGGCTGGAACTGGACAGAGGAGCAGAATGATCTGGATGGACAGCTTAGCAGACTGGTCAGCAGAGTAGGCCGGAACTGAACAGGTAAGCAGGCTCACAGGTAAACAGGATAGCAGAGCTGGCTGGAACTGGACAAACAGCTTAGCAGACTGGACAGCGGAGCAGGATGGATCTGGATGGACAGCTTAGCAGACTGGTCAGCAGAGTAGGCCGGAACTGAACAGGTAAGCAGGCTCACAGGTAAACAGGATGGCAGAGCTGGCTGGAACTGGACAAACAGCTTAGCAGACTGGTCAGCAGAGTAGGCCGGAACTGAACAGGTAAGCAGGCTCACAGGTAAACAGGATAGCAGAGCTGGCTGGAACTGGACAAACAGCTTAGCAGACTGGACAGCGGAGCAGGATGGATCTGGATGGACAGCTTAGCAGACTGGTCAGCAGAGTAGGCCGGAACTGAACAGGTAAGCAGGCTCACAGGTAAACAGGATAGCAGAGCTGGCTGGAACTGGACAAACAGCTTTAGCAGACTGGATAGCAGAACAGGAAGCAGGACTATGGCACCGGCTGGATCAGTGCAGGTGATCAGACTGGGAGCAGGAAACAGAACCACTGAATGGGCTGGATCAAAGCAAATGATCAGGTTCATTACAGGGATCAGACTGCAGACCGGACAGGGACAATGCAGGTAATCAGAGTTCATCAAGGAAGTCAGGTCAGGAATCAAACTGGTATTGAGGTACAATGGATGAGGCAGAAGGATGGTCACAACAAGCCGGGGTCGGGTACAGGCAAATAGCTGGGTAGTCACTGGTAAGCCGGGTCAATAGGACAGATAAATCAGGATCAGATTACACACACCACAACGCTGTAGAGCAGACAGCAAAGACCGTCTGCTCAGGTCAAGTTTAAATAGGCTGGCTGGCGCTAACTAGAGCGCGCGCCCGTCTCCCTGTGCACGGCTGCACACGTGCACGCGCCCAGGCGCGCATGCGCAGTGGAATCTGAGGGTCGGGACGGCCCGGGTTTAAGTTTCTGGCATGATCTTCATGACACATACTGCTCCACCATGTTGGTGAAATGCTGCCTCCTGCTAAGACGTTACAAATCAGCAGGTGGTGCTGACAAAGCTTTTCCACATTTCGGCAATGCTAACCCTGCCTCTGAGGTGCTGGCGATGCCCCGGCTGCATTGGCGACCTCCTCCTCCTCCTCTGCCTTCGCCTTGTGCTTCCACCGTGCCCCCGCTGTCAGGTAGGAATGCTACCAGCAGCGCGTCTACCAGCGTGCGCTTGTACTTTCACATCTTACAATCACGCTCCAGTGAGGGAATTAAGGACGGCAGCGTGGCCACCCAGTAACCAGTACCAGTTAGAATGTGGGCAACTCGGCGGTCGTTGCGGAGACACTGCAGCATGTAATAGCTCATGTGTGCCAGGCTGCCCAGAGGCAACAAAAAGCTGTCCTTTGTGGGAGGTGTATCGTCTGTGTCCTCTGTATCCCCCCAGCCACGCACCAGTGATGGCCATGAGCTGGTCTGGGTGCCACCCTGCTGTGAACATAGTTCCTCCTCCTCCACCTCGTCATCCTCCAGAACTGTGCCCTTGCTGCCGGACAATTGTGTTCCTGGCGTTTGTTGGTGCAGGAACCCCCATTCATAGCCACTTGTGAATGACTGCCCTGAAGGTCTTGGAAATGATCCCTCTTCCTTCTCCTCCTCCTGTGCCCGAAGCATTTTTTCAAGGAGGCATAGAACTGGGATAGCAACGCTGAGAACGGCATCATCGGCACTGGCCATGTTGGTGGAGTACTCGAAACAGCGCAACAGGAGGCCCAGTTATTGGTGGTGAAGTGGTGCTGTTCCACAGAGCGACTCACGTGTGCGCGCTGCAGCTGAAGCTCCACTATCGCCTGCTGCTGCTCGCACAGTCTGGCCAGCATGTGCAAGGTGGAGTTCCACCTTGTGGGCACGTCACATATGAGGCGGTGAGCGGGAAGGCCGAAGTTACGCTGCATCGCTGACAGGCGAGCAGCAGCAGGGTGAGAACGCCAAAAGTGCACACAGACGGCCCGCATTTTCTGCAGCAGCTCTGGCATATCGGGGTAATTTTTAAGGAACCTCTGGACCACCAAATTCAGCACATGCGCCAGGCAAGGAATGTGTGTCAAACCGGCTAGGCCCAGAGCTGCTACGAGATTTCGCCCATTATCGCACAAAACCAGGACTGCAGCAGAAGAGGAAGCAGGAGGAGCCAGAGACCTTTCATGGTTTTTGAAGTGTCTACTCCACTGCAGCTCATGCTTTGCACTTAGATGCCTGGTCATGCAGGCTGTGCTCAGGTTGAGAATGTTTATGCCTCGCTTCAGGCTCTGATTGCACAGCAGGCAAACCACTCGTGTCTTGTCATCAGCACATTGTCTGAAGAACTGCCATGCTAGGGAACTCCTTAGACCTGGCTTTGGTGTGCTTGGTCCCTTGCTGCTTGGGCAGTAGCAGGCGCACTGTCTAGGGGACGGACGCTCCGCTTTTGCACCCTGCTCCCTCTTCTGCTGTGCTGGTGGCTCTGTGCGACCACCGCCTCTTCCTCCAAACTACACTGGTCACCTGCATGATGTTGATTTCATGTAGGGTCAAGGACCTCATCGTCCTCCACATCATCTTCCACCCAGTGTCACCCCTGTCCTCCTTGTTGGTCTTCACATTTGCGAAAGCAGCAGCAGTTGGCACCTGTGTTTCGTCATCATCCGAGACGTGCTGCAATGGTCCTCCGATGTACTCATCTTGAAACATAAGTGGTTGGGCATCGGTGCACACAATCTCTTCCACTTCAGGAGCAGGGCTAGGTGGATGGCCCTGGGAAACCCTGCTAACAGAGTCATCAAAAAGCAGAAGAGACTGCTGTATGATTTGGGGCTCAGACTGCTTGGCTGATTTGAAAGGGGGGGTGAAAGACTGATGGACATCGGCTGCAGGTGCCAACTCTGATCTTCCAGCAGGAGACTGGGTGGGAGACAATGTGAAGGAACTGGAGGCACTGTCAGCAACCCAATCTACTATCGCCTGTACTTGTCCTGGCCTCAACATTTGTAGAGCCACATTAGACCCGACCAAATACCGCAGGCTTTGTTGCCTACTCTCACCTGAGGAAGGTGTTTCACTGCGTGTATGTCATAAACCGTATGTGACCAGAACTGTGTGACTGCAACAGAGTAAACCAACCAAGAAGATGAGAGATAAATGCGTTTATTAAAGATAAATATATACAACGTGAACACACACCACCAATGATAAACAGAGTAAGACAACCAAACAACAGTGACACAGACAAACCAATATATCTAATCAGGGGGATACCAGAATCGTAGTCAAGCCAGGCCGGGGTCATAAACGGGAGGTCAGCCGATAAGGGGGGAAAAGGAGAAGGGAGAAAAGGGATCAGGTGCGGGACAAGGTTCCAGGGATGCAGGGATGCAGGGACAGGCAGGATCAGGTTTCCAGGATCAAGGTATCATGGTTTCAAGGTAACAGGCTATGGATCAGGGCTCAGGGACAAAACCAAGGCAAAGATGTAAGGGCTTGCCTGGTCTTTATAGTCCTGTGATTGGCCTCAGGTGATACCTGATTGCAGGAGGTGCTGTCTACCCCACGCTGCCAGGATCCATCCGCTGGTGGATGCCAGTACTGCAGCCCAACGATGACATAGCAGCAGGGAAGAGTTCTCCTGACAGTTCCCCACTGCCAGGAGACACCTGCTGGTGGACCGCAGTACTGCATGCCGAAAGACAGGTATTACCAGCGGATGGGACGTTTCCTGACAGTACCCCCCCCCCCCCTCAAAGGAGCGGCCTCTGGACGCTCCAACTGGTTGTAATTGTTCAAAGTCTAAGGCATCAAGCGGGACAATGGGTAAGGGTACTTCAGGCTGGGCATCAGGCACTTCCGGGCAGATAGCGGGCTCTGGGTTCTGAAGCTGGACGGCAGGCACCTTGAACTGGGCAACAGGCACATCAAGCGGGGCAGCCGGCATAGGTACATCAAACTGGGCAGCAGGTGCATCAAGCGGGGCAGCAGGCACATCATGTGGGGCAGCAAGCACGGGCACATCAAGCTGGGCAGCAGGCATATCAAGCTGGGCAGCAGGCACGGGAACTTTAGGCTGGGCAGCAGGCACATCAAGCTGGGCAGCAGGCACATCAAGCTGGGCAGCAGGCACAGGCACATCAAGCTGGGCAACAGGCATGGGCACTTTAGGGTGGGCAGCAGGCACAGGCACATCAAGCTGGGCAGCAGGCACATCAAGCTGGGCAGCAGGCACGGGCACTTTAAGCTGGGCAGCAGGCACAGGCACATCAAGCCTGGCAGCAGGCACATCAAGCTGGACAGCAGGCACGGGCACTTTAGGCTGGGCAGCAGACACGGGCACATCAAGCTGGGCAGCAGGTACATCAAGCTGGGCAGCAGGCACAGGCACATCAAGCTGGGCAGCAGGCACATCAAGCTGGGCAGCAGGCACGGGCACTTCAGGCTGGGCAGCAGACAGGAACACGTCGGGCTGGGCAGCAGACAGGAACACGTCGGGCTGGGCAGCAGACAGGAACACGTCGGGCTGGGCAGCAGACAGGAACACGTCGGGCTGGGCAGCAGGCAGGAACTCGTCGGGCTGGGCAGCAGACAGGAACACCTCGGACTGGGCAACAGACAGGAACACCTCGGGCTGGGCAGCAGACAGGAACACATCAGGCTGGGCAGCTGGCACATCAGACTCGGAAGCTGGCCGCGGGTCATCAGACTGGGAAGCTGGCAGTGGGTCATCAGACTGGAGGGCAGGCAGCAGGTCATCAGACTGGAAGGCAGGCAGCAGGTCATCAGACTGGATGGCCGAGACATCAGACTGAAAGGCAGGCGCCGGGACATCAGACTGGAAGGCAGGCGCCGGGACATCAGACTAGAAGGCAGGCGCCGGGACATCAGACTGGAAGGCAGGCGCCGGGGCATCAGACTGGAAGGCTGGAACATCAGGCTGGAAGGCCGGCAGTGGGACATCGGACTGGAGGGCTGGGACATCAGGCTGGACGGCAGGCCACGAGACATCCGACTGGAAGGCTGGGACGTCAAACTGGAAGGCCGACACCAGGACATCAGACTGGAAGGCTGGGACGTCAGGCTGGAAGGCCGACACCGGAACATCAGACTGGAAGGTTGGGACGTCAGGCTGGAGGGCTAGGACATCAGACTGGAAGGCTGAGACACCAGGCTGGACGGCTGGCAATGGGACATCAGACTGGAAGGCTGGGACGTCAGGCTGGAGAGCTGGGACATCAGACTGGAAGGCTGGAACACCAGGCTGGAAGGCTGGCAGCGGGACATCAGACTGGAAGGCCGGCACATCAAGCTGGGCAGCAGGCATATCAAGCTGGGCAGCAGGCACGGGAACTTTAGGCTGGGCAGCAGGCACATCAAGCTGGGCAGCAGGCACATCAAGCTGGGCAGCAGGCACAGGCACATCAAGCTGGGCAACAGGCATGGGCACTTTAGGGTGGGCAGCAGGCACAGGCACATCAAGCTGGGCAGCAGGCACAGGCACATCAAGCTGGGCAGCAGGCACATCAAGCTGGGCAGCAGGCACGGGCACTTTAAGCTGGGCAGCAGGCACAGGCACATCAAGCCTGGCAGCAGGCACATCAAGCTGGACAGCAGGCACGGGCACTTTAGGCTGGGCAGCAGACACGGGCACATCAAGCTGGGCAGCAGGTACATCAAGCTGGGCAGCAGGCACAGGCACATCAAGCTGGGCAGCAGGCACATCAAGCTGGGCAGCAGGCACGGGCACTTCAGGCTGGGCAGCAGACAGGAACACGTCGGGCTGGGCAGCAGACAGGAACACGTCGGGCTGGGCAGCAGACAGGAACACGTCGGGCTGGGCAGCAGACAGGAACACGTCGGGCTGGGCAGCAGACAGGAACACGTCGGGCTGGGCAGCAGACAGGAACACGTCGGGCTGGGCAGCAGGCAGGAACTCGTCGGGCTGGGCAGCAGACAGGAACACCTCGGACTGGGCTACAGACAGGAACACCTCGGGCTGGGCAGCAGACAGGAACACATCAGGCTGGGCAGCTGGCACATCAGACTCGGAAGCTGGCCGCGGGTCATCAGACTGGGAAGCTGGCAGTGGGTCATCAGACTGGAGGGCAGGCAGCAGGTCATCAGACTGGAAGGCAGGCAGCAGGTCATCAGACTGGATGGCCGAGACATCAGACTGAAAGGCAGGCGCCGGGACATCAGACTGGAAGGCAGGCGCCGGGACATCAGACTGGAAGGCAGGCGCCGGGACATCAGACTGGAAGGCCAGGACATCAGACTGGAAGGCGGGCGCATCAGACTGGAAGGCTGGAACATCAGGCTGGAAGGCCGGCAGTGGGACATCGGACTGGAGGGCTGGGACATCAGGCTGGACGGCAGGCCACGAGACATCCGACTGGAAGGCTGGGACGTCAAACTGGAAGGCCGACACCAGGACATCAGACTGGAAGGCTGGGACGTCAGGCTGGAAGGCCGACACCGGAACATCAGACTGGAAGGTTGGGACGTCAGGCTGGAGGGCTAGGACATCAGACTGGAAGGCTGAGACACCAGGCTGGACGGCTGGCAATGGGACATCAGACTGGAAGGCTGGGACGTCAGGCTGGAGAGCTGGGACATCAGACTGGAAGGCTGGAACACCAGGCTGGAAGGCTGGCAGCGGGACATCAGACTGGAAGGCCGGCACCAGGACATCAGACTGGAAGGCTGGGTTGTCAGGCTGGAGAGCTGGGACATCAGACTGAAAGGCTGGGGCATCAGGCTGGGAGGCCGGCAGCGGGACATCAGACTGGAAGGCCGGCACCAGGACATCAGACTGGAAGGCTGGAACTTCAGGCTTGGAAGCTGGAACAGCAGGCTGATAGGCCGGCAGTGGGACATCAGACTGGCAGGCCGGCACCAGGACATTAAACTGGAAGGCTGGAACGTCAGGCTTGGAGGCTGGAACATCAGGCTGGGAGGCCGGCAGTGGGACATCAGACTGGAAGGCTGGCACTGGCTCTTCAGGCTGGAACGCTGGCACCTCTGGCTGGAACAGATTGGTGGGTGTGGAGGCAGGTTGGGTTAATGGTAGGATTGTTTTGGTTGGGAAAAACTTTTGTTTTTTCTTTGGTTTAGTCACTGAAGCTCTGTAGGTGGGGGGTGCAGCAGACTAGAATGGAGGATTAGTAGGCAGCCAAGAAGAGGCAGGTGGGTTGTATGCAGGGTAGGTACAGGGAGCAGAGACCGGATACGAGTACTCGGTTGGAAGCAACGTATACTGGGTGGAAACTGGGTTTGGTATGGGTGATGGGGAAACAAACATTCGGGTAGGTTGGTATCTGATGGCAGAAGTGGTTTGTTTGGCTGGGGCTAACTGCATCATGCCAGACCATGCTGAAAGTATGGGTTGTACAAACTGTGGTTCTAAGTTTCCCTGTCCAACAAAAGACTGAGCAGACACAAAGCACTCAGCAATCACCTGTGGGGAACAGCCAGAGTAGTGCTCACAAAAGTCAGCAGGATCATCTTCAAAAAGCCATATTAGGGATACAACCTGATTCATATTAAAAGGGGGAGTGAAATCATCATGGCCCTCAGGAATACAGGGCAGGGCCAGCTCGGTACAAATCTGGATTAAAGGCTGCACATCCTCAAACAACATACAGCCCTGGTCAACCAGCGAGTGGGCCAAACGCATGATCTCCAGCAGCTGGTCATGGGTACACTCTTTCAGGGTCTGGCGGAGATACCCGCCACTCTCTGACGCCAGCAGAGCATAATAGGAAATCACGTTAGGATTCATTCCAGCAAGCCAACAGAACCAAGATGGTTCCTCTGTGCAGCCACTTCTGGTCAGGGATGGCCTTGGTTTCTGTCATAAACCGTATGTGACCAGAACTGTGTGACTGCAACAGAGTAAACCAACCAAGAAGATGAGAGATAAATGTGTTTATTAAAGATAAATATATACAACGTGAACACACACCACCAATAGTAAACAGAGTAAGACAACCAAACAACAGTGACACAGACAAACAAATATATCTAACCAGGGGGATACCAGAATCGTAGTCAAGCCAGGCCGGGGTCATAAACGGGAGGTCAGCAGATAAGGGGGGAAAAGGAGAAGGGAGAAAAGGGATCAGATGCGGGACAAGGTTCCAGGGATGCAGGGACAGGCAGGATCAGGTTTCCAGGATCAAGGTTTCAAGGTTTCAAGGTATCAAGGTATCAAGGTTTCAAGGTTTCAAGGTTTCAAGGTTTCAAGGTAACAGGCTAAGGCTCAGGGACAAAACCATTTTTTTTTTATTGAGCAACATTAGCGAAAGGGTGTATCTCACACATACAGATATGCAGAAAATGCTATTCAATTTTTTTTTTTTTTGCCCTAAATAATAGAATAGATTGAATAGAAGAACAGTATCTACAGTGATAACCTTACGTCACCTTAAGTGATCTTTTTATCATTTTACATTCATGATGGCACACACCTGAGAGTTTGCCCCCATACACATGGGAACCCACTTACCTTTAGGTTTCCTTGGACACATGCTCTCTTTACATGTCCATACCTCATGAGACTTACATAGTCAGGTTAAAAAAGGTTGAAAAAAAGACACAAGTTCATCTAGTTCAACCATTAAAAAATAAATAAATAAATCATACAATCCCATATACACAATCCTATACCCACAGTTGATCAAGGGGAAGGCGAAAAACCTCAGAAAATCATGATCCAAATTGCTAGAGCAGGGGAAAAAATTCCTTCCTGCTCCCCCAAGAGGCAATCGGATATTCCCTGAATCAACTTTACCTATAAATGTTAGTGCCCAGCTATATTAAGTACATTTAAGAAAGACTCCAGGCCTTTCTTAAAGTATTCTACTGACCTGGCCAGAACCACCTCTGGAGGGAGTCTATTCTACATTTTCACAGCTCTTACTGTTAATAAACCTTTCCGTATTTGGAGATGAAAACTCTCCAGTATCTTCCTGACTATAGAAGTTAAACAGGTCTATAGTTACTTGGTAAAGACTTTAATCCCTTTTTAAATATAGGCACCACATTGGCCCTACGCCAATCCAGTGGTATTATTCTAGTCATTAACGAGTCCCTAAATATTACATACAATGGCATTGAAATGACAGAGTTCAATTCTTTTAGGATCTGTGGGTGGATGCCATCTGGTCCAGGTGTTTTATCCACCTTTATTCTGTCTAAATATTTCTGGACCATATCACTTTTGAGCTATTGTGCATCATTAAACTCAACGCCATAATTTATTTCCTTTCCACTAATTCCAAACTCAATTATCAACAGGCCAACTTAATTCTCCAAGCTACACAATTCTGTCTGGAACAGAATTACTATAGATATGTTGAAAGTTTTTACACTGAATAAAACGGCACAGTTATGGGAGCAAATTTTTGCTCCAAAATATGCCAATCTGCCAATCTGACCATAGGTCATTGGAAGCTCCAGCAGATTAGTGCAACAACCTCCTTTTTACATGGTTTGACATCACACAGGACTTTCTTTCAGCTGTCTCACATGGCTCCCTGATTATTTCCTGGCCGTTGGAAGCACAGATTTTTTGGACTGGATTTCCCTCTGCTATGTGCTGTTGTGGTTTGGATGACAGTCCCCAGTGGATAAAGTTAATATGACAGATACTTTACTCCTTTTCAAATTGGTTGGAAATTGTTTTTAGCAATACATTTTTTTACTGCCATTAGATGTGCCCTATGATGTTCCTTTTTTTATAGGCTATAGATTTTAGACTAAAAGTACAATTTCAGTGTTTGCAGTTGACACTAAGGTATGCAGTGGAATAACGTCCTTACAGGATTAATTTATAAGTCAACATCAGTGTACTAATAGGGCAAATACAGTATGTGGCATATTAGGTTTAATCTTATAAATATAAAGTTATGCACTTGGGGCTAAAAAACATGTATTTGTCATACATTCTAGGTGGAGAACAACTGGAGTCAAAGATAGAGAACGTTCGGGCAAATCATATACTTACAGTATAACTAAAGGCAAAACTTTTTTTTTGGTGGATTAGAACACCTGTTAAAGTTTTTACTGCTACATTATCATCAAAATTGAAAGTAAAAAAAAAAAAAAAAAAACAGAACTGTAATGGGGGCATTAGATTCTCTTAATTTAAAGGATTTCCTCTCACTTCCTGTTTTGGCTATAGGACAGGAAATGAAGATAAATTTCCCCAATCGGACACAGATGGCCAAAAAAAAACTGACATGGGATATAACCCTCACTTCATCCAAAATAAAAAAAATGTTTTGCCCTATAGTTCTATTTTCAGAATAGCATGCAATGCCAAGCTGCAGTTTGTAAAGCTAGACAAATATTTTATTGTAACAAAAGAAGTATAGACTTCAGAGAGAGAGAGAGACAGTGGCGGCTGGTGCTCAATTTTTTTTTTTTGGGGGGGGGGGAGGGGCACAAACATAAATTGCAGCCTCACTGTGCCATCAATTGCAGCCACTGTGCCCATCAAATGCAGCCACTGTGCCCATCAAATGCAGGCACTGTGTCTATCATATGCAGGGTCTGTGCTATTAATTGCAGCCACTGTGCCTCATAAAATACAGCCACCGTGCCATCAAATGCAGCCACTATGCCATCAATGTAGCCTCTGTGTCCATCATATGCAGCCTCTGTGCCCATCATATGCCACCTGTGTCCATCATATGCAGCCTCTGTGCCCATCATATGCAGCCTGTGCCTATCATATGCAGCCTCTGTGCCCATCATATGCAGCATGTGCCCATCATATGCAGCCTGTGTGGCCATCATATGTAACATGTGTGCCCATCATATGTAGCCTGTGTGCCCATCATATGCAGCCTCTGTGACCCATCATATGCAGCCTACATGACCCATCA
This sequence comes from Lithobates sylvaticus, assembly GCA_028564925.1. Taxonomy (NCBI): domain Eukaryota; kingdom Metazoa; phylum Chordata; class Amphibia; order Anura; family Ranidae; genus Lithobates; species Lithobates sylvaticus. Next base: position 205,374,500 of record CM053028.1, read on the forward strand.
TATGTAGCCTGTGTGCCCATCATATGCAGCCTCTGTGACGCATCATATGTAGCCTGTGTGCCCATCATATGCAGCCTCTGTGACCCATCATATGCAGCATTTGTGTCCCATCATATGCACCCTTTGTGACCCATCATATGCAGCATTTGCGACCCATCATATGCACCCTTTGTGACCCATCATATGTAGCCTGTGTGCCCATCATATGCAGCCTCTGTGACGCATCATATGTAGCCTGTGTGCCCATCATATGCAGCCTCTCTGTGACCCATCATATGCAGCCTAAGTGACCCATTATATGTAGCCTGTGTGTCCATCATATGTAGCCTCTGTGACCCATCATATGCAGCCTCTGTGACCCATCATATGCAGCATTTGTGTCCCATCATTTGCACCCTTTGTGACCCATCATATGCAGCATTTGCGACCCATCATATGCACCCTTTGTGACCCATCATATGTAGCATGTGTGCCCATCATATATAGCCTCTGTGCCAATCATATGCAGTCTCTGTGACCCCACCCCGCGCTGACCGGCACACCCTTACCCCATCCTGGTGGCGGGTGACAGCAGTGAGCTGTGGAGCATGTAGCAGGTAACAGTGGCGTGCTCCTGTATCCTCCATTGCTCTCTGTCCTCCCGTTCTTCTGCGTCCAATCAGGGCACCTGTGCCTTTAGCCAATCAGGTGACGGTTATTGGATCCGCGCCTTCTGATTGGCTGAGAGGCGGTTCAGTGTTAGCAAAGCAAATATTAATTTGCTTTGCTAACCCACCTGGGTGAACTGCAAGTGCAAGGCTCTGCGCTCGCAATTCACCTTTCTTAAAGCCTATTAGAGCTTATTGCTCTAATCAGGTGCTTCCAAAAACACCCCCGCTGCTGGAATTCAGGTGCCCGGCGTCTGAAAGGGGCCGGACGCCTGAATAGGGGGTGGCTACAGTGGCCATGGATAGATTTGTGCAATGCATGAATTTATCCATTTTAAACACAGGAGGTGGCTGGAGAGAGAAGGCGGCATCTTTGTGTCCTTAATGGATGTACCGCCACCGGAGAGAGACATAGTTTTGCCCCTGTACAAATTATTAGTAAGGCCTCCTCTGGAATATGAAGTTCCGTTTTTGGAAGCAGTTCACAAAGAAGATATTGGAGATTTGCTGAAAAAAAATTATTCTCTCTCAGAAGAGAAGATTAAGAGATTTATTCTCTCACTCCAAAAGAGTCACCAGGTCCCTGTGAGAAAGCAGCTTCTTCCGGACTCCTTCCTTTAGCAGGTTTTCCATCCCATTTTAGCTTCCTCCTTAATCAGGCAGGTCAAATTCCGAGGATCACTTCTGGCCTCCTTACAAATTTCAGCACAGATAACATGCTAGGCCTAGGGTTGCTACCTGTCTGGGATTCACTTGGATAGTCCGGGTTTTGAATCATGTGTCTGGGTTTCAGTCCACCTGAAACCCAGACAAATTATGCAGACAGGAATGTGGCTCGGAACAGGGCTTGACAAGAGGGTGAGGGGGCACTATGTGGGCCACATTACTTTTCTTTTTGGAGTGCCCAAAGGTGTCCCAGGTCTGTTACAATTCTATAGTGTATACTAAAAAATAATTTTTGTGTTTACTAAAGTGTTCGGGTTTGGCATGAATAAAAAGTGGCAACCTTAGCTAGGCCCCACATAAGCTACTGACCTAACAAGTCAGATGACTCAGCAGCAACTCCCTAGGCCAAATCCTGGGGGAGAGAAAGTCTCACAAGGTCAACCCTACAAATTTAGGCTTGTACCACTGGCAATAAATTTACTAGTGGTTGGCCAGGGGGACATAAATCTTTATAACCCAGCATTGCTGTGGCATCTCACGCTATTGTCAGAAGTATAAGTGACACCTCTTGCTAGCAGAGAGAAATAACAGCAACACTGAGCTTGGAAACCAAAATGAGTACAGACTAGAAATCGGCTGAATACCATCAAGCAAACAAAATTTGGATAGTCACCCCTGCTTAGGGCTGGGTGGCTACATTAGCTTAAAGTGTATCTAAAGCCAAAGACCTTCCTTGAGATTCACCTTCCTCATTTGTCCATTTGACCATTGCCATCAGGTTGGAAACTGATAGGAAATCAGAAATGTTATAGTTGTCATCAGAAAAGGAACTGAGAAAAATTCTTACAGTGGGAACACTTTTTCTGGTGAGTTTTCTTCTCACTTTATGTAAATTTCTTCTCACTTCCTTTTTTACCTCAAGGACAGAAAATTCATCATTCCATAAAGACATTCTTGTCTTTTCACTGTAATATAATCCAATTGTTTTAATGGACATTAACTAAAGAAACTTTCATCGTGGTGGATTTAAGGAAATAATTCCGAATAGAGATACAGTCTGGGAGGCAATATTGCATATTGAATTTTAAAAGTGCCTGCTACAGAACTATCAGACTTGTCCTTGCTTCACTTCTAAGTGACTTATTGAACTGAAAAAAGTATATGTATATTGGTTGTCAAACTAATTTACATATGCTTGTTCCAGGTCAGTGCATGACCAAATAATGAAGAAAAAGGAAGGAATCAATTTTGTTCTCTAATCTTTAATTTGATAAAAATGTACATTTTAGGGTTGCTAAATGTATCTTGAATCTTAATTTCCTTTTACAATTGTCACAACTAGCTCAGAGAGCTAATAGTAGCAAGTAAATCGTTAAAGGTATTTATTTTTCTCCAAGATTTGGCTTATAAAGTATAAAGAGAAAATGCTATTTTTTTGTTTTTTTTGTTAAACGTTGCTTTTGGAAAAAAAACATGAAGACATTATTAATGCTGGTTAACAAAATATGAAGGTTACAGCAGGTTAATGTTCTTTCTTTAATTCCACCCTTCTCCTACTTAATTTTTCATTCACTTTTTGCACTTTCCTAAACTAGATCTATGGGAGCTACTAGTAATGATTTCCTCCTGAAAAAGATAGCTGCCTGGTTATTATTCTGACTCACTGGCTTTGACTCTTTCTGAGTCACAAACGCAGAACTGGTATACTGTACATATCAGGAAATTCAGACTACAGTCAGTCAAGTCTTTATAGGCACATTGGTTCTCATTTATTGATCAATGTTATAGCGAGAGGGTCAGCATGAGAGCCAGGCAACTTGCATTTGTAAAATGAGAGCCAAAATTTGTATCCTTCATGATTCTCCCAGAAAAGGTTTATTTTAGAGCGGAGGTCCGCCCAAAAAAAAAGGAAAGGCCAGCAGCTACACATACTGCAGCTGCTGGCTTTTAATAATAGGACACTTACCTGTCCTGGAGTCCAGTGATGTCGGCAGTGGTATTTCCATCAGCTGCGGGTGCTGCCGCAGCTTTTACAGATAAGGGAACCTGGCAGTGTAGCCTTATGGCTTCATGCTGGGAACCATACTGCGAATGCATGAGGCCCCGCTCCTCTCTCCTACTGGCCCGGTGACAGGGGGAGGAGGAGGAGGATGTCATGGGCCATGGCACGGACTCCCAGAAGTGGGAACAGGATACCTGTCAAAGACAGGTATCCTCTCCCCCCTGAAAGGGGGAGAGGAGACAAATGAGCGGAAGTTCCACTTTTGTGTGAAACTCTGCTTTAAGCTTTTGTATCCTTGCTCTTTGTCTTTGTTCTTTGCCACATTTTACCATACTTGGCTTTGCTTCAATACTCATTTTTCTTCACCTTTTCACTTCATTCTCTAGAACAGCTTTGTTTATATTATTTTATCCCAGACCACTCTACCCACAATGACCGAAAAAGAGATAATTAATACCTCTGCATCTGTGCTGCACACTCCTGCTCCTACTGAGATGTTAGTCAAAACCTGTATCCTGATGTAAGCTAGAAAGCAAGCCCCTCGCTTAAGCTAAAGCAACCACAGACAGCAGTTAAGTAGGCAGTTCCAAAACGCTCAGCTTTCACACTGATAAAAAAGGTGTTTAAGGTGTATAAAGTGTTTCATTCCCCAAAAAATAATAAGCGCAAAGAATGAATCAACTTTTTATTATAAATCATATTTAATCAATATTAGGCATAGCATTAAGCAGTCTAATTAATTGTTTGCTCACTTAAAGAAGATCTTCACTAAAACAAAAGGTCTTCCTATGTGGCATACTTTACCACCTTTCTGTGACTACGCTCATATTTAATAAAATGTTAGGGGTAGTCCTAGGTGGGGTTGCAACATGCCTTGTGAGGCTTTTATAAAGTTGGATGTTACATAGTTACATAGTTAGCTAGGCTGAAAAAAGACACAAGTCCATCCAGTTCAACCATAAAAAAAAGAAATAATAAATAAAAATAAAAAATATCGTACAATCCAATATACCCAATTCTATACCCACAGTTGATCCAGAGGAAGGCAAAAAAAAACTTGAACAAACCGTGGCGACAATCTTCAATGACCTGCTGGAAAGACCACCAGACTCCCCCATAGATTTTGAGAGAATCCATCGGGCACTCAGGCCGAGAGGAAGAGACACAGACCCACCCAGGGACATAATCTGCTGCTTGGTAAACTTCCCTCTCAAAGAAGCTATTCTAAAAAAAGCAAGAGAGAAAGGCCGGGTGCACTTTAATGGGACGGAGATCAAATTATTCCAAGACCTTTCTAACATTACTTTGCAGCAACGCAGAGCACTACGCCCGATCACAGACCAATTACGCACGAGAGGAATACCCTATAGATGGAAGTTCCCATTTTGTCTCTCAGCAACATGGAGGGGCCACACAGCATTACTTCGCACACCAGAGGATCTCCGTGCCTTCTTTGAAACACTGAATATCCCGCCAATCGAGGTCCCGGAGTGGTATAATTCTTACATGCTGAACGAAACCTGGATCGAAGTGACCAACAACTACACTCCCAGAACCCAAAGAAACAGAGATTGACGCAGACGATCGCCATCGGCCCAACAGTGCAGGAGAGGTCTAAACCAAGGAAGCCCTGGCTTCTCACCACCGAGACGCAGAGACCGCATGGAGCACCATGACCAGATGGACACTTAAACACAAACCGCCTTCTAAAGTTCCAGTATGCATTTACCATTTCAGCAGTGTACGATTCCTGACCCACACTTCGTCCAAGCATACACCTGACCAACGGTAGACAAGCGGAAAATCGCCATCTACAAGACATCGGCTTACTTTTACCGCCCCATAGGATGGTCATGACTTTTAGATTTGTTTTCTGTCTCTTTCCCTTTCTCCTTTTCCCCTTTACATTACAGGAAACTGACACAACTGGGACGCAGCAAATCCACCTTCAACAAGCACACCTACAGAACCCCGATGATCCAAAACATGAACGGCAGACCGGTATGCACGAACCTGGTATGATTATACGTGAGTAATTGGACTGCAACGAATTTCCCCATAAACCCTAGAAAGGTAAAACTTGAGACTTATATCTCAAAACACAGTTGTTTTTTTTTTTTCTTAAGCCTAATCATACATCACAGGAACAAAGGGGTATGCATTGCTCACATTACTATTACGCCATATATGACATATCAATCTTTAGGATACACAACTTTAAAGGAAAAAGACTGACGCAGGCTGGGCAGGGAACTTGAACTCTTGCTAACTCCACCCGCAACTGAACATTTGATTTTTATGTTTTACTTTTTCCGCCTTTTTGCGGCCTTTATATGTTTGCCAACCTGAGTTCTCCGCTCTATAGCCTAGATGTAGGGCAAAGTAGAATAATATGGCAGATACAGTTACGTTACGTATTAAGCAATAAAATGTTGAAATATAGAAGGGTTACCATTTCATGGCAAAAATCTACCTTCAATGTTATGCTTAGTTCAACTTACTACGGTGATGAGGCAACATGGCGGTTCTCTGTGAATAACACATTAGAACTGAAACATAATCTACAAATTCTATCAAATTCCCCACCTCATCAAACAGTGCACCTCATATCAGAGGTGACACAACTTGATGACAACCACGCTGATTATAAGGCTCCCATGCAATTAGCAAGCAGGGCCATGATAAGATTATATAATATCCCCTGACCGCCATGCTGCCTTACAAACCAGCCTTCCCGGCAATAGATATACTGGGTTAACATTACGTTTTAATAATTGTTGGTAATGATATACAGGGCCGTCTTTTCCATTGGGCACGCTGGGCAGTTGCCCGGGGGCCCCACTTGCCTGGAGGGCCCCTCCTGTCCAGCGAGCCAAGCATCTATGTGTCACCCTCGTTTTTATACCCTGTGACCCCGCGTTTCGGCCGCCATGTCCAGTCTCAGGCCGGCCCCTGGCGCCCTGTGATTGGGCGAAAGGGGTCATGTGCAGCAGGTGGGGCTGGCCTGTCCTCAATCGTGGGAGAGCGGGCTGGCCTTCACTGTGAGCTGTGGCCGCTATCTTCGCCTCCTCCTCTCCAGGTCACCGATCATGTACCCGCTGGGGCAGGCAGTCTGGCAGTGTGACAGGCGGCGCAGAGCAGAAATGAAAGGAAAAAAAAGGTAAGGGACTCACTCGTGAGTTTTTTTTGCTGGCCGGGGGGGGGGGGGGGAGCAGCCATAAAGTCAGTGTGTAGTGTAATGTATTGTGTAATGTATTGTGTATAGTGTAATGTATTGTGTGTAGTGTAATGTATTGTGTAATGTATTGTGTGTAGTGTAATGTATTGTGTATAGTGTAATGTATTGTGTGTAGTGTAATGTATTGTGTATAGTGTAATGTATTGTGTGTAGTGTAATGTATTGTGTGTAGTGTAATGTATTGTGTATAGTGTAATGTATAGTGTAATGTATTGTGTATAGTGTAATGTGTAGTGTATAGTGTATTGTGTGTGGTGTATTGGTCTGTGGATAGAGTATTCTGTAGCGGTCAGTATGTAGTTTATTGTGTAGTGGTCTGTGAGAAGTGTATAGTGTAGTGGTCAGTGGATAGTGTAGATTGTGTAGTAGTGGTCAGTATAGAAATCAGGTAGGGTGGTGTGTAGTGGTCAGTGTGTAGTGTACTGGTCAGTATAGGAATCAGGTAGGTTAGTGTTGTGTGGTGTGGTGTGTGTGGTATGTAGCGGTCAGTGGGTAGTGTAGTTTGTGTAGTAGTGGTCAGTATAGGATTCAGGTAGGTCAGTGTGGTATGTAGTGTAGTGGTCGGTGTGGTGTGTAGTGGTCAGTGTGGTGTGGTGTGTGGTATGTAGTGGTCAGTGGGTAGTGTAGTTTGTGTAGTAGTGGTCAGTATAGGATTCAGGTAGGTTAGTGTGTAGTGGTCAGTGTGGTATGTAGTGTAGTGGTCAGTGTGGTATGTAGTGTAGTGGTCAGTGTGGTATGTAGTGTAGTGGTCAGTGTGGTGTGTAGTGGTCAGTGTGGTGTGTAGTGGTCAGTGTGGTATGTAGTGTAGTGGTCAGTGTGGTGTGGCATGTAGTGTAGTGGTCAGTGTGGTGTGGTATGTAGTGTAGTGGTCAGTGTGGTGTGTAGTGGTCAGTGTGGTATGTAGTGTAGTGGTCAGTGTGGTATGTGTGTAGTGTAGTGGTCAGTGTGGTTTGGAGTGTAGTGGTCAGTGTGGTTTGTAGTGTAGTGGTCAGTGTGGTGGTATGTAGTGTAGTGGTCAGTGTGGTATGTAGTGTAGTGGTCAGTGTGGTATGTAGTGTGGTGTGGTATGTAGTGTAGTGGTCAGTGTGGTGTGGTATGTAGTGTGGTGTGGTATGTAGTGTAGTGGTCAGTGTGGTGTGGTATGTAGTGTAGTGGTCAGTGTGGTGTGTAGTGGTCAGTGTGTAGTGTGGTGTGTGGTGTGTAGTGGTCAGTGTGGTGTGGTGTGTAGTGGTCAGTGTGGTGTGGTATGTAGTGTAGTGGTCAGTGTGGTGTGTAGTGGTCAGTGTGGTGTGGTTGGTGTGGTATGTAGTGTAGTGGTCAGTGTGGTGTGTAGTGGTCAGTGTGGTGTGGTATGTAGTGTAGTGGTCAGTGTGGTATGTAGTGTAGTGGTCAGTGTGGTATGTAGTGTAGTGTGGTATGTAGTGTAGTGGTCAGTGTGGTGTGGTATGTAGTGTGGTGTGGTATGTAGTGTAGTGGTCAGTGTGGTGTGGTATGTAGTGTAGTGGTCAGTGTGGTGTGTAGTGGTCAGTGTGGTGTGGTATGTAGTGTAGTGGTCAGTGTGGTATGTAGTGTAGTGGTCAGTGTGGTGTGTAGTGGTCAGTGTGGTGTGTAGTGGTCAGTGTGGTGTGGTGTGTAGTGGTCAGTGTGGTGTGGTATGTAGTGGAGTGGTCAGTGTGGTGTGTAGTGGTCAGTGTGGTGTGGTAGTGTAGTGGTCAGTGTGGTGTGTAGTGGTCAGTGTGTAGTGGTCAGTGTGGTGTGGTATGTAGTGTAGTGGTCAGTGTGGTGTGTAGTGGTCAGTGTGGTATGTAGTGTAGTGGTCAGTGTGGTGTGTAGTGGTCAGTGTGGTGTGGTGTGTAGTGGTCAGTGTGGTGTGGTATGTAGTGTTCAGTGTGGTGTGGTATGTAGTGTAGTGGTCAGTGTGGTGTGTAGTGGTCAGTGTGGTGTGGTGTGTAGTGGTCAGTGTGGTGTGGTATGTAGTGTAGTGGTCAGTGTGGTGTGGTGTGTAGTGGTCAGTGTGGTGTGGTATGTAGTGTAGTGGTCAGTGTGGTGTGGTGTGTAGTGGTCAGTGTGGTGTGGTGTGTAGTGTAGTGGTCAGTGTGGTGTGTAGTGGTCAGTGTGGTGTGGTATGTAGTGTAGTGGTCAGTGCGGTATGTAGTGTAGTGCACTGTATTGCCCGGGGGCCTATAATGCTCTTAAGATGGCCCTGATGATATATAAGAATGCTGACAGATATTTATAGCATGACCTAAATAAGTTACATCCAACAGCTCTTTGCCCCATAACATCTTTCTCATTATCTTATAGTAAATAAGAAAACTGGACTTTCCAACACACTAACCCCATCTTGTGGCCAAAAAACAGAATTACAGAAAGGATTATTTTGCATTCCAAACCTGTCTGAATAATCATCACATGTTTTTATGGCCTACCTTTATTACAACAAAAGTTAAACTGAAAAGAGTACACACATAAATCCAGCACTCAATATCCCAATAAATACAATGCGATAGATACTTACCCACTTAACGCCCAACACCCCCCGATTCCCGGTTATTATAGTACTTCATTTAGCCTGTAACATTAAGTACAACATTTAGCTAGCTGCTCCAGAGTGCCCGATAGAAATTATCTAACAGTAGTTTATTAAATATTTCAAGACGTCTTCTGGTTCCAATTGGACCTCGTTCCCACACAAAGAGCAGTATACCTGCTCTTTGACCTTACCGGACCTTTAAAATAGGTTAGACCAGCTGGTCCTAACCTATCTCCGGAAAACCCCCTTACTCCTTGCCCCTTCCCCTAGCCCCCCTCCCCCCCCCCCCCCCTCATACTTATTTCTTACCTTTCTCTTTATCTTTATTTATTAATTTATTTTTATTTACTTAATTATTTATATATATACTTTTTCAACTTTTATTCTCTTTTTTTTTTCCTTTATTTCTTCATCCCCTTCTCCCCCACCCTCTGTGTGATATACAATATTTGCATTGCTAATAGACACTTTTTTTCAAAAGTACACTCAAATTTCTAATCCAAATACAGTAGCCTATTCTCATTATCTCTGAGACAGTAAGCCATTTGACCTTACGGACCAAACGCAAGATGCCATCCTACAAGCATCAAACCATTCAAACCTCGATAAAATTGTTCTCAATAAACGCAAAAGGACTTAACATACCAGAAAAAAGAACTAAATTTCTCTACGAATTTCACAAACAAAAAGCAAATATTGTATGCATACAGGAAACACACTTCAAATCAGACAAAACGCCAAAACTACAGGACAAAAGATTTCCAACAGTGTTCCACGCCACCAACCCGGAAGGGAAGACCAAAGGTGTCTCAATATTATTCTCAAAACAGACACCTTTCCAAATACATGACAAACTAGCAGATCCTGGGGGTAGATACCTCTTTCTGAAAGGAAAAATAGGCCCCCACCCTATCACGATAGCAAACATCTATGCCCCCAACTCTAAGCACGTAGCGTTTTTTCGCAAAATCAAAGAACTTCTGATAACCTTTTCTACAGGTATCCTAATTCTAGGTGGAGACTTTAATGCTCCCCTAGACCCACTCATAGATACATCAAGCGGTACATCGAGCCTTCCCTATAGAGCACTGAAACAAATAAAAACTCAACTGCAAGAACTCGCGCTGCACGACACCTGGAGAACTCTAAACCCACAAACTAAAGACTTTACATATTTCTCACCAATACACCAAAAATACTCCAGAATTGATTATTTTTTCCTTTCACAGACGGATCTCAAACTTCTAGTAAAGACCTCTATTGAATCCATGACTATTTCCGACCATCACCCGATTACCATGACACTAACTTTTCCAGAAAAAAATACCTCTACTAAGACCTGGAGACTCAACACAACAGTCTTGAAAGACCCCATAGACTTGTTACACTTCAAAAACACCCTAAAAGACTACTTTACACTAAACGAAAATGACGAAACTTCTTTACTTACACAATGGGAAGCACATAAATGTGTCATAAGAGGGGAATTCATTAAAAAGTTAGCCAAAATTAAAAAAGACCACCAAGCCAAAATTAGATCCCTATTGGACCAAATCCACAACCTAGAGACAACACATAAACGAACTTTGGCGATCTCAGCATTTGAGGAACTGACTAGAGTAAGGACACAATTATCTGAAGAACTCAACATGAAAACCAAACGACAGTATATCCTGAGACATAAGATCTATTATGAGCAGGGAAACAAAAGCGGAAGACTTCTAGCGAGAGCAGTCCAGAGTAAAAAAGCTGCCTCAACAGTACATCACATAAGAGACAGCCAAGTGATAACTCACTCCTCAAATGAAGAGATTGCCAAACAATTTGAATTATACTACCAGAGTCTATATAATATCCCGTCTAATCCCAATTACCCCCTTAACTCAACCAAGAGGGTAAATCTCATTCAGAACTTCCTCGAGAAATACAGCCCACCACACATAGCAGAGAACACAGCACTAGAGCTTGAAGCACCTATATCAGGCCCAGAGTTTGATAAAGCGATAAAGGACATGAAATTAGGGAAAGCCCCAGGCCCAGATGGACTTCCATTACAATATTATAAATCATTCACAGATATTCTAAAACCAAGATTCTTGAAAACCTATCAATCACTACATTTAGATCAAAACCCTCCAAAACAAATGCTTGAGGCCCATATAACAGTCATACCCAAAGAAAGCAAAGATGCATCCCAAGTTACAAACTACAGACCAATATCTTTAATTAACGTTGACGTAAAGATATACGCAAAAATACTCGCCAACAGACTGTTACCACTACCAACCTCCCTTATATCACTTGACCAAGTGGGTTTTATCCCAGGTAGAGAGGGACGAGACAATACAATCAAAGCAATAAATATAAATCACTGGCTAACATCAAAAAAGAAACCAGGTTTTTTCTTATCCCTAGATGCAGAGAAGGCGTTCGACAGAGTGGCCTGGGACTATATGGATGAAGTACTAAAACACGTAGGTATACTACCACAAATGAGAGCATATATTAGAGCTTTATACTCCAACCCAACAGCCAGAGTCCAAGTCAACGGCCACCTGTCGAACGCCTTCAATCTCCGAAACGGTACAAGACAAGGATGTCCCCTTTCTCCATTATTGTTCGTACATACATTAGAACCCCTATTAAACAAAATAAGATCTAACCCAGACATTAAGGGAATAGAAATCCAAAACAAAACATATAAAGTCGCAGCCTTTGCGGACGATATGCTCCTCTTCCTCGCGGAACCCCATATATCCCTACCCAACTTAATTCAAGACTTAGAGCACTTTCAATTACTCTCTAACCTAAAGATCAACCATTCAAAGTCCAACACCCTCAACATCACTCTACCCCAAAACTTAGTGGATTTATGCAAACAAAACTTCCCCTTTGCGTGGGCCAAACAAAAAATAACATACCTAGGAATAGAGATCCCCACAAACTTAGAAGAACTTTTCCAAATCAATTTCCTTCCCATCTTGAAGGAATCCCAAGAAGACCTAAAAAGATGGAATGCCCTCAATGTCTCCTGGTTCGGCAGAGTATCCCTAATAAAGATGACAATACTCCCTAGATTTTTATATACTATGCAAACTATTCCCATCCGCCTCCCATCATCTTTGTTTACATCCTTCCGCAAAGCATGCTCGGGATTTATCTGGAGAGGTAAACCGCCCAGAGTTAAATTTACCAAATTGAACTTACCCAAAAATAAAGGGGGGATAGCCCTGCCCGACTTAAAAAAATATCATCAAGCAGCCCTCCTAGCCAGAATAGTGGATTGGAACATTCATCAGGCAGTTAAAGACTGGGTAGCCCTGGAACAAATTCAATTCTCCGAACAGATTAAAATACTACCGTGGTTAAACCCAAAGCACCACTCTAAAAATCTCAAAGCTCATCCCCTCATAGGACCTACTTTAGAAAACTTCCAAAATACCTTTAAACAGACTTGCCCTTTCCCTTGGCTTAGCCCCCTTACTCCGATCAGAGATAATCCTGACTTTCCCCCTGGTCAGGATCAATGCTTCCTGATCAACGACTGGCCTCATAAAGACATACAAGTGATACATTTCTTCAAAGGAGGTAATCTCCTAACCAGGGACGAAATTAAAACGGAAATTGATCCAAATACGATTTTGCAATGGAATTACATGCAAATCCGACATTTCCTGACAAAAAATGAGACCGCCCAATACTGGACGAGACTTCCTACAACACTAGAAACCCTATGCACAAAAAAATCCCCACAAAGACATACTATATCGTCCCTATACTATTAATTATTTGGTGATGACACAGAGTTCTCCAGTGTGTCGTGTCAGGCGTGGGAAAAAGACCTTGAAACAAACATATCAGAAGAAGACTGGGAAAAAATACACACTTTTGCACACAAAGGATCGATAAATGTAGCCACTCAAGAATGTGGCTTCAAAATAATCACAAGGTGGTACAGAACCCCCACGCTCCTACATAAATTTTACCCCCAGATATCTGATAGATGTTGGAGATGCGGGGATGGGGAAGGCTCGATGATACACATATGGTGGTCGTGCTCTGCAATCCAGGACTTTTGGAGGGCGGTGCATGACACCATAACATCAATCACTTCAGAAGACCTGGGGTATTCCCCTGCGCAATACTTGTTACACCACAACTCTTTACCCAAACAAAGATATCTGAAATCATTATCCATGATCATGATAAATGCAGCAAGACACTGTATCCCCTGTCACTGGCGCACGAATATAGTCCCTACAAAAAAAGAATGGTTCAGGAAAATAAACTATATAGAAAAAATAGAAGAACTTATCAGTATCTCCCAAGAGAAAATAACCTATTTCACATCTGTATGGTACAACTGGCTAGAGTTTAAAAGCACGCAAGAATATAAAGATATTATCACTTAAGAAAGATATATTTTGACCAGAAAGGAATACTTTAAGACTATCCGTGAAAATAATGAAGCAATAATGTCTCACGTTAATGCTTACTCCCTGATCTCCTCCTCCCCCCCCCTCCCTATCTATTTATTTTCTTTCACTTTTTATTATTTTCCCTTCCCCCTCTCTTCTCCACCTCCCCTCCCCCTCACTCCCATGGTATAGTGTGATATGTCCACACCAAAAAATATATAAGAAAATATATATGAACCACTTTTATATGACAGAATTTATTTACTGTATTTATCGGCGTATAACACGCACCGGCGTATAACACGCACCCCAAGTTTAGGAGGGAATTTTAAGGAAAAAAAGTTTTAGGAGAGAAGTTTAGGGAAAAAAAAAAACTTACATTTAAGCGTCATTTTCAGCTTGCCCAGCATCATTTGCAGCTTGCTCAGCGTCATTTGCAGCTTTCCCAGCGTCATTTGCAGCTTTCCCAGCGTCATTTGCAGCCTTTCCCAGTGTCATTTGCAGCCTTTCCCAGCGTCATTTGCAGCCTTTCCCAGCGTCATTTGCAACCTGCCCAGCGTCATTTGCAACCTGCCCAGCGTCATTTGTAGCTTGCCCAGCATCATTTGTAGCTTGCCCAGCATCATTTGTAGCTTGCCCAGTGTCATTTGCAGCTTGCTAGTGTCATTTGCAGTTTGCCCGCGTTTAAATTTCCCACCGCGTGACAAACCGCGCATGCGCGGCCGAAAAAGACCGAACCCCGGCCGAAAAAGGCCGAAGTGCGGCCAAAAAAGACCAAGCCGACTGTTCAGCTCCGCTCGGAGTCCCGCCTCCCTGCTGTTTCGGGAGCGAGCGCAGGGAGGCGGGACTACGAGCGGAGCTGAACAGCCGGCTTCGGTCTTTTTCGGCCGCGCTTCGGCTTTTTCCGGCCTTTTTCGGCCGCGGTCGCCATTTTTCGGCGCCGCAACCGATTTTTGTCATTTTTTTGGGGGGGTATTGGCGTATAACACGCACCCACGACTTTCCCCCGATTTTAAGGGGGAAAAAGTGCGTGTTATACGCCGATAAATACGGTACCTTTAAATTCTATAGGCCTAGAAGTATGTTAATAACTAATTGTTAATACATTTTGAGATTGCTGTTATTCGTCTCTAATCATCATAAAATGTAATATGCGCATGTTTTTCTATTGACATGGCATTGTATTACCTGTTCATACTTTTTCAATAAAAATTTATGAAACAAAAAAAAAAAAGCAGAGCATGCTCTAATCTGCTACAGCAAGGGAAAAAAATCCCTTCCTGATCCCCAAGAGACAATCAGATTTTCCCTGGATCAACCTATAAATGTTAGTACCAAGTTATATTATGTACATTTAGGAAAGTATCCAGGCCTTTCTTAAAGCAATTTACTGAGTTAGCCAGAACCACCTCTGGAGGGAGTCTATTCCACATTTTCACAGCTCTTACTGTGAAGAAACCTTTCCGTATTTGGAGATGAAATCTCTTTTCCTCCAGAGGTAAAGAGTGCCCCCTTGTCCTCTGTGTTGACTGTAAAGTGAATAACTCAACACCAAGTTCACTATATGGACCCCTTATATATTTGAACATGTTGATCATATCCCCCCTTATTCTCCTCTTCTCAAGAGTGAATAAATTCAGTTCCTCTAATCTTTCCTCATACAGTAGCTGAGTTCCTCCATGCCTCTTATCAGTTTGGTTGCCCTTCTATGCACTTTCTCCAGTTCCCCGCTATCCTTTTTGAGAACTGGTGCCCAAAACTGAACTGCATATTCCAGATGAGATCTTACTAATGATTTGAACAGGGGCAAATTTATATCTCTCTCTCTGGAGTCTATACCTCTCTTAATACAAGAAAGGACTTTGCTCGCTTTGGAAACCGCAGCTTTATTGAGCTTATTGAGCTACCAAAACCCCCAGATCCTTCTCCACTACGGATTCCCCCAGTTGTACTCCCCCTAGCATGTATGATGCATGCATATTCTTAGCCCCCAAGTGCATAACTTTACATTTATCAACATTAAACCTTACATTTATCAACATGTGATCTGACTACCTGTTTTCCTGTTGAGTTTTGGAGCATGGTTGAGTTCTTTGGTCAGCACCTGGAGTTTCAGAGTTCCAGAGGCAAAGGATTTTTTTATGAGCTTGGAATGCTGACATTCCTCCACCTGCTGTGTGCCCCCCACCACCTGATTTCAAAATGCTGGAAGAATAAAGTAAACACAAAAAAAACATAGTTTCTAGGAGCCTTTCAGGACAGCACATTGAGAGAGCGCAGGCAGCTCCACCCACTTCACAGCATTGTGGCTCGGGAGCAAGCCACCTACTATTGGGGGCTCTCAGCAGGGGAAAAAGCCAAGACCAACAGGGGGGCCCAAAAAGAATAGGATCAGGACTGCTCTTTACAAAATCTTTGCACAGAGCAGGTAAGTATAATATGTTTTTAATTTTTTTTAAAAAATCTAACTTTTAGAACCAATTTAAATTGTAATGATTATTACACAAGTTATTTGAAAATACCAGGGCTTCTTTTCATGTGCATGTCCATAAAATGAGAACATTGCCAATGTACCTGTGCCAGGATAATATCCTGGAGAGATACACAGACTATGTCCCCCCATCACCAAACAGCCAGTTCTCCCAATCTCCCAGGTAAGTATTGTCATAAGCCGTACACACTTGGTGCTCATGGCTGTGCCTTGTGTTGAACAAAAGAACAGACCATTGAAACTGAATTTATTATGTGTTAACAGAAAATCTAGAAGTTGCACAATGAATGCACTGATCCTTTTTATGTATAGCTCTGGCCAGTAATGTCATCTCACAAACCTGTAATCCTTGATGGTGTGGGGTGGACAAATACAGGGATTCAATATCCTATGTCAACAATAATGTATCTCTTCAGGAACCACAATATTATGCAGTATACCTAACAAAGGGTTACAATGTTTTATCGACATACATGCAAAACCATTCTGTGAGAGAAACCTGTCAAGGTCCAGGAATGTAATCCTATGACAATCATAAGACAAAGTACATTTCAAATTAAAACTATTGATATTAATGAGATCAACAAATCCATGCAGTTCCTGTGTAGTACCTGTCCATAGAATCAAGATATCATCTATAAATCAACAAGAACTCTGCTCCACTCTGCAAGATGAAAAGCAAACCAGCTTTTGACATTTATTCTATATAAAGTCAGTTTCCCACTCTCTATCCACTAACATGCTCCTTATTCTCTTCCTTCTCACATTGATGTCATCTATCCTCAAATTATCTTTACTCTACCCCTCCTCTCTTCCCTGCAGCATGCACATATCACCCTCACTCCTACCCTCTCCCTACTATGGCAACCCATCATTTCCTGCATTGACTGCACCTACATGCTGACATAAACACCAGGGCCACTAGACGTGTGCGCTCATGCACATCCCACTCCTATCTTGCCTTCCTTGCCCTCCTCCTTCTCCTAGTCTCAGGTGACATTTCTCATAATCCTGGTCCACCATTTTCCAACTGCACGGCACATATCCAATACCCCTCCCCCTCTGTCAACCACCGCAATCCACTCAGTTTAATTTCTATCCCCCTGCTTCCTCAAAGCAGCCCATCAATCTTATGTGCCCTTTGGAGTGCCCGCTCCATCTGTAACAAGCTAACATCTGTACGTGACCTCTTCATTCCTCATGGCTTTAACATACTCGCCATAACAGAAACCTGGCTTCAAAATTTTGACTCAGCTTCTTCTGCTGCCCTCTCCCATGGTGGTCTCTAGGGATGAGCCGAACACCCCCGTTCGGCTCGCACCAGAACCCGCGAACGGACCTAAAGTCCGTGCGAGCATTTAGAACCCTATTAGTTACAATAGATGCGAATGTTCGAAATCAAAAGTGCTAATTTTAAAGGCTAATATGCATGTTATTGTCATAAAAAGTGTTTGGGGACCTGGGTCCTGCCCCAGGGGACATGTATCAATGCAAATTTTTTTTTTTAAAACGCCCGTTTTTTTCAGGAGCAGTGATTTATTCTAATAATGCTTAAATTGAAACAATAAAAGTGTAATATTCCTTTACATTTCATACCTGGGGGGTATCTATAGTATGCCTGTGAAGGGGCGCATGTTTCCTGTGCTTAGAACTGTCCCTGCAAAAAGTGTCATTTTTGCAGGAAAAAAAGCTATTTAAAATCACTCGTGGCTAATGTATTGACTCCCGTAACACAGAGGACAGTCATTCATTGAAAGCCATTCATCAAAAAAAAAAGTCATTGATAAAAAAAAAAAAAAAAAAGTGTACCAGACCCTTATCCGAGCACGCAACCTGGCAGGCCGCAGGAAAAAGGGGGGGACGAGAGCGGCCCCCCTCCCTCCTGAACCGTACCAGGCCACATGCCCTCAACATTGGGAGGATGCTTTGGGGGTCTGAGACCCCCAAAGCACCTTGTCCCCATGTTGATGAGGACAAGGGCCTCTTCCCCAAAACCCTGGCCATTGGTTGTGGGGGTCTGCGGGCGGGGGGCTTATCGGAATCTGGAAGCCCCCTTTAACAAGGGGACCCCCAGATCCCGGCCCCCTCCCTGTGTGAAATGGTAAGGGGGTACAAAAGTACCCCTACCATTTCACCAAAAAAGTGTCAAAAATGGTAAAAATGACAGGAGACGGTCTTTGACAATTCCTTTATTAAAATCTTCTTTCTTCTGGTCTTCTTCCTTCTTCCTCTCTTCATCCTTCGGTTTCTTCATCTTCTCCTTCCAGCATCTTTTTCCATCTTCTTCTTCCATCATCTTCTTCCTCCGATCCGCTTCTTCTTGCTCTGGTCTTCTCGTCCGGCATCTTCTTCCATGGCGTTGGTGTCTCTTCTGGCCCGCTCCGCGCAATGGGAGGCTCCCGCTGTGTGAGGCTTCGCTGCGTCTGACAGGTCTTTTATAACGGAGGGCAGGGCCACCTGGTAACCCCGCCCCCCTCTGACGCACAGGGACGTCATGGGGAATTCCCTATGGCTTTCCCCATGACATCAGAGGGGGCGGGGTCACCAGGTGGCCCGCCCTCCGTTATAAAAGACCTGTCAGGCGCAGCGAAGCCTCACACAGCAGGAGCCTCCCATTGCGCGGAGCGGCCGAAGAAGAGACCCGGACGCCGTGGAAGAAGATGTCGGACGAGAATACCAGAGCAAGAAGAAGCGGATGGGAGGAAGAAGATGATGGAAGAAGAAGATGGAAGAAGATGCCGGAAGGAGAAGATGAAGAAACCGAAGGATGAAGAGAGGAAGAAGGAAGAAGACCAGAAGAAAGAAGATTTTAATAAAGGAATTGTCAAAGACCGTCTCCTGTAATTTTTTCAATTTTTGACACTTTTTTGGTGAAATGGTAGGGTTATTGGTTATTGAATTTGGGGGACCCCCACGCTTTTTTTTTTAAATTTTTTTTTTTTTATCAATGACTTTTTTTTTATAAATGGCTTTCAATGAATGACTGTTCTCTGTGTTACGGGAGCCGTCAATTCATTAGCCGCGAGTGATTTTAAATAGCTTTTTTTCCTGCAAAAATGACACTTTTTGCAGGGACAGTTCTAAGCACAGGAAACATGCCCCCCTTCACAGGCATACTATAGACACCCCCCAGATGTGATACTGCAATGCTGTACTAACAGCACGCACACACTAATCCCCAGAATCATAGCACATAATGTCAGGAGTCAGCAGCACATAACACTGACACTGACGCTGGAACACAACACAATATGCGAGGCCGCCGACGCGGCGGCCTTTTATACTGTGGGGCGTGTACTAAACCCCCTGAGCTATAATTGGCCACAGGCATCCTGCCTGTGGCCAATTATTGCTCTCCTCGCCGCTGGCTCTTTGATTGGCTAAGCATGCGGGCCACAGTGCATGCTTGGCCAATCATCAGCCAGCAATGCACTGCAACTGGCGCAGTGCATTGCGGGCCGCTCGCCTCACACGAATTTGATGCGAGCGGCCCTAATAGTTCTGGGCTCGCCGAGCGGGCGAACGCCCGATGTTCGATTCGAACATTTGTTCGAATCGAACACCGGGCTCATCCCTAGTGGTCTCCATTGGACTCACTCCCCCACACCCAACAGACAGAAAGGAGGTGGAGTTGGCTTCCTTCTATCCACACAAAGCACCTTCCAAGTCCTTCCTGTCCCTCCTTCTCTATCCCTCTCTTCTTTCGAGATGCACTGTATTTGTCTGTTTTCTCCCATTTCTCTGAGGATTGCAGCAATTTACCGGCCTCCTGGACTGGTATCGCACTTTCTTGATGACTTTGCTGCCTGGCTACCCTACTTTCTCTACTCTGAAATACCCACGATCATTCTTGGTGACTTCAACATTCCTGTCAATGTTAACAGCCCAACTAAAGCTAAACTTCTCGACTTCTTTTGCCCTAACCCAATGGACATATACTTCCACTTGACCTTGTATTCTCCCATCTCTGCAACCCTGGCAACCTCACCAACACCCCCTTTCCCCTCTCTGATCACAACCTCATTACTTTCACTGTATCCTTGCCTCCAACCACCCATCTCTCCAAGTAGCAAACAATTACTTGTAGAAACCTTCGCTACTTCCTGCCTCCATGCTGCCAAACAAGCCTACTTTGTCTCTCTTATTAATTCTTTGTCATCCAGTCCCCGTTGGCTCTTCTCAACATATAACTCTCTGCTTCGTCCCCACCCCCTCTACCCACTAACTCACTCACTGCCCAAGAGATTGCCAATCACTTCAAAGACAAGATTGATGTAATTCATGAGGACACCTCCACTGTGCGTGCATCTTCCCCACTCAACATACCTTGCCTAACAGCACATTCAACACTCTCCTCTTATGAATTGGCTACTACTGAAGAGGTTACAAAACTTTTCTTAGATGCCCACCTAATCAATTTAAAAAAAAAAAATAACAAACATGTCTATACTTATCTGCTCTGTGCAATGCAAAGGGGTCATGCTCCTGGCCCCTTTGCATTGCATAGAGCTGTCCAGTGCCCCCATGGGAAGCCCCGCTGCTGACACCTGACAGGGTGGGGTGAGGGGGGATGCTGACACCTAAACATTTTTAACCTTAATGCAAGGAATGCATTAAGGTAAAAAATGTTTAGGCTTTACAACCACTAATTGACAGGTAAGAGGGTACATTTAACTGACAAATGATTATTTATTTATTTTTTTTAACTTTAAATGATTCCTATTTTATATTCTCCACCATTACAGCATAATGTTTAACTATAGTCTGGTCAGTAAATATTTTTTTTCTTTTCCTCCTCTCAGTAAAATAATGAGACTAACATCTACAGTTTGGAAACATTTCCACTGAGAGCAAACCAGTAACTTGCAAATATTGAGAAGAAATATTATTTTCCAAATGCCACAAGGATGACAAAATGCATCTTTGCATGCCAGGGGTGCCCTAAAGACATTAAAAATTACTTTGTGGAATTATATGATGAAGACCAGAATGAAAGTGCAAGTAGCTTTTCCGACCAGAGTTCTATTTCCAGAAACACTCTTTCTGCTGCTTCTGGATCATCACAAAGTGTCTTCAACAGCACTATTTTTAAGTAAGGATGTGTTGCAAACCAGGGCCTCACAAAAATACATAATACTTTAATTTATAGAAAATAATTGACACCTGAAAATCAGAAGAACATTGATCAAGTTCTTGCAGGAGCAATATATGCTTCTGGATCAGCATTGTGAATATTGTCAGGAAGCCTTTAAATTATTATGAGGGAAAGGGGGGTGGTTACCTGTTCTCATGTATAGGTGAATGTTTTTAACTGCTTGCCGACCAGCCGCCACAGTTGTACTGCGGCAACATGGCTCGGCTGTGTGAATCGCCGCTATGGTATGTCAGTACCATAAACGGCCACTAGGGGGCACCTGCGCATGCCCCCGTTCCCTCCCCGAACCAACGCGAGTGCCCCGCGGTCTCGATCACCGCCGGGATCCCGCGATCGCTTGGGGCACACGGAGAATAGTACGTATAGTTTTATGGTTTACGAGGGAAGAGATAGTCACATAGAGCTGGAGAACAGCCCAGATTACATAGGGAGCGCTGGTAAGATTGCGTAGGACTTGGTGTCACCCTTATTTGGAAAGGGGTACCACTTGTATGTGGACAATTATTACACAAGTGTGCCACTTTTTAGTCACTTGTTTGAGCACCAAATTGGCGCATGTGGCACCGTGCAATCTAATAGCCGGGGCTTACCCCAGCCGCTTGTAGATTCCTGTTTTAGGCTGGGGGAGAGAGCCTGCTTGAGATGTAATAATTTTCTCGCTGTGAAGTGGAGGGATAATAAGAATGTTTTTGCTCTGTCCTCCCTTCACGCAGACACGGCAGTCCAAATTCCTACGGCGACTGGTGTTGTGGAGAAACCCCTCTTTGTCCACGAATATAACCTTAACATGGGAGGGGTAGACCTCAATGACCAGTTGTTGGTGCTGTACCTAATTGCCCGTAAGGCCAGACGCTGGTACAAAAAAGTGTCTGTATACTTATTTCAATTGGCTCTGCTGAATGCTTTTGTGCTATACAAAGCTTCAGGACGAACTGGATCCTTCCTTAACCACTTCAATACCACGCATAGTCATATGACGCCCACAAGGTGGATCTACCATCCTGGGTGGGCGTCATATGACGTCCTCGGATTCCCGGCCGCCTGGGGGGCGCGTGCGCGCGCCCGCGGCATCGCTCGGGACCCGGTGCGAGTGCCCGGCGGCCGCAATGTAGGGACACACATTAACCCCCACAGCGCCCCCTAGTGTTAACCCCTTCCCTGCCAGTCACATTTACACAGTAATCAATGCAATTTTATAGCAACGACCGCTGTGTAAATGTGAATGGTTCCAAAAATGTGTCAAAAGTGTCCGAAGTGTCCGCCGCAATGTCGCAGTCACTAAAAAAAAAAAATCGCAGATCGCCGCCATTACTAGTAAAAAAAAAAAAAATTCAATAAATCTATCCCCTATTTTGTAGACGCTATAACTTTTGCGCAAACCGATCAATATACGCTTATTGCGATTTTTTTTTAACCAAAAATATGTAGAAAAATACGTATCGGCCTAAACTGAGGAAAAAAAACGTATTTTTTTTAAAAAAATGGGATATTTATTATAGCAAAAAGTAAAAAATATTGTGTTTTTTTTTCAAAATTGTCGCTCTTCTTTTGTTTATAGCGCAAAAAAAAAAAAAACGCAGAGGTGATCAATACCACCAAAAGAAAGCTCTATTTGTGGGAAAAAAAGGACGTCAATTTTGTTTGGGTGTAATGTTGCACTTGGTGCAATTGTTAGTTAAAGCGACGCAGTGCCGAATCGCAAAAAGTGCTCTGGTAAGGAAGGGTAAAAAATGGCCCGGTGCTGAAGCGGTTAAATTCCAAGAAGAGATTATCACAGCCCTTCTGTTTCCAGACGGTGCTGTGGCCCAAATTCCCAGTCCAAATGCAGTAAGCCGGCTGCATGGGAGGCATTTTCCTTATGTCCTCCCTGGTACCCCTACCCAACGAGCCCCTCAAAAAAAATGTTGTATCTGTAGAAAGCGCAGATATAGGCGTGACACCCGCTATTATTGTTCCTCCTGTCCTGACCATCCTGGTCTTTGCATTGGTGAATGTTTTGAATGCTACCACACACTAGTGGAGTTTTAGCGTAGGATACATCACTGCACAGACTAAGATTTAATTGCATTTTGGGAGACCCGAACCTGAAACCCAACCGTTACAACTGTTACAGTAACAAAAAAAGTGTAAAAAAAAAAAAAGTTAAAAAGAACCAAAGAAAGTATAAAATAAAAAAACAAAAATAGTTGTCGTTTTATTGTTCTCTCTCTCTTTGCTCTCTCTATTGTTCTGCTCTTTTTTACTGTATTCTACAATGCAATGTTTTATTGTTGTTATGTTTTATCATGTTTGCTTTTTAGGTTTGTAATTCTTTTATACTTTACTGTTTACTGTGTTTTATTGTTAAACATTTTTTTTTTCAGGTACACCATTCAGCTGCAGCATGGGTTTATTTATCTTGACAGCAACAGCCGTGACTCCAGTGCTGTCGGAGGTGATTTCACCACTACAGTTAAAAGAAAGAGCATTAATGCTGAAGCATGGGGGCAGGGGTGGAGGAGCAATTTGCTCCTAACATTATGGGCGGATTGCCCCCATGCTTTGGCATATATTTTTTAGGCACAGTTTGCGTTAAAAAAAAAATATTTTTACTATGTTTTCTTGTATTTGCTTTGCAAGTATAGTAAGTCTTACTGTTATACTGTAATGCTACTTTGTTTTATTGTTAACCATCATTTGCTTAGCAGGTACACCATTCAGCTGCAGCACTGATTTATTTATCTTGACAGCAACAGCGTTTGCTCCCACAATATGTAAATCAGCGACTCCAGCACTGTAGGAGGTGATTTCACCACCACAGTTAAAAAAAAAATGGTGCATGTATGCCCATCATTAGAAGTGGGTGGATGAAGGGCGGTATTCTAATGGTGGGCATACCCACCGATCAATCTCTTTTTTTGTTCAGCCCACAGGCTGCATGAAAAAAAGAACATTACATGTATGCCCAACAAGGACCAGCAACGTACTGGTATGTTGCTGGACTTTGAGTGGTTATACCAGAATAATGCCTGCAGGTTTAGGTATAAACTTGGCATCATTCTTTTTAGCCAGTGGTCGGCTTTCATGTAAAAGCAATCCTAGCAGCTAATTAGCCTCTAGACTGCTTTTATAAGCAGTGGGAAGGAATGCCCCCCCTCTGTCTTTCATCGTTTTCTCAAGCTCTCCTGTCCCAACAGGGAACCAGAGAATGCAGCCGGTGGTTCCGCCAGCTGACCATAGAGCTGATCAGAGACCAGAAAGGCTCCAATCATCTCTCATGTCCTAAGTAAGGATGAGCCCGGTGTTCGATTCGAACCCATGTTCGAATCGAGCACCGGGTGTTCGCTCGCTCGGCGAGCCCAGAACTATTGGGGCCGCTCGCATCAAATTCGTGTGATGCGAGCGGCCCCGCAATGCATTGCGGCCCGCGCAGTGCAATGCTGGCTGATGATTGGCCAAGCATGCACTGTGACCCCGCATGCTTGGCCAATCACAGCGCCGGCAGCGAGGAGAGCCATAATTGGCTACAGGCAGGATGCCTGTAGCCAATTATAGCTCAGGGGCTTTAGTACACGCCCCACGGTATAAGAGGCCGCCGCGCCGGCGGCCTCGCATATTATGTTTCAGACAGTGTCAGCGTGTCAGTGTGCTGCTGACTGCTGACAACAATATGTGCTTTATTTCTGGGGATATGTGTGTGCATGCTGTTAGAACAGCATTGCAGTATCACATCTGGGGGGTGTCTATAGGTAGCCTGTGAAGGGGGGCAGGTTTCCTGTGCTTAGAACTTTCCCTGCAAAAAAGTGTCATTTTTGCAGGAAGAAAGCTATTTAAATCACTCGCGGCTAATGAATTGATGGCTCCTGTAACACAGAGAGCTGTCATTCATTAATAAAAAAAACAAAAAAAAAAGCGTAGGGGTCCCCCCAAATTCAATAACCAGGCCCTTCAGGTCTGGGATGGATATTAAGGGGAACCCCAGCCAAAAAAAAAAATGGCGTAGGGTCCCCCTCAAAATCCATACCAGACCCTTGAGGTCTGGTATGGATTTTAAGGGGAACCCTAGCCAAAAAAAATGGCGTGGGGTCCCCCTCAAAATCCATACCAGACCCTTATCCGAGCACGCAACCTGGCAGGCCGCAGGAAAAGAGGGGGGGACGAGAGCGGCCCCCCCCTCTCGCCTGAACCGTACCAGGCCACATGCCCTCAACATTGGGAGGATGCTTTGGGGGTCTAAGACCCCTAAAGCACCTTGTCCCCATGTTGATGAGGACAAGGGCCTCTTCCCCACAACCCTGGCCGGTGGTTGTGGGGGTCTGCGGGCGGGGGGCTTATCGGAATCTGGAAGCCCCCTTTAACAAGGGGACCCCCAGATCCCGGCCCCCCCCCCCTGTGTGAAATGGTAAGGGGGTACAAAAGTACCCCTACCATTTCACCAAAAAAGCTAAAAGAGCTTCCCATTGCGCGGAGCGGCCCAAGAAGACACCGACACCGACGCCGACGGAAGAAGATGCCGGACGAGAAGGACGAGAAGACCAGCGCAAGAAGAAGCGGATCGGAGGAAGAAGAAAATGGAAGAAGAAGATGGAAGAAGATGAAGGAAGAAGAAGATGAAGAATCCGAAGGATGAAGAAAGAAGAAAGAAGATTTTAATAAAGGAATTGTCAAAGACTGTCTCCTGTCATTTTTACAATTTTTGCCACTTTTTTGGTGAAATGGTAGGGGTACTTTTGTACCCCCTTACCATTTCACACAGGGGGGGGGGGGCGGGATCTGGGGGTCCCCTTGTTAAAGGGGGCTTCCAGATTCCGATAAGCCCCCCGCCCGCAGACCCCCACAACCACCGGCCAGGGTTGTGGGGAAGAGGCCCTTGTCCTCATCAACATGGGGACAAGGTGCTTTAGGGGTCTTAGACCCCCAAAGCATCCTCCCAATGTTGAGGGCATGTGGCCTGGTACGGTTCAGGCGAGAGGGGGGGGCGCTCTCGTCCCCCCTCTTTTACTGCGGCCTGCCAGGTTGCGTGCTCGGATAAGGGTCTGGTATGGATTTTGAGGGGGACCCCACGCCATTTTTTTGGGCTAGGGTTCCCCTTAAAATCCATACCAGACCTCAAGGGTCTGGTATGGATTTTGAGGGGGACCCTACGCCATTTTTTTTTTTTTTTTTGGCTGGGGTTCCCCTTAATCATCCATCCCAGACCTGAAGGGCCTGGTTATTGAATTTGGGGGGACCCCTACGCTTTTTTTTTTTCATTTTTAAATTTTTTTTAATTTTTTATCAATGACTTTTTTTTTTATGAATGAGTTTCAATGAATCACTGTTCTCTGTGTTACGGGAGCCGTGAATTAACATTAGCCGCGAGTGATTTTAAATTTTACTTTCAAAAATGACACTTTGCGCAGAGACAGTTCTAAACACGGGAAACATGCGCCCCTTTACAGGCATACTATAGACACCCCCCAGGTACGAAATTTAAAGGAATATTACACTTTTATTGTTTCAATTTAAGCATTATTAAAATCACTGCTCCTGAAAAAACGGCCGTTTTTAAAAAAAAATTTTGCATTGATACATGTCCCCTGGGGCAGGACCCAGGTCCCCAAACACTTTTTATGACATTAACATGCATATTAGCCTTTAAAATGAGCACTTTTAATTTCGAACGTTCGCATCCATTATAACTAATAGGGTTCTAAAGCTCGCACGGACTTTAGGTCCGTTCGCAGGTTCTGGTGCGAGCCGAACGGGGGGGGTGTTCGGCTCATCCCTAGTCCTAAGAAACCAAAAGCTACGAGCATTTCATGACTTAGGTTTCGCCAGATATAAACAGCGCCATTGGGAAATTGGCAAAGCATTTTATCACACCAATCTTGGTGTGGTCAGATGCTTTGAAGGCAGAGGAGAGATCTAGGGTCTAATAGACCCCAATTTTTTTTTTTAAAAGAGTACCTGTCACTATCTATTGCTATCATAGGGGATATTTACATTCCCTGAGATAACAATAAAATGATAAAAAAATTAAAAATGAAAGGAACAGTTTAAAAATATAAGAAAAAAGCAAAATAAATAAGAAAAAAAAAAGCACCCTGTGTACAGGACCCCAAAAACAAATCACTGCCTTCAGGCTTTCTAAGGGCATAAAATGGTGATTTCACTTCCTCACAATAGCAGAAAACCCCCACAAATTACACCATTTTGGAAAGAAGACATTTCAAGCTTTTTGCTGAGAGGCATGTTGTGTCCATGGAATATTTGATATTTTGCCACAAGTTTCGGGAAAATACATTTTTTTTTTACACAAAGTTGTCACTAAATGATATATTTTTCAAACATGGCATGGTTATATGTGAAATGACACCCCAAAATACATTCTTCTGCTTCTCCTGTGTACGGGGATACCACATGTGTGAGGCGTTTTGGGAGTCTAGCCGCGTACAGGACCCCAAAAACCAAGCACCGCCTTCAGACTATCTAAAGGCGTAAAATAGTGATTGTGACCAATCACTGCCTTCAGGCTTTTTTAAGGGCATACATTTTTGATTGATTGATTTACTCCTCACTACCTATTACAGAGGCCCTGAAATGTCCAGATAGCACAACCCCCCCCCCCCAAATGACTCAATTTTGGAAAGTAGATACCCCAAGGTATTTGCTAAGAGGCATGGTGAATATTTTGCAGATCTCATTTATTTTTGAAAATGAAGAAAGAAAATAATATATATATATTTTTTTTTTGAATTTTCAAAACTTTGTGACAAAAAGCAAGTTAAAGCGGTTCTGCACACATTTCATTTGGTAAATCTCTTTGCCTTCCAAATCAGGCAAAGAGTACTAAATGAAATGTGTTTTTTTTTTTTTTTTTTTTCACTTACCTTGTAATCGATGACTTCCTGTCTTCTGTCTCTTCGGGGGTGGGTGGGGTCTGTGCGGGGATCCTCGTCACGCCGCACTGTCTCCTGGGATCTGGTGTCATTGATCCCAGGAGTCTGTGCGGGCATCTTCCGAAATCTCGCGAGATTTCGGCCACATCTTCCGAAATCTCGCGAGATTTCGGCCACATCTTCCGAAATCTCGTGAGATGTCGGCAGATGTGCCGTTACTGCGCACGCGCGAGTAACGGCGGTGCATGCTGGGCCATCTAAAGTGCCTGTGGGGTTTCACATGCCCACAGGCAAGATGGCCCCAGCACAAAAGAAGAAGATGAAGAATTTTATCGGAGGAAAACCGGCTGCGATCGAGATGGAAGATGGAACAGGTAAGTCCCCAAATTTAGCTAGATGGCCTTGGCATATCCCCCCCCTCCAAAAAAAGCAGTGCAGAACCGCTTTAAAATACTCAACATGCTTCTCAGCAAATAGCTTGGGGTGTCTACTTTCTAAAATTAGGTCATTTTGGGGGGGGGGGGGTTGTGCTATCTTGGCATTTTATGGCCTTCAAAACTGTGATAGGTAGTGAGGAGTGAAAAATCAAAAATTTACGTCCTTAGAAATCCTGAAGGCGGTGCTTTGTTTTCGGGGTCCTGTACACAGCTAGGCTCCCAAAAAATCTCACACATGAGGTATCCTCATACTCAGGAGAAGCAGCAGAATGTATTTTGGGGTGTGATTCCATATATAACCATGGCAGGTGTGAGCAATATATCATTTAGTGACAATTTTGTGTAATTTCTTTTGTAATTTTTCAATCATTTGTGACAAAAAAATTAAATATTCAATGGGCTCAACATGCCTCTCAGCAATTTCCTTGGTGTGTCTACTTTCCAAAATGGGGTCATTTGGGGGGGGGGGGTTGTTGTACTGCCCTGCCATTTTAGCACCTCAAGAAATTAGTCATAAACTAAAAGCTGCGTAAATTCCAGAAAATGTACCCTAGCAAACCAATAAATATACGCTTATTGACATTTTTTTAACCAAAGACATGTGGCTGAATACATTTTGGCCTAAATGTATGACTAAAATTGAGTTTATAATTTTTTTTATAACAAAGAGTAAAAAAATATATTTTTTTTTCAAAATTTTCGGTCTTTTTGTGGGAAAAAAAGGACGGAAATTTTGTTTGGGTACAGCATTGCATGACCGCGCAATTACCAATTAAAGCAGTGCAGTGCCAAATTGTAAAAAGTGCTCTGGTCATTGAGCAGCCAAATCCTCGGGGGCTGAAGTGGTTAAGTCTTCCTGTATTTTTGCTTTGAGTGTCCATAAGTATTCTTCATTAATTTTGAGATCCCCAAATGAATGTCTGTTCAAAAGGAGAAATATA
Source organism: Lithobates sylvaticus (assembly GCA_028564925.1). Lineage (NCBI taxonomy): Eukaryota > Metazoa > Chordata > Amphibia > Anura > Ranidae > Lithobates > Lithobates sylvaticus. The sequence goes on from CM053028.1 coordinate 205,403,888, forward strand.
ATATCCTAATGCCAAGTTTTTCTTTTGTTACACCAACATTCTAAGTATAATTATAGACATACTTTATCCTCGGGGGCTGAAGTGGTTAAGTCTTCCTGTATTTTTGCTTTGAGTGTCCATAAGTATTCTTCATTAATTTTGAGATCCCCAAATGAATGTCTGTTCAAAAGGAGAAATATAATATCCTAATGCCAAGTTTTTCTTTTGTTACACCAACATTCTAAGTATAATTATAGACATACTTTATCTTCTTCTAACAGTGCAAATATCTTCTGAAATACTAAGTAAAATAGCATGCATCATTAGATGTATATGGGTTAACTAATAGGCTGGGTAATTGGTTGTAAATGGTTATTACATCTACTAAATCTAGTTTTAAAGAGACCATAAAGTACATCTGCTTAAATGACCATTTACCTTAAAATACATTGTAATAAAAATAGTATTTAAATACTGTATATGAAAAGATGTAATACCTAAACAAAATCCAGTTTGTTTTAAGTGCACACATATGGACAAAATACTATATTATTTTGTTTCTCCTAAGTTAATAATAAAAAAAATATATAAAATGTCTACATGTATGGTTGTGGATCTATGCATACTGTATATAAATGTACATACTGTATATGTTAGATAACAGTTGCACAAGTACACAGCCATAATCTATATTTTTTTTTAAATGTTTGAGACAAAAATGACTTGCCATCATAATGAGCAAAGACAATTTATTCTTGTTCCAGTATCCGTCTCTTAGCAAATCAAGATTAAGAACTATCTGAGCTATTTTATAATCCAGTGATTAAAGAGGATAATGTAGGAATCTATTTTATATTACATGTAGGAATCTATTTTATATTAAAAGTAGATAACTGTTTTTTACTCAACATGAGCTTTCCAATAATGAACCACTCCAGTGTATTTTTATGTATCAGTCATATACAGTACATTTGTAAAAAATACCTAAAGTTAATTAATATTTAGCTTAAAACCACCCATTATGTACATTTTGTGATAAGACTGATTTACATAATAATCTGCAACATATTGTACTGTAAGCAGATTTTTGTTAACCCCTTCATTACAAGAGGTAATTTTAAGCCTAGAAACCAAGTTTAAATTTAGCAGTATCAGTACACATTGGTTGACTTGAAGAAAACTTGATTGTTGGCTTATATGAGGTTTTGGGAAAACACTCTATTACATTTCTGTAAATTTTTCCCTAATGTTTTTATCCTTAGATAACAAAATGTAAAAAAATATGTATTTAAAAAAATCTAATTTAATTAAATAGTTCACACTCTGTAATGTGTCAGTGCCAATATGATCTCAGAACAGAGAGCACACACAAGTATTACACAATATTGATATTTGCTAACAAGCGCTCCTGGTTAGTGGCCATTAATAAGCTTTTAGGCAACATTTAGAGATCATGACTTCAAAACACAGCACATGCCTTTTTTCTGCTGATTTATTAATCTGCTAAATGTACCATGTGCATAGTACGTTATACATTCTGTCATGTACTTGGTCTGTGGCCAATTTGACAAGAGTCTTCCCTTGCGGCTAAGTACCAAGCACCCCTGAAGGTTAGAACAGGGAGTGCTAGGCTTGAAGAAGCATGGGTGTGGTTTTGGTAGATCTGCTGAAAGCTGCTTGCAGTATAGCAGAACTACATAGCTTTCAGTTGGTCTGTCAAGAAAGATGGCAGGACCTCCGCAGCACCTGGAGATGTAGTGGAACCAAGTCAATGACCATAGCAAGGCAAGGAATAAGCATGATCAGGCTGGTAGGACCAGACTGAGGAAGTGTAGTCAGGATGGAAGACAAAGTCATACACAGATAGGTAAGTCAGGGAGTAGGCAGATGCATGGTCAAGAACAGAGCCGAGGTCATTCACAGGGATGCAGTGGAGCAGGCAGATGAGTAGTCAAGAGCAAGCCTGAGTCAAGAGTAAATGATAGAGTAAGAGAAACAGAGTCCTTAGAGCAAGCTGGGTTCAAAACCAGGAATTAGACAGCAGAGAAGTCCAGAGGCAAACTTGGTCAGTAACAGGTAATCCAAAGAATTCAGGAAACACAGGGGCAGGGAGTACTGATAGCTGCAGATCATTCAGAAAAGTCTAAGTGCAGCCACTGACCTTATACAGGGCTTTTGGTGCCAGTTCTGCCAGCAGATTTGTGTGAATGTTCGTGCAAACGAGCACAGATACTGTAGCTGCTGACTTTTATTATATAGACACTTACCTGTCCAGGGATTCCGCAATGTCAGCACCCCAAGCTAATTCTTCATTCTGCTTCAGGTGCAGGAGTGGGCATCTGTAGTAAGGGAAACAGGAAGTAAAGCCTTGCGGCTTCAAAGCTTGTCTCCTACTGTCAAAACCGGGTACCCGCTTCCTCCCCCAAAAAAGTGCCAAATATGTCAGTTTAGGGGTGGAGGGTGCAAACAAGTGGAGCTTCCCCTTTTGGGTGGATCTCCACTTTAAATGTGCATCTGTCTCCGTCACTATGAAAGAATGACACCCTAGTGAACACACATTTGTTTGAAATGAATGCTTAATGCACTATATGTTTCCCAGAACTGTCCTGAAGAATGAATGTATGCTGACATAACACTGCACCACTATAATATACAGATTTCAAGGCTTGCTTTTACTAATACTAAGCCCAAATGAAATCTGTGCTAATGTACAGAAATGTATATAATAAAAAAATTGTTAGAAACCACTAGTGGTCTCGCTAGGGGGTGGCTATTGGGGCTATAGCCCAGAATCATCCAGGGCCCATAGCCTTGAGTCTCTTGCCACAGGATCCCTGCCTAATCAGCAGGCAGGCTGCATGAGTGAGGCGGATGAGAGGAGAGAAGCGAGCGGGCAGACGAGCAGAGATCACATCATCTCTCTCCACCTGCTCCACATCACCACTCTTTTTCGCCCTCACAGCCGGGCTCTTCAATGTGGGAGCGAGGTGCGGCAGCGAGCAGTGAGATGACATCATCTCTCACTGCCCGTCCCGCATCACTGCTCTCCTGCCCTCACTAAATGCCAGTGCTGCCAGCCTGCCACCAATGCAGAGACAATGCACTTTTGGTGGCACTGGCTGGCATGGCAAGTGACAATCCACATCAGTTGGCAAGTGACAATCCACATCTGGTGCCAGGCGATATGGCAAGTGACAACCCACATCTGGTGGCAGGTGACATGGCAAGTGACAATCCACATCAGGTGGCAGGTGACGTGGCAAGTGACAAACTGTAAATGGTGGCAGGTGACGTGGCAAGTGACAATCTGCAAATGGTGGCAGGTGACGTGGCAAGTGACAATCTGCAAATGGAGGCAGGTGACGTGGCAAGTGATAATCTGCATCAGGTGACAGATGATGTGGCAAATGACAATCTGCAAATGGTGGCAGGTGACGTGGCAAGCGACAATCTGCAAATGGTGGCAGGTGACGTAGCAAGTGACAATCCACATCAGGTGGCAGGGGACATGGCAAGTGACAATCTGCAAATGGTGGCAGGTGACGTGGCAATCTGCAATGGGTGAAGGGTTATGTGGCAAGTGACAATCCACATCTGTTGGCAGGTGACGTGGCAAGTGACAATTCACATCAGGTGGCAAGTGACAATCCACATCTGGTGCCAGGTGACAGTGGCAAGTGACAATCCACTTTTGGTGGCAGGCGACATGGCAAGTGAAAATCCACATCTAGTGCCATGTGACGGTGGCAAGTAACAAGCTGCATCTGGTGACAGGCGATGGTGGCAAGTGACATGCTGCATCTGGTGACAGGCGACAGTGGCAAGTTACACGCTGCATCTGGTGACAGAAGATGTGGCAAGTGACACGCCCAGGGCTCCCACTGATTCAGCATTATGGTTAGTTGAACCACTTCATTATATAATAGAATGTAACAATAGAAACAATGTGCTTCAATAACCCTGACACCATATCAACTATGGTGCAATGATGGTTGAAGCAACAACACCAGCCATTGCCCATGAAAAAATTGCTTACCACTGGGCCCCCCCCCCCCCCCCCCCAGACCTGCAAAAAGGTTGGTGACAGCAGCTATGGGCTCTAGCCCCAGATCTTTTGCAGACCTAGCAACACCCCTGGAAACCACTATCAATGTGCTCATGCAGAAATGTTTTTGATAGCTGCTCAAATGAACAGTGTTGCACAGTGCTTCAGTAAATATTCTCAAACAAGTAAGTTTTGGTCTTAGAGTATATGAAAAAACTATTCTCCACCTGAAAAAAGTTACTACTGTTCAGGCATAAAGTAATATTTTTACTTTGGTCTTTGAATTAAGATCTTTTCCGTGCTGTTCTGTTAATGTGGTAGTAAAGTCAGTTTTGACAAAACTCGCTGACAGGCAGGGTTTTTATAATGGAAGAGACCCTAGAGATCTCTACTGTCATAAATCTCCCCCCTGTTTGTCAGTGAGTAATGTGATCTGAGCCGCACATGTGCAGCTCAGACCACATTTATGGCCCATTCTGTGTGCCACTGCAATGTGACTCCTGTGTGCATGTATGGGAGTGACGTCACCCCGGCATAGCCAATCAAGCGGCCAAAGATCAAAAATCCAGAAGAATGATCAGGTGAAGATGGGAGCTTCCGGGGACAAGGGGGAGCGGTGAGAGCACAGCACTGGAGGGCTACGTTTGTAGGCAAGTCTGTCATAATGTACTAGTATGCAGTGCATACTAGTACATTATGGCTTAAAGCTGCCATTTTTGGATAAATATCTTCATATTTAAAAAGTTATTAATAGCACTCAGTTGGGCAGCACAGTGGTGTAGTGGTTAGCACTTTCACCTAGCAGTCATAGGGTTCGCTGGTTCAAATCCCGACCATGACACCTTCTGCCTGGAGTTTGCATGTACTCCCTGTGCTTGTGTGGGTTTCCTCCGGGTACTCCGGTTTCCTCCCACACTCCAAAGACATGCTGGTAGGTTAATTAGATCCTGTCGATAAAATTGGCCAAATATGTGTATGTTGTATGTGTATGTGTTTGTAAGCGTGTCAGGACCCCACAGGGCAAGGACCGCACTATACCACAGATGGACACCAGTGGCAAAAAGCCAAGATTCAGTTTGTATAGGTTGCGCTATACAAGTCATTCATTCACTCACATTCCTCTTTGATTTGCTGCTCGATTGCCGATTTAATTGAGCAAGATCTGTTATATCCCTTGTTCTTGGCAATTACCATCTTGCTTGTGGGCATGTGAAGCCCTATCTTCTGGCCTCTGGTGCAGCTGAGCGACCAGCATGCACTGCCTGTTCTCGCGAATGCGCTGTATTACGGCTTACAGCGCCGTACACTTCTGACGTTGCCATTACAACGGGCAGCAGCGTCGGAAGTGCCCGCCCCATTGTGATGGCAACAAAGCCCTTGGCGCTGCCCAGTGACTCCTGGGAAATGATGGCACACATCTCCAAGGAAATGACGTCAGGTACCAGGAAGAGGACGAGGCAGATTACAAGGGACCCCTTAGCAACAGACATGAAAAGGTGAGTAAAGAAAAATGTTTTTTTCCAAATGTTAGTGTATTTAATGCTGCTGAATAATTCAAACTAAATTTTATGAGTGAAACTCCGCTTTAAGTATCATGTAAATCTCAAAGGACACTATGTATCCCCTTCTTCTAGCACTCAAGTGACCCTCCGCTTCACTCTTTCTGATCAGTGTTTAATGTGTCATTAAACCCAGACTATGAAAAATTCTCATTACATGCTATACATTGCCTTGAAAAAGTATTCATACCCCTTGAAATTTTTCACATTATGTCATGTTACAACCAAAAACATAAATGTATTTTATTGGGATTTTATGGGATAGACCAACACAAAGTGGCACATAATTGTGAAGTGGAAGGAAAATGATAAATGGTTTTCAAAATGTTTTACAAATAAATATGTGAAAAGTGTGGTGTTCATTTGTATTCAGCCCCCCTGAGTCAATACTTTATAGAACCGCCTTTCACTGCAATTACAGCTGCAAGCTTTTTTTTGAGTATGTCTCTACCAGCTTTGCACATCTAAAGAGTAACATTGTTGCCCATTCTTCTTTGCTAAATAGCTCCAGCTCTCTGTCCAATTGTGGATGGAGAGCGTCTGTGAACAGCAATTTTCAAGTCTTGCCACAGATTCTCAATTGGATTTAAGTTTGGAATTTGTCTGCTGTATGTTTAGGGTCATTGTCCTGCCAGAAGGTGAACCTTGTCCCCAGTCTCAAGTTATTTGCATACTCTAATGTCGCGTACACACGATCGGACTTTCTGCCAACAAAACCGTGGATTTTTGCTCGAAGGTTGTTGGCTCAAACTTGTCTTGCATACACACGGTCACACAAATGTTGGACAACAATTCCGAACGTGAGAATGCAGTGAAATACAACACGTACGACGAGCCGATAAAAAGGAAGTTCAATAGCCAGTGCGCCACCCTTTGGGCTCCTTTTGCTAATCTCGTGTTTATCTCGTGTTAGTAGAAGTTTGGTGAGAGATGATTTGCGCTTTTCAGCCTTGTGCTTTTCAGTTCGTTTCTGCTTTTCAGTTTGTGCTTGTTGGTTTGTATCTGTTCTTCAGTGCTTGTTGTCAGTTCGTTCCTATCTTTCAGTGCAATCTATTTAGTTCGCTTCTGTTTTTCAGTGCGTTCTTGTCCGCTCATTTCTGTTTTTCAGATTGTTCTTCTCAGGTCCTGTCTGATTTAAAGTGCATTCTGTCAGTTCGTTCTGAGCAACCAACCGTTTTCTAGCCATGTTGCGGTTACGTACTCATCGTAGAGTTCGTGCTGTTGTTGGGCTTGGTTTTGGAGTTCTTGCTTTGACCCAAGTCCAGTCCATGAACAGGGGGAGGAGGAGTTCATGGACCAAGAATTGGTTACTTAATCGTGATAAATTCTCTCATATGCCTTTGCTGCGGGAGCTCCAGGAGAATAATCCTGACGATTTAAGGAATTATCTCCGGTTGACGGATCCCGTTTTTCACCGTCTGTTGGCTTTGCTTAACCCCTATATTACCAAGCAGGACACCTGCATGCGGCAAGCCATCACTCTCGAGCAAAGGCTCATCGCCACCTTGCGGTACTTGGCGAAGAGGAGAAGTCTCCAGGATATTAAGTTTACGACTGGGATCTCCCCCCGGGCTCTGGGAATCATTATTCCAGAGACCTGTTCTGCCACCATACAGGTCCTGCAGAAGGACTATATTAAGGTAAGTTTTATCCTTTAACATCACATTCTATGTATTTAATGTTTACTAATGTATTGTATTCATTTCATCATTCCATAATTACCATGATTGTAATATGCTGTGAATGTCCTCTTTGTCCTCATGCATGCTGGAAGTTTTTAATGCTCCTTTTTTGTCCTTCATGCCTATTTGCCTTCACTAACCTCCCCAGCATGCTATCCTGGGCCCATACACACCTAGCCTGGTAACTTAACAATGTATTTTGTCAGCTCCATTGTAGTGCTTACCCTAAACACCCCCTAACATGAGTACAATTGTTATTGTTGTCCTTAAATTCATGCAGAGTGCTTGAGGCTTTTTTTGGGGGGCCAAAACTGATTTGGAACCCTCCCTCCCTCCAACCGATAACAATACTCTATCTGCTGACTTTGCCAAACCCATATACACTATACCTTCCTCTTTTGTGGTCAGATTTATGGATGAATTTACCAAAGCATGTAGTGCAAGTGCATGCCTGAATACTTTCAAATGGTACTGTTTCAAGTTTTGTTCTCCTATTATCTTGATAGGTAATTGCAGAATGTAAAAATGTGCTTGATTTGGACAGTGTGTATTCATATTTTTGGATTATGATACTTCTAACCTGTCCAGTGGGCTGCCAATAGTGTAAGTAAGGAAGGGCTGGCCAAAGTAACACACATTATTTATGCATTCTTCTCTCAATGAAGTGGAGACAGTTACCTGTCAAAAATATCACCCCCACACCCTAAAATTTTTACAATTGCCCATCAGAGGGGGGTGAGGAATCTGATAAGTGGACCTTATACTTTTGACTTTAAATACTTATTTAAATAAATGTTATACTTATGTTGGCCAAGAATGTTTGTGTCTAATCTGCTTGCAATGTTATGTGCAAAAGTACTAATTGTTTTTTCTTGTTTAACTTATGAGTTTTTGTATCTGGACATGGGGAAGAATGGCTGTATGTAAGAGGAGTCATCGCCCAGACTGAAATCTACAGGCGTCTCCAGAATGGCAACTTGGGATTGCCTCCTCCAGCGGATAACGTGGCAGGCCTTCCGTTTGTCTTTGTGGCTTACGAAGCCTTTGTACTGGGGGAGCATTTGATGAGGCCATTCCCCATGAGAACCTTGACCCCGTGCCAGAAGAGTGGTGGAAAATGCCTTTGGCATAACGGCCAGCCAGTTCCGTCTTTTTCTAACGCCCATAAATATGGCCGAATACAAACTGAACCATGAAATGTTATGCTGCTGCATTTTACGTAATTTCATGCGGAAAAATGCAGCCAACTATCTGGCTTCAGTTGCGACTGAGGCTGGCTCACCAGAAGAAATAATGATGGCACTTGAAGCTGGCCGTCCTGCCCCCCCCCCCCCCCCCCAGCCCCCCCCCCCGGCCCCCCCCGCCCCCCCCCCCCCAAAGCGCCCGTGAAGTATGGGAGGCTATCTGGAGTATTTCATGGGTAGGGGGCAATTGATATGCCAGAAAATCTGTAAGCTATTTCTAATAAATTTTTTGTGAGAAACTAAACTCATATTTCATTTGATTGTGTTTCCTATCTGTCTCCTAGGTTCTCCAATGGCCTTTTATTTTTGGCCATTTTCTTCCATAGTGCAAACGTAACTTATTTGATACATGAGGTGACAATCTCTTCTTCAGCTAACAATTATGTTCTGTTGTGCTATGGGTCTTCTACACACACACAATGTTTTGGTTGTTAATGTATGTAATGCATTAATGATAAAAAATAATCATCCTTTTAAACTCCATGAATTAATTGCTTGTAGTCCCTAAAATGGCCTGATTTTGGCAAATTTAACAGTGGTGGTTATTTACTAAAGGCAAATACACTTTGCACTACAAGTGGATTTGCCTTTAGTAAATAACCCCCATTGTCCCCGTAACTACACCAACTTACTAAAAAAATGGTATTGAGCATTTAAAGAAGAAGCCACACATTGTTGAGTATAAAACATTTTACTCCAAGCACATTCACATGTGCGTTATAAAAGGGTTTTTAACCACATCAATACTAGGCACTTTCGCCCCCCCTCCCTTCCGAGACCAATTTTCAGCTTTCAGCGCTCTCGCACTTTCACTGACAATTGCGCGGTCATGCTATACTGTACCCAAATTAAATTTTTATCATTTTGTTTGCACAAATAGAGATTTATTTTGGTGGTATTTATTCACGACTCAGTTTTTAATTTTTTGCGATATAAGTGCAGAAATTTGGAAAAAAAAACGATTTTCTTTATTCTATTTTAAAAGAAATCCAATAAAATCGAATTTTGTCATAAATTTAAGCCAAAATGTATTCTGCTACATGTTTTTGGTAAAAAAATCCTGTTAAGTGTGTAATAATTGGGTTGTGTGATCACGGACATATGTACGCAAATGATCATGTACAGATGTGCGCAGGTGATCACGGACATATGTGTGCAAATGATCATTGGGACATGTGATTTTACTGTTATATATGTGGGGGACATGTTTTTTTGGGATCATTACTATGTGGGGACATGTGTTTTGGGGACATGTGTTTTGGGGACATTGTGTGTTTACTGTGTGTTTTACATGTTTTACAGGTGACATGTGTGTTTACACTAGACTGGTGATCAGTGAGTAAAAAGCTGTAAAAAACAGCTAATACTCACTGATCACCTGCCGGCTGCAGAGATCCGCTCTCCTCTCCTCAGCGACCACTTCCGTGTGAGGAGAGGAGAGCCGATCGCCTAGCAACCGGCTGTTGTTTACATCACATGACGGCCACAATTGGTCACGGCCGTCATGTAAACAGGAGGGCCAATCACAAAGCCCTCCTGCCGATCTGAGATGCGCCGTGTCCGGGTGACACGAGCGCATCGGGATCGCGCCGCTGCACTGGAACGCGCGCGCGATCTTGCTCCACTCAGAAGGCGAGATAGCACCCGGCCGTTTATGTGCACTGGCCGGGTGGGAAGTGGTTAAACAAACCAACATCTTTGGTGTAAAACATGTATGTTTGATAGTAGATATAGCCTTTTTGTGGCTAAACAGGCATGTTTAAAAACATAACATCCACATCCCCAACTCAGGAACTTATAAAGTTCAACTTTGATAAAGTGAAGGCCATATGAAACATTAGTATGTCAAAACTGTGAAGATTTTGCCTTCATCAGATGGGGTGATCTCACCCCTGTAAAAGCCACATTTTGAAGTGCACACAAATTGGGACTCAAAATGTGTATTTCCATCATGATCCCATGCCTAAAATGTTTGTCTTTTCCCTACATCTATTGTGATAAAGCCACAAAACACAGAGTGTGTCAACATGTGCTATCTGCCATCATGGGATATCAATGTACGTGTTTTGTGGGTGCAACCCCTTCCTCGCAACTAAAGTAGGTGAGAGGAAGGGGTTGCACCCCTGAAACACGTCCATTGATCCCCCATGATGTGAGGGCTAGCACATGTTGACACACTGGTTCTTATTTCAGAAAGGACAATCCACTTTGCCCTACAAGTGCACTTCCAAGTGCACTTGCATTGCACTTGTAGTGCAAAGTGGTTTGGCTTTTTTGAAATAAGCCACAATATGTCAACATATGCTATATCCCATCATAAGGGATCAATGTACATGTTTCAGGGGTGCAACCCCTTCCTCTCACCTACTTTAGTTGCGTGGAAGGAGTTGCACCCATAAAACGCATACATTTATATCCAATGATGGCAGATAGCACATGTTGACACACTGTGTGCATCTTCCAAATTGGGCTTTGAAATTACTTACATTTTTTTATAAAAAGATGAACAATAATGACAACATTAAGATTTTTTGGTGGTTTTAGATTTCGGATAAAACATCAATGATGGTTGGTCAGTCTTTTCTCAACATCATTGATGTTTTGCTTGACCTTCTCTAAATCCCAATTGCACACCATTATTTTGCTTATGAGGACGTGTGCACTTGCACTGTTGAAGTGAGTTTCTTCTTCCACAACATCCACATCACCTAAAAATAAAAAAATACACCATGTATTTTAAATATGCAGGCATACATCTTTTACCTGAAGCTGTGGTCTCAGACACTGACCTGTTGTGGTCACCATTTTGACCACTTCCTGAACCTCGAAATCCACATCCTCAGGTTGTGTGCTGAGTTGTTCCCCTTCTTCAGGAGGTGTGGGGTTCCTGGTGTCCTCAGATGTCCCGATTCTTTTCTCCCCTATGTGAATAAAAAAAAGGTATACTTAGCAGACAGATATTTGAGGCGAGAAATAGTTATATGAAACATTTTTTTGGAAGTGTCGTCAAATTGTGTTTTTTGGCAGAGTTCCAAGCTGAAGACATGATTTTTTTTCCCTTTCAAAAGCTGGAATATTTACCTGTTTTTTTTTAAAGTTTCACACATGGAGAGACCCCTAGTATCCACTGAAGCACCTGCGTGGGAATCCTGTGTCCAGATGTGTAAACAGCTGCTGAGTGTCCTCTCTTACCCTGAATCAAGTTTGCATTTCATTATAGTTACAAACACATGTAGGCAACAATGTAATAAACTTATTTTAATAAAAATAGGCATGAACAAATGTAGTTAACCTGCATTTGCCAAAAACTTAATATTAGTGGTCGAACGAACTATGTTTAATACGAACGATTACTGTGCCCATGAACCTCAAACTTGCGCTCAATACGCTCGCGTCACCCGGACACGGCGCATCTTAGATCGGCAGGAGGGCTCTGTGATTGGCCCTCCTGATCACATGACGGCTGTGTCCAATCACGGCCGTCATGTGATGTAAACAAACAGCCGGTTGCTAGGCGATTGGCTCTCCTCTCCTCACACGGAAGTTGACCCTGAGGAGAGGAGAGCGGATCTCTGCAGCTGGCTGGTGATCTGTGAGTATGAGCTGTTTTTTACAGTTTTTTACTCACTGATCACCAACCTAGTGTCCCCACATAGTAATGTAAAACACACAATGTAAACACATGTCCCCAAAACATCACACAGTGTAAACACACATGTCACCACACAGTGTCCCCAAAACACATGTCCCCAAATAATAAAAACACATGTCCCCCACATTTGTCCCACTAAAATCATATGTCCCAATGATTATCTGCACACATATGTCTGTGATCACCTGCGCACATCTGTACATGATCATTTGCCTACATATGTCAATGATCACACGAACCAATTATTATACACTTAACGGGATTTTTTTGCCAAAAACATGTAGCAGAATAAATTTTGGCTTAAATTTATGACAAAATTCGATTTTATTGGATTTCTTTTAAAATAGAAAGAAGAAAATATCGTTTTTTTTTTTCCAAATTTTCGCTCTTTTTTTGCTTATATGGCAAAAAAATAAAAAACGGAGTCATGAATAAATACCACCAAAAGAAAGCTCTATTTGTGCAAACAAAATGATAAAAATTTCATTTGGGTACAGAGTAGCATGACCGGGCAATTGTCATTGAAAGTGCGAGAGCGCTGAAAGCTGAAAATGGTCTGGGAAGGAAGGGGGTGAAAGTGCCCAGTATTGTAGTGGTTAAAAGAAAAATGCATGTATTACGTTGTTATCTTAAGTCAGGGGTAGGCAAGCTTGGCACTCCAGCTGTGGTGAAACTACAAATCCCATCATGCCTCTGCCTTTAGGAGTCATGCCTGTGATTGTCAGGGTCTTGCAATGTCATCACTGGATCTAGATTGTAAAGGCAGAAGATGCATTCTATGCATTAAGATAAAAAAACTTCTGTGTGCAGCAACTTCCCTCAGCTCCCCTAATACTTACCTGAGCCCCCTCTCTATCCAGCGATGTGCATGAGTGACTCGGCCGTCTGGCTCCATTGACTACCGCTGCTGTCAATCAAAGTCAGGTAGACAATCAGGAGAGAGAGGGGGCATGGCTGAACCGTGGCTCCGTGTCTAAATGGACACACAGAGATGTGGCTCGGCTCGAGTGACCCAAAGCAAGCTGCTTGCTGTGTGGGCACTTGGCAGGAGGCATCAGCCAGGAGCACCAGGGAGGAAACTGAGAAATGCAGGACCAGGGCTGCTCTGTGAAAAAACACTGCACAGAGGAGGTACAGTATCTCACAAAAGTAAGTACACTCTTCACATTTTTGTAAATATTTTATTATATCTTTTCATGTGACAACACTGAAGAAATGTCCTTTAAGAGCCATAGCAGGTGCATGCCTACTGCACCGTGGGGGACCCAATGCATGTGGCCAGCAGGCACGATCACTGCTGGCCACCCGCGATTGCAGGCACAAGAGCCAGAATGGGGATTTGTGTGTGTAAAAACACAAATCCCTGTTCTGACAGGGGAGGAGAGACAGATTGTCTGTAGGAACAGCGATCTTGCTCCTCCTCTAGTCAGTCCCATCCCCTCACAGTTATAAACATGCCTAGGGAAAACATTTAACCCCTTGATCACCCCCTAGTGTTAACCCCTTCCCTGCCAGTGATATCTATACAGTAATCAAAAAAATGCATTTTTATTGCACTGATCACTGTATAAATGTCAATGGTCCCAAAAAAGTGTCAAAAGTGTCCGATCTGTCTGCCACAATGTCGCAGTCCCACTAAAAATTGCAGATCGCCACATTTTCTAGTAAAAAATAAATAATGAAAATTCCATAAAAATACCATACATCTATTCCCTATTTTGTAGAGGCTACAACTTTTGCGCAAACCAATCAATATACGCTTATTGCAATTTTTTTACCAAACATATGTAGAAGAATACATATTGGCCTAAACTGACAAAGAAATTATTATTTTTTTGGGATATTTTTTATAGCAAAAAGTTAAAAATATTGTTTTTTTTTCAAAATTGTCTCTCTTTTTTGTTTATAGCGCAAAAAATAAAAGCCGCAGCAATGCGAAAATACCACCAAAAGAAAGATCTATTTTTGGGGAAAAAAAGGACATGAATTTTGTTTGGGTACAACGTTGCACGACTGCGCAATTGTCAGTTAAAATGATGCAGTGCTGTATTGCAAAAGATGGCTTGGTCATTAAGGGGGCAAATCCTTCTGGGGCTGAAGTGGTTAATCAATAGCCTTGAAACTTTGCACTTTCCCAACCCTATTCTGAAAGTTTTATGGATTTTGGTTTCCCACAAGGGAAATGAGTGACATTTAGCTTAAAGAATATGTAAAGGTTAATTTATTTTATTTTTTTAAACAAACATGTCATACTTACCTACTCTGTGCAGTTGGTTTTGCACAGAGTGGCCCCGATCCTCCTCTTCTGGGGTCCCTCAGCAGCGCTCCTGTCTCCTCTTCTCGAGTGATGCGTTGGAGAGCCACTCTCCCTCAGGGGAACTCGTGCAAGCCGTGTCATGCTGCTGCATCAATTGACACAGATCACAGGACTCGGCCCCTCCCCCGGCTCCCATGTCATTGGATTTGATTGACAGCAGCGGGAGCCAATGGCTGCGCTGCTATCAATCTATTCAATCAGGACCCAACACACTGGCTGGTGGTGTGCTCGTCCCTGTCGATGGAAAGACTGAGTTCAGGCAAGGATAAGGAGGGCTCTGGGGGGCTGCTGCATCACAGGAGATTTTTTACCTTAAGGCCCCTTTCACACTGGGGCGGTGCGGGGCGGCGACGGTAAAGCAGCGCTATATTTAGCGCTGCTTTACCATCGTTTTACCCGCGGTATGCGGCCGCTAGCGGGGTGGTTTTAACCCCCGCTAGCGGCCGCAAAAGGGTTAAAAACCTCCGCAAAGCGCCGCTGCAGCGGCGGTTTGCGGGCGGTATCCCCGCGGTTTCCCATTGATTTCAATGGGAAGGAGCGGTATAGGAGCGGTAAATACACCGCTCCTTCACCGCTCCAAATATGCTGCTAGCAGGACTTTTGTTGCGGTCCTGCTAGCACACCGCTCCAGTGTGAAAGCCCGCCGGCTTTCACACTGGAGTGAATGGGGCCGGTTTTTTCAGGCGGTATACAGGCGCTATTTTTAGCGCTGTACCGCCTGAAAACCGCCCCAGTGTGAAAGGGGCCTTATGCATAGAATGCATTTAGGTAAAGGACATTGAGGGTTTACAACCCCTTTCATTTTTGGGAGCTTAAGGTGTTTTAATGTACACAAAAGAACTTGTGCAAAGTTCTGTGCAAAGTTACAAGGCAATTGATTGAGATTTGGACACTTTACAAATTTACAAATAGAGCTCCTTTTAAATTAAAGTTTAAGTTCACCTTTACAGAAAATCTGTAAGGTGAACTTACACTGGACCCCTTCACCATCCCTCCCAGTCCTGCTAACCTGGAGTCCCACGATCACCCGCTGTGACACATCAGGTCGCTGCTTTACAGGTCCAGGGATTTGAAATCCCCATGGCTTTCTCTCCTCTTCTCCAGCTCTGACAAGACTGGCTAGGTGGGTCCTGATTGGTCGGCGCCATCCATGTGACGGCGCCAACCAATTAGAATGCCTCTTATACGTACATTGACGAGGTACGTTTAGTAGATCAAGCCACTGGGATTTCAAATCCCCTGACCATTGAAGCGGCCACCTGATATGTCACAACAGGTGATTGCAGGGCTCCAGGTCAGCTGGACCCGGGGGGGGGGGGGGGGTTGGGAGGGGGTCCAGTGTAAGTTTACCTTACAGATTTTCTGGAAAGGTGAACTTACCCTTTAGGAAAAAAGTAGAACAAACACTGCGTTCAAATATCTAAGGATTAGAATAGTATTAGGAGCAGCTAAACAATGTGAGATATAACACACCCAAACAGAAATAACAGAAAAAAAGCTGCGCTGAATTCTTGATTATAAAATAGAAAATATATGTATAAAGTGGTGATATCAAAAATAATATCCAATAAAATCCATGTGACAAAATCAAAAAGTGACTTGAGTGATGTATAAATCAAATAAAGTTCAATAAAGCTTGAGTGACTTGAGTGAGATGATAACACCAACGCTGTGATTCGCCACCGAATGGATAATATGCTTACCAGAGGCAAGCTTTAAAAAAGCTTGTAGTATAGTATTATCCTGATGTAAATCCACAGCGGGACCTCCACAATTGAACTGCACAATTCCACTTAGCAAAGACCAGTATCGACTGTGTATATTAGGATGGATCCACAGGTATACACTAATGGGGTGAATCAAACCAAGTATCTCCACACCTCCACTGCGGGAAATCTCAAGAGGTCCCAGACCCAAAGGTCCCAAGTAAACCCTGTATGTAAATATAGGCAGTTGGCCAAACTGTAATAGCTTGTACTGTTCTGTCAAGAGGTTGATGCGTTTCACAATATGCTTCCTCAGGACCGCTATATCTTGACAAAACAACAACAGTAGGCCTTCCCAACTGCACGTGTTTGCTCCACTCTGAAACTTACCCTTTAAGCTGTTCCAATTAAATGTTTAAGGACTATAATAAAATAGTTAAAAGTGAATAACCTTTGGTCTGTTTTACCAAACAACCTGAGATTTTTAGGATATGCTGACATAGATACAGTCTTCTATTGGGTGAATTTTGGTGAAATTGGATAACATCCAAGTTTTTTTTTGTACATTAAGCCACATTAAACTCCCAAAAAAAGTACAGCAACTCCCTGACCCCCAGAGGCATAGCATGAACACCCAAAGGCAGGAAGGGCTGACATTTTGATCTTGGGCAGATCCTAGGGCAGTGAAGGGCTGCGCGATCAAAGAAAAGTTTGGCGCCAGTAATTTTAAGTACATTTTTGAATGCGTTATTGGAGAACTCAATAACTGACAGAGAAGGTATAGGGCAGAGAACATCCATGGCAAAACTAGATTAGAACAGAACCCCATACTCACCAGTCCCTTTCAGTATTCCACAGTGCAGAATCAACAGGAGCACAGGCTGGCACTGGGTATTAGAGCAACAGCTGAAAAGGGATAGACATAAAATCTTCAGTAGGAGAGACACCAGACTTGCTCCTTAGGTCCTTTCCAGTAACAGGTACCTCCAGTAACCATCCACTGTCTCTTGTTCTCCTCCTCAATCAGCATGTGAAGCCTCTTCTAGGCTTGAGGCCTAGTCAAACCTTTCCCACACTTGAGCATTCCCATCTCCAGGACAAGCCTGGATGTAGGTTGTACGAAGACTGAGCACATGGCAATTCTCCTAGGTATATATGCACTTCCCCAGCATGCACCACTGGCCAAGAAACCCCTAGTAATTGGCTGGTGAGACACACACACATAATATTCCCCCATTGGCTGTCCCACACTATGTCCACTGCACAAAAGGTGGTAGGGGCTGCACGAGCTTAATGTCACTCACTTGTTTTGTGGAAAATAAAAATCCATGAAACATCTAGGATAGGTTTGGGGAAGCTAAAACGGTGCAAAGTTTCAAGATTATTAAGGTTTAGGCACTTTATTGTAAGTTAAGCTCCCCAAAAAAACAAGCTTAACACCCTCATTTTCTTTGTGGGAGACCAAAATTAATGACTCTTCTAGGATAGGTTTGGGCAGGTTGTGCAAAGTTTCAAGACAATTTTTTCAAGTTTAGGCAAATTATGGTACATTAGGCTCTTTTTACACTAAGCCACATGTTTTGGGATTGTAAAATATAGCTTAATGTGAAAACATTTTGGTGTGATTTACCAAATGTTCTGAAATTTTCAGAATATGTTGACATAGGCAGGAGTCTTCTATTGTGTGACGTTTGGGGGAAATTGGTTAACATCTCAGCTCTTTATTGTACGTTAAGCCACATTAAGCTCCTCAAAAAACAAGCTTAACCACATACAGACCGGACCAATTTGCAGCCAAAGGACCAGGCCCCTTTTTGCGATTCGGCACTGCGTCGCTTTAATTGACAATTGCGCAGTCGTGCGACATGGCTCCCAAAAAAAATTGACGTCCTTTTTTTCCCACAAATAGAGCTTTCTTTTGGTGGTATTTGATCGCCCCTGCGGTTTTTATTTTTTGCTCTATAAACAAAAAAGAGCGACAATTTTGAAAAAAAAAAAACGCATTCTTTTTTATTTTTTGCTATAATAAATATCCCCCAAAAATATATAAAAAAACATATTTTTTCCTCAGTTTAGGCCGATACGTATTCTTCCACATATTTTTGGTAAAAAAAATCGCAATAAGCGATTATTGATTGGTTTGCACAGAAGTTATAGCGTTTACAAGATAGGGGATAGTTTTATAGCATTTTTATTAATAATTTTTTTTTATTAGTAATGGCGGCGATCATCGATTTTTATTGTGACTGCGACATTATGGCGGACACACCGGACATTATTGACACATTTTTGGGACCATTGTCATTTATACAGCAATCAATGCTATTTAAATGCATTGATTCCTGTATAAATGACACTGGCAGTGAAAGGGGTTAACCACCAGGTGGCAGTGTAGGGGTTAAGTATGCCTAGGGGTGTGTTTCTTAATGTGGAGGGGGGGGCGTGGCTGTCAGCTAGTGAATGCCGATCTCTGCTCCAATCACAGGGAGCAGAGATCGGCGTCACTAGTTGCTAGGCAGAGTGGGGAGCTGTTTATTTCCGCATCTCCCCGTTCAGCCTTCCCGTGAGACGATCGCGGGTGTCCCGACCGGTGCGGGAGCGCGCCGCTCCCGGCGCGCTCCCAATGGCACAGCGGCATTTAAAAAGGTACTTATATATACGCCGTTATGCCTGTCCGTGCCATTCTGCCGATGTACATCGTCGTGCGCCGGTCGGGAAGCGGTTAAAGTGGAGCTCCACCTTAAATTTTTTTTATTAAAAGCCAGCAGCTACAAATACTGCAGCTGCTGACTTTAAATGGACACTTACCTGTCCAGGGTGCCCACGATGTCGGTAGCAGATGACGAGCAATCACTCGTCTCTCGGCTGCCCCCGCCGCCATCCTCGGTCAGGGAATCAGGAAGTGAAGCATTGTGGCTACTACTTCGCATGCGCAAGTCACGCTACGCGTTTTCACTTGTCCCCGTTGTGTTCTGGTAACTCTGTGTTTCCCAGAACACAACGGGGGGGGGGGGCATCTGCGGATATTCTGCGGCTATCTTTGCCGGAAGTGTGTGCAGATACCTGTATTATACAGGTATCTGCACCCCCCTCCCCCTGAAAAGTGGCAATTGTGGCACCGGAGGGGGGGGGGGATCTGATGAGCGGAATTTCCACTTTAGGCTGGAGCTCCGCATTAAAGTGGTTGTAAACCCTTTACAACCACTTTTTACTACAGGCAAGCCTATAATTAGGCTTACCTGTGGCTACACTGGATATCTCCTAAACCTGCACAGTTTAGGAGATATCCCTGTATTTGCATGTGCCGACGTCATCAGTTAAGCAAACTGAAGCTGTTGACTGTGCCGTTACCGGCGGCTCACGCGTGCATGCGTGGGAGTGACATCATCGCGGCTCCGGCCAATCACAACCACATTAATGTCCCTAGTTTGACTTGTGGAACACCTAAATGCATGATACTTATAGGATAGGTTTGGAAAGTTGAGAACTTAGGCTGTGCAAAGTTTCAAGACACTTGATTGAGGTTTAGGCACATTATGGTACATTAAGCTCTTTTTACATTAACCACTTCAGCCCGGAAGGATTTGCCCCCTTCCTGACTAGGCAATATTTTGCAATAGGGCACTGCGTCGCTTTAACTGACAATTGCAATGTTGTACTGAAACAAAATGTATGTCCTATTTCCCCACAAATACAGCTTTCTTTTGGTGGTATTTGATCATCTCTGCAGTTTTTATTTTTTGCGCTATAAACAAAAAAGAGTTACAACTTTGAAAATAAACACAATATTTTGTAGTTTTTGCTATAATAAATATCAAAATTTTTAAAAAACAGTCCTCGGTTTTCCTCAGTTTGGGCCAATATGTATTCTTCTACATATTTTTGGTAAAGAAAATCGCAATAAGCGTTTATTGATTGGTTTGCGCAAAAGTTATCGTGTCTACAAAATAGGGGATAGATTTATGTTATTTTCATTATTATTATTTTTTTACTAGTAATGGCGGTGATCTGTGATTTTTATCAGGACTGCGCCATTGTGGCAGACAGATCGGACACTTTTGACACTATTTTGGCATCATTGACATTTATATAGCGATCAGAGCTAAAAATAGCCATTGATTACTGCATAAATGTCAGGGGTTAACACTAGGAGGCGATCAAGGGGTTAACTGTGTTCCCTAGGTGTGTTCTAACTGTAGGGGGGCTGGGATTAACAAGGGGAGGAGATCAGTGTTCATACTTAGAGAACCAGGATTTGTGTGTTTACACACACAGATCCAAGTTCTCGCTCTGTCATGAGCAATCGAGGGTGCCCAGTGGTCATCACGCATCGGCTCCGGGGACACACAGCGGGGTTGCATGCGCACCTGCTGTGACTTCATAAAGAAGCGACGTACAGCAATGGTGATTTGCACAGCCATGCCAACCTGCCGCAGTATAACTGCGGCAGCTGGTCGGCTAGCGGTTAAGCTCTTCACATTAAATGTTTTAGCATTGTAAAATATAGCTTAATGTGAAAAACTTTTGGTGTGATTAACCAAATGAGCTGAAATTTTCAGAATATGTTGGCATGGATAGAGTTTTCTATTGTGTGATCTTTGGGGGAAATTGGATAACATTTAAGGTCTTTTTAGTACGTTAAGCCACATTAACCACTTAAGCCCCGGACCAATTTGCAGCCAAAGGACCAGGCCCTTTTTTGCGATTCGGCACTGCGTCGCTTTAACTGACAATTGCACAGTCATGCGACGTGGCTCCCAAACAAAATTGGCGTCCTTTTTTTCCCACAAATAGAGATTTATTTTGGTGGTATTTGATCACCTCTGCGGTTTTTTATTTTTTGCGCTATATAAACAAAAAAATAGCGACAATTTTGAAAAAAAAACATTATTTTTAACTTTTTGCTATAATAAATATCCCCAAAAAATATAAAAAAAAAATGTTTTTCCTCACTTTAGGCTGATACGTATTATTCTACATATTTTTGGTAAAAAAAATCGCAATTAGCGATTATTGATTGGTTTGCGCAAAAGTTATAGCGTTTACAAAATTGTGGATAGTTTTATAGCATTTTTATTAATATTTTTTTTTTACTAGTAAGGGCGGCGATCAGCGATTTTTTATTGTGACCGTGACATTATGGCGGACACATCGGACATTTTTAACACATTTTTGGGATCATTGTCATTTATACAGCAATTAGTGCTATTTAAATGCACTGATTCCTGTGTAAATGACACTGGCAGTGAAGGAGTTAACCCCTCGCCGCCCCCTAGTGATTAAGTGTGTTTTTTTAACTGTAGGGGGCGTGGCTTGGCGTCTGACATCACTGATCGTCTTTCACGATGACAGGGAATAGACGATCAGTGTCAGTCGCACTAGGAATCATGGGGAGAGGTTTGTTTACACAGACCTCTCCTCATTCTTCAGCTCTGTGACCCGATCACGGGACACCAGCGGCGATCTGGTCCACTGGTCCCGCGGCTGCGGTCAC
Organism: Lithobates sylvaticus; assembly: GCA_028564925.1. Classification (NCBI taxonomy): domain Eukaryota; kingdom Metazoa; phylum Chordata; class Amphibia; order Anura; family Ranidae; genus Lithobates; species Lithobates sylvaticus. The sequence continues at coordinate 205,425,566 of CM053028.1, forward strand.
GGAGCTCAGGACAGGGTCGCAATCGTGCCGCCGGCGACGCACGCGTGACCCGCGGCTGGGCTCTTAAAGAGACACGTACATGTACGTGATTGTGCCCAGCCATGCCATTAGGCCGACGTATATTGACGTGAGTCGGTCCTTAAGCGGTTAAGCTACCCAAAAAGCAAGCTTAATGTCCCTAATTTGCCTTGTGGAACACTGAAATGCATGAAACTTCTAGGATAGGTTTGGAAAGTTAAAAAACTTAGGCTGTGCAAAGTTTCAGGGCAATTGATTGGGGTTTAGGCACTTCATTACACATTAAGCTGCATTAAGCCATTTTCACATTAAATGTTTTAGTATGTCCCGGCCTGACACTAACTCAGCCAGGCCTTAGTGAAATTTGCCCTTTGCAGGCAGGGACCGCGGACCCCTATAGTGTAGAAAGTTCTTGGAGCTAACTGTCCTCTTCCCAGCTGATCCCAGATAGCTCTCTTCAGGCGCTGCCAGCCAATGACCTCTCTCCTCTGCCCTTCCACAGTCCACTCCGCTGGTTCTGCACCCATCTCAAACTGAAAACTCCCAGTTTTCTCAGGCGTGCCTCCCCAGTCCCCTGACTGTGCTTCACTCACCAGTCCTCCAGGCTGTGACCAGTTGTCCTTCCTGGATTCTCTTAGCAGTGTTCTCTCCCTGCTCTCTCATGTGAACCCAGGCCCAATGTCACCCCCCCCCCAGACTGGGGAGCTTCCTGTGGGCCCTGTCAGCCTCCACACTCCAGCACTTCCACCCCACACCCCCTGCCAATCCAGACTGGGGATTGGTCAGGGCTCCCCAAGGCACCCCAGACAGCTTCACCTCTCCTCTCCTCCTCTCTTTCCAGATATTTCTAGCAGACTCTAAAAAGAAGAGGGAGGTCCCAGTGATGCTGCCTGTGAGTCACCAGCTGCTACCCTGAGCCACTTCCAGCCCAGAATGAAAACAAACAGGCCTAGCCATCAGCTAGGCCTGTCTAAATGTTCCTACTGTGCTTGAAAAAGCCTACTCTAACTAAAGGGTGCTACATTTTTATATAATTAAAGTTTATCCATGCTAAATCATTTGGTGGAGAGGGGGATTAAGGTGTGGGGTTGTTTTTCAGGGGTTGGGCTTGGCCCCTTAGTTTCAATGAAGGGAACAATTAAGGCATCAGCATACCAAGACATTTTGGACAATTTCAACATGACTGTTCCAACATGACTGCACACCAGCGCACAAAGCATAGTCCATAAAGACATGGATGAGCGAGTCTGGAGTAGAGGAACTGGACTGACCTGCATAGAGTCCTGATCTCAACCTGATAGAACCTGAAAAAGCATTATAAAGAACTTCATATTTTAATTAAGTTGAAAACCACTCTTTTAAACCACAATGTAGTTGGGTGTGTATGACCATTTGTTCTCCATCTCTCGCCAATCATATTTTTATAAATATTAGAAAACTGGCTATGGACATAAAAAGCATGAAAGGCAAAGCCTGCCAGCACAGAAATCCATTGTTATGCAGAAATAATGAAGTATCTGTGCAGACACATAGGGGGTTATTTACTAAAGGCAAATCCACTTTGCACTACAAGTGCACTGCAGGTGCACTTGGAAGTGCAGTCGCTGTAGATCTGAGGGGAAGATCTGAAATTGGGGGAAGCTCTGCTGATTTTATCATCCAATCATGTACAAGCAAAAGGCTGTTTTCTATTTTCCTTGCATGTCCCCCTCAGATCTACAGCGACTGCACTTCCAAGTGCACTTGCAGTGCACTTTGGAAGTGCACAGTGGATTTACCTTTAGTAAATAAACCCCAGAGTGTCATAAATGGATTTTAAAATGTCATGAAAAAAAGCTAAGCTTGCGTCATCACAAAACAAATGATTCTACTGATGCAAATAGGTCTTCTATTTGCATCAGTAGAATCATTTGTTTTGTGACGCAAGCTTAGCTTTTTTTCATGACATTTTAAAATCCATGTCTTATACCTCTTATTGATTTTTTACTGGATAAAATTGTTTCTGATTATTTTAAAGGGTAAACATTTATTCTAGGTACAGTACTATAAACACTTGTTTTGCAGAATCTATACAAAATAAATAAAAAAAATCAACATCACTCTTCCACACCAGTAGGCAAGTATGACCTAATTACAGCAATTAGGTCACCCTATAGTTGTATGAAATATGCAAATTTACCTCCTAAAAGTGATTCAGAGTCATCAAGCGCACCTCTTATGTGTGGACAAAATCTAGCAGAAAAAAAATAAAATAACACGCAGCTCTGTTTATAACTAGCCAACGCAGTGTACATGAAAGGGACAGTTAACTGCAGCATAGAGCAACCTTCTGAAAAAATCATTCCTGCCAGCAAGAGAAATGTACCTAATTAACTACCTCAATACAGTGCATTTTCACCCCCTTCCTGCCCAAGCCATTTTTCAGCTTTCAGCGCTGTCACACTTTGAATGACAATTGCGCAGTCATACAACACTGTACCCAGATGAAATTGTTATCATTTTGTCCCTACAAATAGAGCTTTCTTTTGGTGGTATTTTTATTTACCTCTGCAGTTTTTATTTTTTGCGCTATAAACAAAAGAAGAGGGACAAATTTGAAAGAAAACTATATTTTTAACTTTTTGCTATAATAAATATCCCATTTTTTTTTAAACAAATTTTTTACTCAGTTTAGGCCGATATGTATTCTTCTACATATTTTTGGTAAAAAAAAACGCAATACGTACATTGAAAAAAAAGTTATAGCGCCTACAAAATAGAGGATAGATTTATAGCATTTTTATTATTATTATTTTTTTAACTAGCAATGGCGGCGATCTGCGATTTTTATCATGACTGCGATATTTCGGAGGACATATCGAACACTTTTGACACATTTTTTGGATCATTCACATTTATATAGCGATCCGTGCTATAAAAATGCATTGATTACTGTATAAATGTGACTGGCAGGGAAGGGGTTAACACTAGGGGGCGCTGAAGGGGTTAATATGTTCCCTGGGAGTGATTCTAACTGTAGGGGGAGGAAATTCACAAGGGGAGGAGACCGATCAGTGTTTCTCTGTACTGAGAACACACCATCGTTCTCCTCTCCTCTGACAGGACCGTAGATCTGTGTGTTTACATACACAGATCCACGATCCTGCTGTGTTACGGGGCAATCGCGCATCGAGTCCCCAGTGACACGGTGGGCGTGCGCCGCCGGAGGCGCGCGCGTGCTCCCTGGAGGGCCGGGAAGGGGGATGACGTCATATGACGTCCTCCCGCCATGAGAGCCGCACCACCGTCAATTGACACCCCTCGGTCGGCAAGCATTTAAAGTCTGATTTATAATATATAGAAAAAATACAGATCTAAGTTGTATGCATTCTCAAATATACATGGAAACCACTATAACGGTGTCTTTGCAAGTGTGCTGCCTGTTCCGGTTCATTAGAATATCAGAAATTGGACATGTATGCATAGCTACCAACTGTCCCTGATTTTGAGGGACTGTCCCTGATATGTCCCTCTGTCTCTCATTCCTCCTCATTTGTCCCTCATTTTGGTCTGATCTATATAGTTGTATATAAAATGCACTTTTTATCTATCAAAAAGTGTTTTCCCTCACTAAATCTTTCATCTGATTTCTAAATTGCTGAATTTGTAAATTCTGAAAGCCAATATAAAGGAATAGTAGTGGTAAAAAAGTACTTGTGGGTTTAACCAATCTTGTTTTTTTGTACAATTCTCCTTTAAGGGGGTGTGTCCTATGCCTGGATACTTTTGCTGATAGGAGTCCCTCATTCCCATCTCAAAAATTTGAGAGGTATGTGTATGCCTATGTTTAAAATTAGGGCAAGCTTACCTAAATCTTTCTCAAAACCTTCAAAGGCTTAGTGGAGAGATCCAAGGCTTTTTCAAAGGTATAACTGGGAGATCCAAAACTTGACCACAGCCGCTGAAGACCTAAATAGACATGTGCACAACAAAAAAATGTGTTTATTTTCGTTTCGTTTTTTTTCGTTTCCGAAAAAAAAAATGTTTTTTTTAGTTTCGTTTTTTTCGTTTCCGTTGATTCGTAACGATTCGTACATTCGTAAGTCGTCGGTGTTCGGATTCGTAACGATTCGTACATTCGTAAGTCGTCGGTGTTCGGATTCGTAACGATTCGTACATTCGTAAGAGTTATTTTTTCGTTGATTCGTTTTTTCGTTAGTTTAATTTTCGGACGCATTCGTATTTATTCGTACATTCGTAGATTCGTAATCAGAGCATAATTCATAATTTTATGTAATGTGTATGCTATTATTACATTTTAATAATTTACGAATCGAAAAAAAAAGTTACGAATCGAAAAAAATAAAGTTACGAATCGAAAAAAAAGTTACGAATGTATGAATTTTTTTGTTCAATAGAGACACGGAAAATTACAAATCGAAAAAAAATTTAAAAAAAGTTACGAATCGAAAAAAAAAAGTTACGAATCGAAAAAAAAAAAAAGTTACGAATCGAAAAAAAAAGTTACGAATTGAAAAAAAAGTTACGAATGTACAAATTTTTTTGTTCAATCCATTCGAAGCACGTTTAGCAGCACCATTGTAAGGGACACGGAAAATTACCAATTCAACAAAAAAAAAGTTACGAATGTACAAATTTTTTTCGTTCGTTTTTCGGATTTTCTTCATTAGTACATTCGTTGTTTCTAATTTGTTCTTTTCAGATTTTCGTCGTTTTTTGGATTCGTTCGATTCGAACGATTCGTTATTCGGATTCGTACGATTCAAACGATTCGTTATTCGGATTCGTACGATTCGAACGATTCGTTCATTCGTACGAAAACGAACGAACGAAAATAACGGAAAAAAACGAGAAACGAAAAAAAACTAAACGAATTGCACATGTCTACTAATCAATAATCTTATTGGTTTTACAATTTTAATGTTTACCTTTGTAATAATATATATTACATTTTACTAAGGCCATAGTAAGATTTCTTGCTGATATTTTCCTGATACTTTTACTCTATTTTGCATAAATCACCCTACTATGTATTGAATTTCTGATCATGCTGCCTTGTACACATTGCTTACACTAAAGGGGAGTTAATAAACAAGCTACTGTCAAGGAAGACATGCGTTTCCCCATTTCAAAACAATGCCTGCAACATGGGGGACTTCATCTATCAGGGGCTCATGATCTAATAAAGTGAAAACATTGCAGCTCTAAGAATCAAATGTTGAGTACATTTGATTCTTAGCGCTGCACTGTTTTCACTTTATTCAATCACAAAATTTTTGTTAAGATTGTAGTGCTGGCTGCTATTTGTTTATTTATATGTATAGCGCAGTTTTTTTATATTCATTCCTTGTGCTCATGATCTAATGATCTTCATGACTTGCATCATGAAGACCATGTGCCTTGATAAAACGGAAAATGTTATACTTACCTGACGGTAATTTTCCTTTCCTGATGCAAAGCATGACAGCATACACGTATGGTATAGGCTCCGCCTCTCACCCAATCAGGACTGGTTATACTATATTTAAATGAGTTGCCTCCCCCTAGGTGGCATTATCGTAACTATACTCGAATGCAAGGAAAATAAAAAGGGAGGGACCTGTATGCTGTCATGCTTTACATCAGGAAAGGAAAATTTTCAGTTTTCCTGACACAAAGCATGACAGCATACACGTATGGAATGTAGCACGCCCAAAAGAACCACAAGGGAGGGTATGCTGAAGTACTTTTATTGACCATTCATTCCGCTGGATCTACTCTATAATGAGTCAAGAACGTGCCATATGTTGACCACGTGGCAGCTCTGCAAATAACTTCTGGGGATACACCCTTGAATTCTGCCCATGATGCCGCCAGGCTCCTCCTCGGATGTGCCCTCACATTCGCTGGAGGCTCCAGACCTCTTGCTTCATAAGCTCTCTTGATGGTCCTAACCAACCACACTGCTAGTGTCCTTGTGGACGCTGCTAGCCCTTTTCTTGTCCCAGCTGGAATGATAAATAGATTTTCCGCCCTTCAAAAAGAGGCCGTCCTTTGTATATACGTTTTTAGAGTGGCTCTGACATCTAATTCATGTGCTTGATTAGATGCCTCTCTCTGCATTGTTGGGAGGACAATGTCCTGTCTTCTGTGAAATGCCTTATTAACTTTAGGTCTATATTGTGGTAATGTCCTTAATATCACTGTTGTGTAGATGACAACAGTAAGGAGGTTTGTACCCCAAAGCTTGAATGTCCGATATTCTTCTACCTGACGTGATTGCAGTGAGGAAAACTGCTTTCATCGTGATGTCCCATAACGATGTTGTTTGATTTTTTAGGAAAGATGATTGAGACAACATGCCCAGCACTACCTGTAAATCCCGCAGGGGTACAAACGACCTTGTCTGAGGTCGTACCCTATCGCAAGCCCTCAGGAGTTGTCGCAAAAACTGGTGTGTAGCCCATCTTACTCCTGTTAGCGCTGACAGGGCCGAGACTTGCACCCTCAGGGTACTTGTTTGTAGGCCCATCTCTAGGCCTGCTTGTAAGAATTCCAATATCTGTGCCTCCTGTGGCACTAGAGAATCAAAACCAAATCAAAAGTGCATCAAATCTTTCCCATATCTTCGAATAAGTTTTGTTAGTCGTTGCTGCTCATGCTTTTAGCAATGTTTCGATGCCTGAGGAAGCTTGGTAGGGTTCTTGTGCCACACCTGAACCTGTTGGAGGAGATTTGGAATTTATGGTAATAGAATTGGGGGGTTCTATTGCCAAGGCTTGTAGTAACCAGAACCATGGCCTGCGTGGCCACATGGGTATAATTGCTATCACCGTCCCTGGGTGTTTGCGTATCATCTTCAGTAATCTGGAGATTATCGCTGTGGGTGGAAACACATACGCCAGCGTGCAGGTCCATTTGGAGCTGATTGCGTCTGCAGCTTCTGCCTGTGGAAACCTTTCACTTGCCAGGAATCTGCATTTGTTGTTGGTCGGAGACGCCATTAAGTCGAGGTCCGGCTGACCCCACTGATCGCAGATCCATTGAAACACTGTTTGATCTAGTGTCCACTCGTTGTTGTCCAACGTTTTCCTGCTCAGTGCATCTGCTAGATAATTTTGTGGGGCTGGAATGTACACTGCTGTTAGATTCGTTAGATTCTGTTTTGCCCAATTTATGATCGGTGTAACCTCTGCTAGTGTTCGACTCCGTGTTCCTCCCTTGTGGTGCACGTATGCTTCCGCTGCCTTGTTGTCCATTTGGAGTGAGTCGCTGGTCCCTTTTATCTGGCTCTGGAACGCTTTTAGTGCTTGGAAGGCTGCTCTTAGCTCTATTAAGTTGGAGACCTCTCTCTTTCTGGTTCTCCATCGACCCTGGGCTAGGTATCCATTGCAGTGTGCTCCCCAGCCCATTGCCGATGCATCCGAAGTTGCCACTCTTGGTGTCTGTGGATTGAGTTGGTGACAGTTTGCCAAGTTGGCCAGTTTCCGCTAACCAATTGAGGGAGTGTTTCATTAACAGTGACAGTCTGATCCGCTGTTGTGTGGATCTGCCCTTTCACTGTCTTAAGAATCTCACCTGAAATGTTCTCATTTGCCAACGGGCCCATTTCACCATTGGGTTCTTGGCTGCTAATGAACCTAGCAGCCTGAGACAGTGAGAAGCCGAGAGGTATGACCAGGTAACTATTTTCTCCAGTCGGGATATTAATGCTGCTGCTTTTTACGGAGGGAGTTCGACCGTATTCTTTTCGGTATCCAGAATAGCTCCCAGGAATAGCATTCTTCATGTGGGTATTGGTTGACTTTTCTGCCAATTGATCTAAATCTGACAACGTTCTGAACCACATTTCGTGATGTTTTATTAACTCTTGATGCCTGCAGGCTACTAAGAGGACATCGTCCAGATAATAGAACACTCTCAAGCCTTGTTGGTGCAAGTTGGCTATGTCTGGGAGTAATACCCTGGAGAACGTTCTCGGCGATGTTACCAGGCCAAATGGTAAACATACAAACTGAAAGTGGTATTCCAGTATTGCAAAGTGCAAGTATTTGTGGCACTGTTGATGGACTGGGACATGCAGATACGCGTCCCTTCAAGTACAGGGACAACATCCATTCCTCCTGTCCAATGGCTTGTATAACCGTTTGTAGGGATTCCATTCGGAATTTCTGGACCCTTATGTACTGGTTCAACTCTCGGAGATCTAATACCGGTCTTAGATCGCCTGTTTTTTTCTTGATTAAGAAAAGAGAAGAATAGAATCCTTGATATCTCTCTCGATTCGGCTCTATCGCTCTTTTCTGTAAAAGTGACTGGACATATTCGAGAACTATTCACGTTTTGTGTTGGCATCATGGAAGCTTTGTATGGGTAAACCGGGGGAGCTCTGGAGGGGTAAAAAAATCCCAATGATGGCCCTCCTGGATTACCTTCAAGGGTCTTTGATTTGCTCCGTCCAAACTTGCGCAAATTGGCATAATCAGGTACCAACCGGGCAAGTTTGGATGAAGAGACCCTCAAAAGGGCTTCTGCGTTGTGCTTTGCCTTGCCTTGCTCACCTGAGATACTGATGCTTGGGGGCTTTTCCAACCCCTTCTGAAGTTTCTGTTTGTTCCAAACGATCTTCTGTCCCCTTGTTTATTTGGGAATTGCCTTCTCTCCGGTTGACTTTGGCTTCTGGGTTTCCAGGCTTGCGGAATCAACCATGATTTGCCCCCCGTCACCTTTGAGATAGCCGATTCCAGTTTGCTACCGAATAAGGCCTTCCCATCAAAAAGGATACGGTACCGATTGTTTTTTGATGACCCATCTGCTGTACATGGCTTGAGCCATAGCGCTCTCCTTGCCATTACGAAAGACAGCATTATTCTGGCCGAAGTCCACAACATATCGATCGCCGCTTTGCCTACGAAGTCTCCTGCCGTCTTAATTTCGTTTAGTATCTTCATTACAGCCGCGTTTTCGCGCTTGCTACCAACTCTGTTTCCGCATTTTCTGCCCAAATTGTTATGGCTTTGGCTACTGACGTTAGTGCCAACGCTGGCCTGCAGGCACTCCCTGTAGTCGTATAGACCTTTTTCAGTTCTGTGTCTATTTTCCTATCTGATATGTCCTTAAAGGAGACTGCATCATCCATTGGCAGTGTAACGTGCCTAGCTAGTCTGCTGACAGCTGCGTCCACTAATGGTGGTTCCTCCCATTCCTGGACTTCCTCATCCTTAAAGGGGTACATCTTCTCAAACCTGTTTGACAGAGATAGTTTTCTATCGGCTTTCTTCCATTCGTCATACACAACTTCTCTTACCTCCTCTATCAAAGGAAACAAGAGTGTCGTCTTCTTTAATTGTGGGTAATATTTCCTGACTTTCGCCGGCTGTGCGATTTCCTCCTCCCACTCGAGAGCTTCCCTTATTGATTTCACTAAGGGTTGTACTGGAGCGAAGTCAAACCCAAGAAATATTTTTTCTCCCATCGGAGCTTCATCCTCTGAGTCTGACTCTAATGATGGTTGTTTTGGGACATCTCTTTGCGCCAATGGTGGGCTGGCCACTGTCCCAGATGGTGTCGCTTTGCCCGATACTTTCTTGAGGGAGTCTCCTACTGTTCGCTTGATTAATAAAATCATTTCTGTCTTTTCTGCTTGTCTGTTGCAGCTTCCAATAGGCATGCCCGGCATAAAACCTTTCTAGGTAACGCCCTGAGACCGCATCCTAGACATTGGTCTCCTGTATCCTCCTCAGCTTGTGTCTCTTCCAATCTGTGCCGGCTCTCTTAGCGGGACTTTGAATGGGTTGTAGCTGAGCTCAAGCTTCTGTCTGACCTTTTTGAGGAACGGTCTCGGCTGTGAGGGCTGCAAAAAATTATATTTGATTAGCCAATGCTCTCTTTTTAATGCCTTCATTACCTACTTACCTAACTCTCACTTTATATTGTATGGCTGGTCTCTGGGAGAACTCATGGTGTTCTGAGAAACTGAAAGAGAGACATTTGTGCTATAGTCTCTGACAGTGCTGGAGATAGTTTTAGGAGTATGCCTTACCTCTGAAGACGTTTTCACTCTGCACGGCACAAACAGGCAATCTATTAGGACATTTCAGTTTGCTATGCAATGTTTATTATTTCTCCCCTCCATTCCTGCAGCTTTTGGTTCCCCTCTTACCTGGCGTCTGTTGTGTCCTCTCCTTCCTGCTTTTGCACCATTCTGCTGACAGTTTAAGGTTATATGGGAGGAAGGAAGAGGGTGCTGCCCTGCTGACATGTCCACACTGTTCGTTAGCCTCCTAGTAGTTCAGCGGTTGTTTCAAGCCCCTCGTTTTTTAAGGGGGGTTTGTCTTGTGATGTGGGAGGAGTGCCAGCAACGGGGAACCGTGCTGCCCCCGTGGGGTTTTATGTCCTGCCTGTCACCAGAGACCAGAATCCCAGTCCCCCAGTGTCTGTGTCTGGGTGAGGGTCTCCCTCGTATGGAGGATTTACCACCGAACAGATGGCTTCACTACAGGAAAGAGGCTGAACCTGTGCGGCTGGCCAGATGAACCCGGCAAGGTGAGAGTAAAAAAATATTTCTGTACAGTTATAACCGTTTGAGCATTTGAGGAAAAAAAAGAGAATGCCGCCTAGGGGAGGCGATTCATTTAAATATAGTATAACCAGTCCTGATTGGGCGAGAGGCGGAGCCTTTCCCATACATGTATGCTGTCATGCTTTGTGTCAGGAAAGTATTTTTTGGAGAAAGTGTGTTGGACATGTGTGATGATGTATATTTGCTTTGTTATGCAGTTCAATTATTTTGTTTTTACACTATATACCTTTTGATGCAATTTGTTTTATTAACCACTTAAGGACCGATCCTCTTTTTGAGATGTGTTGTTTACAAGTTAAAAACTGTTTTTTTTTCTAGAATATTACTTAGAACCCCCAAACATTATAAATTTTCTTTCTAACACCCTAGAGAATAAAATGGCGGTCATTACAATACTTTCTGTCACACCGTATTTGCGCAGGAAATTGGAAAAAAAAATTGGAAAAAAAATTTTGATTTAAAAAAATAGGACAACAGTAAAGTTAGCCCAATTTTTTTTATATTGTGAAAGATTATGTTACGCCAAGTAAATTTATACCCAACATGTGACGCTTAAAAATTGTGCCTGCTCGTGGAATGGCAACAAACTTTTACCCATAAAAATCTCCATAGGCGATGTTTAAAAAATTCTACAGGTTGCCATGTTTTAAGTTACAGAGGAGGTCTAGGGCTAGAATGATTGCTCTCGCTCTACCAATCACGGCGATACCTTACATGCGTAGTTTGAACACCTTTTTCATATGCAGGCGCTACTCACATGTTCGTTCGCTTCTGCACGCGAGCTCGCCGGGACAGGGCACGTTTAATTTTTTTTTTCTTATTTTTTTTTTACCTTTTGTTTATTTTTACACTGTTTTTTTTTTTTAAAAGTGTCACTTTTATTCCTATTACAAGGAATGTAAACATGACAGGATCTCTTAAACATGAGACCTGCGGTCAAAAAGTTCTTAGATCTCATATTTACACTGCAAATGCAAAAAAAAAATAAAAAAATTGTCATTTAAAAAAAAAATAAAAAAAATGGCCCTTTAAAAGCTGTGGGTGGAAGTGACATTTTAATGACGCTTCCACCCTGCATTGTTATGGAGACGGGTGGCGGCCATCTTCCCCTCACTCGTCTCCATGCTCAGCCAGGGTGAAGATCCGATTGCCGCAAGGGGCTCAGCTCTGAGAAAGAAAAACACAGAATGAGATCTGTCTGACAGATTTTAGAAACTGTATATATGCTGTATGTAATCTATTGTTAGACAATCTTGGAATTTTTATGTAATTATCTTAGTGTCTGTCTGCCTATTAACTTAAACTATTTATGGTGTGTATGTGACTTATTAAATAAATATTCATTTATTGTTGATATCCCAGTCCATAGTCACTTTGTTCTCATTTGTGTTCTTAAAGAATTCTGCATTTGCTAAAATAACTCAAATTAATTATTCATTTAGGCATTCCCTGACACAACATAAGGCCTCATGTACACTGCTGCTGGTAAACGGACGTTTAGGAGCAGTTGGGCATTTTTTTCAACTGCTCCTGAACCCTCCTCCATGTTATCTTATCAGTACATGTACACAGGTTAATTTTATAGTCGTTTCTAGGCAGTTGCGTTTAGAGGCTTTGGAACCCAAAAAAATGCGTTTAGAAGCTGTGTTTAGCGGCATTTCAAACGCCAAACGCGGCTAAACGTGGCAACTCGCGTTTAGCCGCGTTTTGTTTACAGGCGTTTTTCATTTTTGGCAATTTTTTTCAAATGCTTTTAAACGCAAACGCGGCGTGTAAAGCGGCAAAATTAAAGTTTTAAACATGGGTTACTATCTGTCAAGTTAAATCGTTCAGAAGAGGTTGTAAAAATGTCCCGTGTACATGAAGCCTAACAAGATTATACATAAATACAAGACATGCCAGGTAACATAGAATGATTTAGAGTCTGACCATGCCTTAAATAGCCTATTTGGCAAGAGCGCTGGCCAGCTATGCAGCACAACCCTGAGCAAGCATTTATTCCCAGGCATGTGCCTGGTCACAACCCACAATTTCCTGACTCCATGCAGGAGGATAGCGTCAGTTTGCAGAGAGGACCCTCTGGCTTGCAATCTGACATATACTTCAGAGGAGTGTATTGATAAACTCTTCTCACCATGAACTGCTTATTTCAAGCCTTGACAAAAGTGTATGTGAGGCTCCTGTTCTGAAGAAGTAGCGCATAGCCATAAAACACACTTTATATATTGTTTTAATCCCACAAATTAAAATTTTCTGAAGACGCAAAATCTCCTAACTTATCTCTCCTCCATGCTAACCTTACGATACTGGTTGCATCTGCAAAACAAAGCCTTTTGTGATTTTTCAGGAACTTTCTTTATTTCTGTCAACTAGTCACAACAAATCTGCTCCAATTAAAATGCTCTCACTACCTTTCTAGGGAGTGTGACCATAATTGATTGGAGAACAATAAGTGTTACTTTGCAGGAGATGTGTAAGATAGACCACTGCCCTCGAGATAGATCGCTGCCCTCACACAGATAACAGTAGTACTGATTTACAGTATCCTGTCAAGGAAGGTAAAATAAGGATAGGGCTGGATCACTAAAAGAAAAAAAGACATTAAAATACTTTTTTCTATGCAGCCTGATTTAAAAATCATTTAAAAAGAAAGCCACAATTGAGTTTTAAAACCTGTTTTTCAACAGTGTAGTGAGCCAATCATGCAGGATTGCAGCCATTTCATTATGTGTTTTCCAAAATGTTCTACTAATATTTAGATTGCAACAAAATCTGCACATACATACAGCAGAATAATGGTAGTTGATTTTTTTTAACAAAACACTGTTGTTTTATTCTCATTAGATGCTTGGGCACAAAAAATTGTCAGTATAAAAAAAAATGGGATGCATTGATAAATGGCACAGTTATGACTTCATTTAAGGTTCCACTCATTTTGGTTACAGAAAATCTGTATTCTCACCTTACATTTTGGACCCTTGATAGTCATGCTAGTTGCCAACTATTTGCCAACTATTTCCCCAAATCCTGGGACTAAACTCTACAACTTAAAGTGATTCTAAAAGGCAGAATTTTTTTTTTTTTATCTTATTACATTATGCATTAAGATAAAACACTTTCTGTGTGCAGAAACCTCCCTAACACTTACCTGAGCCCCATGTTGATCCAGCAATGTTGTTGTACAAGAGTCCCGGCTGTCCGGGACTCACCCTTCTCATTGGCTGAGACAGAAGTGGGCCCCATTGGCTGCCGCTGCTGTCAATCAAAGTCAGTGAGCCAATGAGGAGAGAGAGGGGGTGGGGCTGAGCTGCTGCTCCGTGTCTGAATGAACACACAGAGCAGAAGCTTGGTTCGGGTGCCCCCATAGCAAGCTGTTAGCTCTGGGGGCACTCGATAGAAGGGAGGGGCCAGGAGCACCAACGAGGGACCCGAGAAGAGGAGGATCTGGGCTTCTCTGCGCAAAACCACTGCACAGAGCAGGTAAGTATGAAATGTTTGTTATTTTTAAACAAAAAAAAAAACAAGACTTTAATATCACTTTAACTCTCGGTTCCACTGTGTCCGCAAAGAATATCCTCTAAAGAGCTATAGAGCTGCAAATAATGTCAAGGCGAAAGTGTACAATATTTAAAAAAATATAATTAGGTGATACATTTTGCGAAAACTATCCCACACAATCAAAGTTGTTACTTAAACCCATTTCTCTTTTTTTTTATTTTGACTTTTAGTGTGGTGGAGGAATAAATCAGCTGCATTTTTGTTCTTTTTGCTATTTACACATTGAAGATATTTCCAATGGAGATAAAGACAGCAACAAAAAACACTTTAAGATGAGGGAATGTTAAATGCACTGAGGATTTTAATGCTGTCTGTGTCTTTCCATTCCAGAGACCCCTGTTCCCATCAAGTCAAAGAGATAAAAAGTGATTGCAAATATACCCATCAGAGTTACAAATGACAACACAAATCTGGCAAAAGTCATAAACCTTACCCATGCTATAAAAAAATGGTTAGAGTTGGTTTTATTTAATTTTGAGCCTAATTTGTTTAAGTATAGTAAAAGAAGAAATATCTATGTTTACTATTTTTTGAGAAGAGCATCTAACTTTATAAAGCGCATGACTAGAGAAAGCTTCCATTGCAATCAACTCTGCAGCGATTCCATTTGTGTCCTCTGATTGAAAAGCAAAGAAAGGAGAAAAGCACACAGGGACATCCTTGTAATATGGCCTCACACAGAACTAACATTCCTTGTGCCATACAGCCAAATATCAAAAATCTAAAGTATATCAGTAAATTACAATCATGTCTGGTCATCATGGAAAGCACATATAAAATTATTTGGAAAGACATCCCGAGGGAGTTAAGTCTAGAGGTTTAGGAAGCTGACATTTCATGAAGTGCACACTAATCTCAAGAAGAATAAAAAGTTGGAATCTCCTGCAGCAAGCAGAATCTGGACAATGAAAGCCATCTTTCTTTAAAGTATTGACTGCCTTGGTCTATTAATTTTGTGTTTGTTCTCTTATCACACCCAACCAGACAACTTTTGTCAATAAAAGTGGAAATCTCTTGCGTACCAGATGTAGAATGAGCTAAAGTATTTAATTTATTTCCGGCCAGGTTGCCCATATAGTTTTTTATTTACTGTTTGTATAGACTGTGCTATGTAAGCAACATTGCAATTACATTTTGCCTTCCTGTACACAAAATACCTAAATATCAGTCACTTTATATTTCATTTCTTAATCTATTTCATTATATATCTTCCTTTCCCAACAACATAAGTACAGATATGAGGAAACAAGACAAGAATAAGTATTTTTAAAAGAGAAAAAAAAAAATCATGAAAACCATGACCAACCACTTAAAACACTTTTTTTTTCAGTTCCAGAGCTTATGTTTAACTCCCAGCAGATATGTAGGAAGTTGCCATTATCAGCATTTAGGAAAGTAGATCCAATGTTGGATTGAATTGCATTTTGAACAAGCAAACTGTGCGCAAGTCGGTTTGCTTATTAAAGAAGGTTTCACAAAAAGGCCTTTGAAGCTGCATAGGTTCAACAGAGCAGCCAGGAACAGAAGGTTGCACACAAAGGTTACATTATATATTTTTTTCATAATCTGAATAAATCAAACTTCCCACAAAAGAAGTAGTCAGAATGACAGTGCAACACAATCCCTGACAAAAGAAGGAAAGGAAGAGCATTCCATGTTTAAACCCAAAATGATAATGAAGTAGCACTTTTCACATTAACCGCTAGCCGACTGTATACTGTAGATATATGGGTGCAAGGCGGCTCTCCTGCGCTAGATCATGTACCTAGTACGTGATCCCGCACTTCCGGGTTTGAGGTACGGCGGACCGCTCCCATTGTGATTAGACACAGCAGGAGCTGATTGCATAGCAGACTCGATGCCCGCCGGCACCTGCCAATGCTTCAGTACATTGACAGAACTGCAATTTGTCTATGTACAGTGCCTTGAAAAAGTATTCATAGCACTTGATATTTTCCACATTTTGTCATATTACAACCAAAAACGTAAATGTATTTTATTGGGATTTAAACATCTCATGGAGCACTGTTCAATCCATCATCCGAAAATGGAAAGAGTATGGCACAACTGCAAACCTACCAAGACATGCGCGTCCACCTTAACTCACAGGCTGGGCAAGGACAGCATTAATCAGAGAAGCAGCCATGGTAACTTCGGAGGACCTGCAGAGATCCAGGTGGGAGAATCTGTCGACAGGAAAACTATTAGTCGTGCAATCCACAAATCTGTCCTTTATGGAAGAGTGGCAAGCCATTGTTGAAAGAAAGCCATAATAAGTCCCATTTGCAGTTTGTGAGAAGCCATGTAGGGGACACAGCAAACATGTGGAAGAAGGTGCTTTGGTCAGATGAGACCAAAATTGAACTTTTTGGCCTAAAAGCAAAACGCTATGTGTGGCGGAAAACTAACATTGTACATCACCCTGAACACACCATCGATACAGTGAAACATGGTGGTGGCAGCATCATGTTGTGGGGATGCTTTTCTTCAGCAGGGACAGGGAACTGGTCATAGTTGATGGGAAGAAGGGCAATCTTAGAAGAAAACCTACAAAAGACTTGAGACTGGTGGCGGAGGTTCACCTTCCAGCAGGACAACGACCCTAAACATACAGCCAGAGCTACTATGGAGTGGTTTAGATCAAAGCATATCCATGTGTTAGAAAAGCCCAGTCAAAGTCCAGACCTAAATTCAATTGAGAATCTGTGACAAGACTTGAAAATTGCTGTTTACAGATGCTCTCCATCCAATCGGACAGAGCTTGAGCTATTTTGCAAAGAAGAATGGGCAAAAATGTCACTCTCTAGATGTGCAAAGCTGGTAGAGACATCCCCAAAAAGATTTGCAGCTGTAATTGCAGAGAAAGGTTGTTCTACAAAGTATTGACTCAAGATGGCTGAATACAAATGCATGCCACACTTTTCACATATTTATTTGTAAAAAAAATTGAAAACCATTTATAATTTTCCTTCCACTTCACAATTAGGTGCCACTTTGTGTTGATCTATCACAGGGGTAGGCAACCTCGGTACTCCAACTGTGGTGAAACTACAAATTCCATCATGCCTCTGCCTCTAGGAGTCATGCCTGTGATTGTCAGGGTCTTGCAATGTCTCATGGGACTTGTAGTTTCACCACAGCTGGAGGGCTGAGGTTGCCTACCCCTGGTCTATCATATAAAATCCCAATAAAATAAATGTAAGTTTAAGTTTTTGGCTGTAATATGACAAAATGTGGAAAATGTCAAGGGGTATGAATACTTTTTCAAGGCACTGTAAACAAGGCAGATCGCAGTTCTGTCACTACAGACGACATGGATTCTGTGTCTCTGCTAAGCAGAGGCAACGATCCATGCCTTCTCCAAGTACGAACACCTACCCCACAGTAGTAAAGCGTATGTCAGGCACATATTTAACCCTTTGATCACCCTTGATGTTAACACCTTCCTTGCCTGTGTCATTAGTACAGTGACGGTATAACATTTTAGCACTGATTCCTGTATTGGTGTCAGTGTTCCCCAAAAAGTGTCAAAAGTTTCAGTTAGTGTCCAGGCTGTCCATTGCAATATCGCAGTCCCACTATAAGTCGCTGATCACTGCCATTACTAGTAAAAAAATAAAAGTAAAATAAATGAAATAAAATATTCGATAGTTGGTAGGAGCTATAACTTTTGCACAAACCAATCAATATACGCTTACTGGGATATTTTTTTACCAAAACTGTAAAATGTAGCAGAATACATATTGGCCTAAATTTATGAAGAAATTAGTTTTTTAACCACTTAACCACTTCAGCCCCGGACCAATTGGCAGCCAAAGGACCAGGCCCCTTTTTGCGATTCGGCACTGCGTCGCTTTAACTGACAATTGTGCGGTCGTGCGACGTGGCTCCAAAACAAAATTGGCGTCTTTTTTTCCCACAAATAGAGCTTTCTTTTGGTGGTATTTGATCGCCCCTGCGGTTTTTATTTTTTGCGCTATAAACAAAAATAGAGCGACAATTTTGAAAACAATGCAATATTTTTTGCTTTTTGCTATAATAAATATCCCCCAAAAATATATAAAAAAAAAATTTTTTTCCTCAGTTTAGGCCGATACGTATTCTTCTACATATTTTTGGTAAAAAAAAATCACAATTAGCGATTATTGATTGGTTTGCGCAAAAGTTATAGCGTTTACAAAATAGGGGATAGTTTTATAGCATTTTTATTAATATTTTTTTTTTTACTAGTAATGGCGGCGATCAGCGATTTTTATTGTGACTGCGACATTATGGCGGACACATCGGACATTTTTGACACATTTTTGGGACATTTGTCATTTATACAGAAATCAGTGCTATTTAAATAGCACTGATTCCTATGTAAATGACAGTTGTAGTGAAAGAGGTAACCACTAGGGGGCGGGGAGGAGTCAGTGTGATGTGTTGTGTTTTTTTTTTACAGTAGGGGGCGTGGCTGTACGTCTGACGTCATTGATCGGCGTTTCCGATGACAGGGAACAGCCGATCACTGACAGTCAGTGTAGGAAGCGCGGGGAGAGGTTTGTTTACACAAACCTCTCCCCGTTCTTCAGCTCCGTAACCCGATCGCGGGACACCAGCGGCGATCGGGTCCGCTGGTCCCGCGGCCGGGGTCACGGATCTCCCGACCGGGTCGCGCGCGCGCGACCCACAGGCAGGCACATGCACGATCACGTACAGGTACGTGATTTTGCCTGCCTGTGCCATTTTGCCGACGTATATCGGCGTTAGGCGGTCGGGAAGCGGTTAAGCACCGTACCATTTGGCTGGCCAAAGACCAGAGCACTTTTTGTGATTCGGCACTGCGTCGCTTTACCTGACAATTGTGCGGTCCTGCGACGTTGCACCCAAACGTCCTTTTTTTCCCACAAATAGAGCTTTCTTTTGGTGGTATTTGATTGCCTCTGCGGTTTCGATTTTTGCGCTATAAACAAAAAAAGAGCGTCAATTTTGAAAAAAAATCTATATTTTTTACTTTTTGTTATAATAAATATCCCCAGAAAATATATATATAAAAAAAAAAAAATGTCCTCAGTTTAGGCAGATACGTGTTCTTCTACATACTTTTAGTAAAAAAAAAATCGCAATAAGTGTATATTGATTGTTTTGCGCAAAAGTTATAGCGTCTAAAACATAGGGGATAGTTTTATGGTTTTTTTATTATTATTTTTTTTTTTAGTAGCAATGGCGGCGATCTGCGATTTTGTATCAGGACTGCGACATTATGGCGGACAATTTTGACACATTTTTGGGACCATTGGCATTTTTACAGCGGCGATCAATGCTATAAAATTGCATTGATTACTGTAAAAATGTCACTGGCAGTGAAGGGGTTAACCACTAGGGGGCAGTGAAGGAGTTAAGTGTATCCTAGTACATGTTCTAACTGAAGGGGGAGGGGACTGTGCAGGGGACATGACAGATCGTCTGTTAATACTCTGTATGAACAGACCATCTGTCTGTTCTCTCCTCAGAGAACCGGAAACTGTGTGTTTACACACACACAGATCCCGGTTCTTGGTGTGCCCCGAGCGATCGCGGGAGCCCAGCGGTGATCGTGACCGCCGGGCACTCGCATCCGCTCTGTGGGAGAGCAGGGGCGGTGCACACGTGCCCCCTAGGGGCCGTCTATGGTACCGACGTACCAGAATGCTGATTCGCGTAGCCGAGCCATCTTGCCGCAGTGTAACTACGGCGGCTGGTCGGCATGCGGTTACATTTTTTTATTGGATATGTATTTATAGCAATATTGTTTAGTTTTTTCAAAATTGTCAGTATTTTTTGGTTTATAGCGCAAAAAATAAAAATCGCAGTGGTAAACAAATATCACCAAAAGAATGCTCTATTTGTCGGAAAAAAAGGAAATATATGTGGTTTAGGTACAGCATTGCACAACTGCACAATTGTCAGTTAAAGTAACGCAATGCTGTTTTGCAAAAAATGGCCTGGTCATGAAGGGAGTAAACCGTCCGGAACTAAAGAAAAGGGTTAAAGAAGAGCTCAAGGCTAAAAAAAGTTGTTTTATAATCTAATGGCTAACAAATAGTTACATTTCAGGAGGTGTATGCCACCCCCTGGATTTCTGCTGTCTCTTCATTATTATTATTCATTATTTACATTTTTATTGCTGTTGGGCCAGCACTCAGACAGGGGGGACTCATGGCTTTTCTACACAGTAACCATTCTATCCACCCCTCTTCCCCTGTTCATTGACAGAATACTAAGGGGGGATTTACTAAAACTGGAGAGTGAAAAATCTGGTGCAGCTCTGCATAGAAACCAATTATCTTTCAGGTTTTAATGTCAAAGCTTAATTGAACAAGCTGAAGTTAGGAGGTGATTGGCTACCATACACAGCTGCACAAGATTCAGAATGCTCCAGTTTTAGTAAATCACCACCTATCTGTTCTATGAATGGGTTCAAAGAATACAAAGCATTCTCTGACTGGATAAGGAGAGGAGGGAAGGGCAAACAACAGGTCAGCTGCTGTGTAGGTGAATAATAAGTCTCCGGTCAGAGCTCCAGAAGTATAGAAAAAGCAAAATTTTCCAGCAGCAATAAAAACGTAACCCTTTCATGCCTAAGCCTATTTCTGACATTTGTTGCTTACAAGTTAAAATCCAAATTTTTTTGCTATAAAATTACTTAGTTAAATTACTTACTTTCCAAGAAATTGTCACCTGCAGAATGCAATTACAAGATTGGTGACAGAGAGCTGTTAGCGATCATTTTAGCCCTGAAAGAATGGAGACATCTCCTCGAAGGTACCACTGTGCCGGTTCTCATTCTTACTGAGCATCTCACATTCTTGTCTGAGGCTAAACGCCTCTCTCCCAGAAGGGAGTGATGTGCTCTTTTCTTGTCTAGTTTCAAATACTTTGTCTCATTCTTACGCGGTACGAAGAATGTAAGGTCATGTCACAACAATTTTCCTCCACTTCCAAGATGGAGTCGGTTCCAGTTCCTAAGATTCCTCCTGATCTTATTCTGGCTACGGTTCACACCAGTCTCACTTCAGAGTATTCCTGCATTAGAGGAGCCTCTCTGTGGTTTTTGTTCCACTTGGGCACAAGTCTAGGAGGCTTTGGAACATGCTAATGATAGGCACAGACTTCATGCTGACCGCAGACGCCCGCCTGTGCCTTCCTATCAGGTTGGGGACAGGGTCTGGCTGTCATCTCACAACATCCGACTTCATGTTCCCTCTCTGAAGTTCCCACCTTGGTTTATTGGGCCTTTCAGTATTCTTGGCAGGATTAACCCAGTGGCTTACGCATTAGACCTTCCTTCTAATATGCATATTCCAAACGTATTTCATGTCTCCTTATTAAAACCTTTGGTCTGCAACCACTTTACAACCTCAATGCCTCGTCCTCACCCTGTACAGGTTGAGAACCATGAG
Source organism: Lithobates sylvaticus (assembly GCA_028564925.1). NCBI lineage: Eukaryota > Metazoa > Chordata > Amphibia > Anura > Ranidae > Lithobates > Lithobates sylvaticus. The sequence continues at coordinate 205,447,127 of CM053028.1, forward strand.
GAGTAGGAAGTACAGTCCTTTGTTGACTCCCGTAGGTTTTGTGGGCACATACAGTACCTGGTGCATTGGAAAGGGTACAGTCCGTAGGATGCTCTTGGGTCTCACCCTCGAACGTACATGCCCCTGTCCTCCTTCGTGATTTCCAGCCCAGATGATCTCTGCCTTCGTCTTGGTCACATCTCTAGAGACGCTCTCCTGTGTTCCTGTTAAAGACTTGCATGTCTGACATTCCTTCTGGCTCCAGATCCTGCTTGCTGTTCTACTACGCTCATCTCTGGCTCCCTGACGTTTTGGCTTGTCTGACTATCCGTTCTGGTTCCTCAACTGTGGCTATGTTTTGATTATGTTTACTCTGTTTACTTTTTTTATTAATATTAAACAAGTGAGATTCATGGTCTCTGACAGTAGACATGTGCACTGACAAAAAATGTGTTCATTTTCGTTTTCGTTTCATTAGTTTTTTTGCTTTTTTCGGAAATTCAGAAATTCTAAAATTCGGAAATTCGAATTCGAAATTCGAATTTTCACATTTCTATTTTTCGGATTTCCAAAGTTCGAATTTTCGGATTTCCGAATTTTCGAATTTCCTAATTTCGAATTTTCGGATTTCCGAATTTTTAATTTTCAGATTTCCGAATTTTCAGATTTCCGAATTTTCAGATTTTCAGATTTCTGAAATTCTGAATTTCCGAATTTAGAATTTTCAGATTTCCGAATTATAGAATTTCAGAATTTTGGATTTTCGGTTTTTCAGAATTCTGAATTTTCGGACTTTCGAAAAATCAGAATTTCCGAATTTTCAGACTTTCAGAACTCCGAATTTCTGAATTTTCGGATTTTCGGAATTCGGCAATTCAAATATTTGAAAATCCCAAAATTTGAAAATCTGAAAAAAAGAAAGAAAATCAGTTTAATTAATAACTAACTATTAAATTAACGAGTACGAATTTATCCGAAGTTACGAATTATCTGAAAAGTTAAAAATGATCTGAAGTAAAGAATGCTGCATCTAAACAAATGGAATGGAACAAATTAATAATAAATAATTAATAATAAATAATTAATAATAATAAAAAGGTTTTACAGTGGTGTGAAAAAGTGTTTGCCCCCTTCCTCATTTCCTGTTCCTTTGCATGTTTGTCACACTTAAGTGTTTCGGAACATCAAACCAATTTAAACAATAGTCAAGGACAACACAAGTAAACACAAAATGCAATTTGTAAATGAAGGTGTTTATTATTAAAGGTGAAAAAAAATCCAAACCATCATGGCCCTGTGTGAAAAAGTGATTGCCCCCTAAACCTAATAACTGGTTGGGCCACCCTTAGCAGCAACAACTGCAACCAAGCATTTGCGATAACGTGCAATGAGGCTTTTACAGCGTCCTGGAGGAATTTTGGCCCACTCATCTTTGCAGAATTGTCCTAATTCAGTTACATTAGAGGGTTTTCGAGCATGAACGGCCTTTTTAAGGTCATACCACAACATCTCAATAGGATTCAGGTCAGGACTTTGGCTAGGCCACTCCAAAGTCTTCATTTTGTTTTTCTTCAGCCATTCGGTGGTGGACTTGCTGGTGTGTTTAGGATCATTGTCCTGCTGCAGAACCCAAGTTCGTTTCAGCTTGAGTACACGAACAGATGGTCGGACATTCTCCTTCAGGATCTCTTGGTAGACAGCAGAATTCATAGTTCCTTTTATCACGTCAAGTCTTCCAGGTCCTGAAGCAGCAAAACAGCCCCAGACCATCACACTACCACCACCATATTTTACTGTTGGTATAATGTTCTTTTTCTGAAATGCAGTGTTCCTTCTACGCCAGATATACTTGGACACACACCTTCCAAAGAGTTCCACTTTTGTCTCATCGGTCCACAGAATGTTGTCCCAAAAGTCTTGGGGATCATCAAGATGTGTTGTGGAGAAATTGAGACGAGCTTTGATGTTCTTTTTGCTCAGCAGTGGTTTTCTCCTTGGAACTCTGCCATGCAGGCCATTTTTGCCCAGTCTTTTCCTGATGGTGGAGGCATGAACGCTGACCTTAACTGAGGCAAGTGAGGCCTGCAGTTCCTTGGACGTTGTTGTGGGGTCTTTTGTGACCTCTTGGATGAATCGTCGCTGCGCTCTTGGGGTAATTTTTGGGCGGCCGGCCACTCCTGGGAAGGTTCACCACTGTTCCATGTCTTCGCCATTTGTGGATAATGGCTCTCACTGTGGTTCGCTGGATTCCCAAAGCTTTGGAAATGGCTTTATAACCCTTTCCAGACTGATAGATCTCAATTACTTTCTTTCTCAATTGTTCCTGAATTTCAGAGTGCGACAGGGTTCTGTGATAGCGGTGGCAAGCAGTAGATTGCTTCCTGAAGTATGGGAGATCCAAAACTCCACCTGGATCCAAGGTCATGGTTTGATTCTATCCACTATGAACTCTGGAAGGAAACGCTATCCTGTGAGCAGCGCCACCAGGGAAAACTCTTCCCTCCATCCAGGAAAAGTACTGGTTGCAGTATGGATTGCGGGTGCTGTTTTTGTGAGAAAAACCGCACAAGGAGCAGACAGCTGAGTTAAGCAGGCTGGTCTGGGCAGAGATGAGGCTGGATGAGAGCTACAGAGCCCTCCAGTGGCATGTATCTCAAGCATGCCCTTGGATAGCGGATGACAGCCCAATGGAAGGCTTTGGCTACGGCAGCCTGGGACAGTAGTACGTGAAGCTGACAGGGTGTCATGTACCTGGGTGTATTTGAGCCGGGATGTTCCTGGTCCCACAGCTGCAGTCTTACTTGTTGTGCCATAGAAGAGCTCTGGAGTTATGGCTATGTTCTCTCAGTTTGATGCATTACCTCACTCATGACTCACTAGCCCCACCTGCTGCCAGCTGTGGACAATATACAATCAAAGCAGCCCATAAATAGCAGCACTTCCTATCTCTCAGTGCCGTTTGTGTGGACTAGCTCCCTTGGTGTTGTGACTGCTTTGTGACTCTGAATACCGTATATGAACTTCTGCCTGATTTCCTGACTACTCTTTAGCCTACTGATTTTGTACTTCACCGCCAGCTCATGTATAACCTTTGCCTGCCTGACCACTCTCTGTATTTCGATCGTGTACCGCTTTGACAGATCTATTGCCAACCTGATCTGCCTGAGTACATTTTCGTCTGAATCCTCAGCACACAAGCTCCACTTCGGACACTACTTATCACAGGTACCTTACACAGGTGACCATAACTTTGGGAGCGATTTGGAGTGGCGGTTGAATGAAATCATGGATTTCAGAGAAGAGACACTGAAAGTGCACTGGGCACTGCAAGATATAGAGTTTCTGGCCGTACAGGAATGGGAGCTGGAGATCGCCTACAGATGGCTCCTAGACTCTGCTCAGCAACAGGGCATAGCTCCCTTCGCCTGGGACTATCCAGAAGTACCAGCCGACAGCTCTGAAATCCTGGCTGAAGAGTCGGCAATGTTGCATAGTAACAGTGTGCTTTGCCCACCTGCACTCGCAGCTATGGACGTGGAGGTCTCATGGCGGATGCAGCAAGTTCTGACTGACCTTGACGATCCTGTTTCTGCATGGGACAATCTTGGATGGAGGAATGTGTCTGTTTAGCAGCCGAATAAGGATACAAGAGATGAAGCAGTCAGCTCATCTTTCCAGCCATAGATTACAGAATGTATGGACTTAATGGACTGTTCATCGGAGGATGTTATAGATTACGCGCCACCTGCTCAAGTGCTGGCACTGAGCCCAAGTGTTACCAGCCTGTGCCCTGGATTTTTAGCATTTCCAGAGACTAGATATTTAATCAAATTTTCTGTAGAGGAGGAACCACATAGCAAACACCCATCAGAAGTACTGGCAGCAGGACAGAGTACTGCAGACCCCTGCTCCACACTCATGGCAGTTTCGGAGGCCCGAGGTAAGAAGGTGATGCAGGGAGGGGAAGCAGCCATTCCCCTTCCCCAACAAGGGTTCGTGCACCTGGGAGACAAATACCAGAAAAAGGGAGTTCCAGCAGCAGATGGCACCCCAGAATGATAACACCAACTCAGCTGAAGCGCTGGCAACAGGACAGAGGGTCCAAGATCTCTGCCCCACACGTGCGGTAGTTATGGATGCCCAGGGTGAGGAGGTGGTGGTCAAACAGCAGATCAGGACTTAAGGAAAGAATGCAATCGGCACCTCACAACTACAGCTTGATCTGGTGTCGTGGATGGGCCTGCAGTCTCCACTAACAGAAACCCAGCAAAAGTGCTGGCAACAGGGCAGAGTGCCAACAACCTTTGCCCTGCACCGGCAACAACTACAGAGTTCCAGAGAGCCGAGGCAGTTGGCCTCTCTCCCCAACAGTTAGCTGGAGCAGATGATGTGGGGTCTGCAGCAGAAGCGCTAGCAACAGCGCAGAGTGCTGCTGGCCTCTGCTCTCAGCTAATAGAGGATGGATTTCCTGTGAAAGTGGATGAGACTTCAGTCACCACTTGTATGCCCCAGGGATGTGAGCCCAGCCACCCTGTCATATCTCCAGCGGCTGAAGTGACTCCAGAGGGAAGGACCAGTCCGCAATTCCCCCCAGCAGCAGGTGTTTTCTACGAAAGAGGCAGAGGTTGGCTGGGTGAGTAATGCTCTGTTTGGAACAATTTGTTTGGGGTACTGTGTGGGAACAGGCATTGGGGGACTGGACCTATGGACTGACTTTGGAGTCAACCCATCTGGGGTCTCCTCCTGTGTTAGTCTGCTGCCAAAAGGGGAGAGATGTGACGTGAGTCACTTTGGCTGGGGGGGGGTGAGCGGTGGAACAGAGAATCCCTTGGAGAGGCGAGGTTGGGAAACCTTTGTTCCAGCTCCCCATGCACCGCCTATGTCTAAGTGACCCTGTGTCAATTAGGGGCACAGGACTGAGAAAATTATAGACACTGAGAATATGGTTTGGATTACTTAACCACTTTCCGACCGGCGCACGACGATGTATGTCCTGATTTTGAAGAGGGATATCTCGGTAACGGCAGCAGCTGCTGCCACAACCGAGATATCCATCTCTTCAGGCGCCGGTCGGCATTCCGATAATGGTGGTCATCGCGGCGGATTCGCCCCCCCCCTCCCGCCGCTCTCCCGTGCCTTCCGCCGCTTACCGGAACCGTCGGCAGCGGTGATCGGGTCCTTTCTCCTGCTTGGCATAGAGATGAGTGATGGTAAGATGGCCGCCACTCATCTCTATACCATAGGAGGGCGGAAGCGACGTCAAAAACGTCACTTCCGCCCATACCTCTTAAAGAGGAATTTTCAAATGTCATTTTTTTAAATTACATTTTTTTTTTTTTTTTTCCATTGAAGTCCAAATATGAGATCTGAGGACTTTTTGACCCCAGATCTCATATTTAAGAGGACCTGTCATGCTTTTTTCTATTACAAGGAATGTTTACATTCCTTGTAATAGGAATAAAAGTGAGTCAATTAATTTTTTTTAAAAAAACTGTGTAAAAATAAATAAAATCAAGAAAAATAAATAAGAAAAACAAAAACATTTTTTTTTAAAGCGCCCCGTCCCGACGAGCTCGTGCGCAGAAGCGAACGCATACATGAGTAGCGCCCGCATATGAAAACGGTGGTCAAACCACACATGTGAGGTATCGCCGCGATCGGTAGAGCGAGAGCAATAATTATAGCCGTAGACCTCCTCTGTAACGCAAAATATGCAAGCTGTAGAATTTTTTAAACGTCGCCTATGGAGATTTTTGAGGGTAAAAGTTTGATGCCATTCCACGAGCCGGCGCAATTTTGAAGCGTGACATGCGGCGTAACATTATCTTTCACAATATATAAAAAAATTGGACTAACTTTACTGTTGTCTTATTTTTTATTCAAAAAAGTGAATTTTTTCCAAAAAAAGTGCGCTTGCAAGACCGCTGCGCAAATACGGTGTGAAAAAAAAGTATTGCAACGAGCGCCATTTTATTCTCTAGGGTGTTAGAAAAAAAACAATATATAATGTTTGGGGGTTCTAAGTTTTTTTCTAGCAAAAAAAACTGTTTTAAACATGTAAACACCTAAAATCCAAAACGAGGCTGGTCTTAAAGTGGTTAAAATAGAACAGTAATATTTATCAACAATATCCCTCAAGAAATATATGATACATTAATGCCACTGTATCAGAATGATGGAACATTGTGAGAATTTTGTAGACTGTAGACTGCCATGCCATCTGCCATCCCTGATTAATCCAAGCATTGCTTGGATGTGGATTCCATGGTCTGCAATGTAGGAGACAGACCGTCTGCTAATTCTGAGAGCTCCTGCTATTATGTGAAGGTGTCCTGTGTTTATAATTATGATAATGTGTGTTGTGTCTTCTGAGCTAAAAGATGGCAAGGCTGACCTGAACATTGGGTGTTCACCTGTTCGACGAAAAGCGAACAATATGCAACGTTCACAGAAAATTTGAAAGCCGCTGGAACACCGTTAAAGTCTATAGGACACTAACATGAAAAATCAAAAGTGCTCATTTTAAAGGCTTATATGTCATAGTTATTGTCATAAAAAGTGTTTGGGGACCTGGGTCCTGCCCCAGGGGACATGTATCAATGCTAATTTTTTTTAAAATGGCCGTTTTTTGGAGCAGTGATTTTTTTTTTTAAACGGGGGCTTCACCGTGGCTTCCCTGTGGTGTCAGCTATATAAGAACTGCCACAGAGAAGATGCGTCAGTCAGCGGGAGCCTCCCATGGAGGCGGAACGGTTGCGAATTTCTTTTTTTTTTTTTTGGTCCGTCGGCGGCATGATAGAAGATGAATGGACATCGCTTGACATCCCTGGACATTTTACATTTTTTAATTTTTAATAAAGGACTTGTCCTAGACTGTCTCTTGTCTTTTTTTACAATTTTTGACACTTTTTTGTGAAATGGTAGGGGTACAATGTACCCCATTACCAATTCACATAGGGGGGCCGGGATCTACGGGTCCCCTTGTTAAAGGGGGCTTCCAGAATCTGATAAGCCCCTCGCTTGCATACCCCCACAACCACTGGGCAAGGGTTGGGGGGATGAGGCCCTTGTCCCCATCAACATGGGGACAAGGTGCTTTGGAGTCAGGCCCCAAAGCACCCTCCTCATGTTGAGGACATGTGGCCTGGTATGGTTCAGGAGGGGGGGCGCTCTCTCATCCCCCCTCTTTTCCTGCGGCCTGCCAGGTTGCGTTCTCGGATAAGGGTCTGGTATGCATTTTGGGGGACCCCTACGCCATATTTTTTTCAATTTTGGCGCAGGGTTCCCCTTAAAGTACGTATCAGACCTGAAGGGCCTGGTATGGATTTTAGGGGGACCCCCCATGCAATTTTTTGGGGTTCGGGTTCCCCCTAATATTCGTACCAGACTCAAAGTGCCTGGTAATGGACTGGATACAAAACCTTCTAAGAAGGAGAGGGGGGAACATGAGGCCACATACCTCAGGGATTTTTTGTAAATGGTATCTAGTAATTCAATGTATAAGGACAAATAGAAATGTATAAAAATAGAGTTTTATTTTTCCATAAGGGTAGAAAACAACAAGGACACAAATAATACATCCATACTTTACAGACATATGAGTTAAATCAGATAAAGATGTGGAGCTTCGCCATACTCGACATGTTTCACTCTATGGAGTTTCTTCAGGAGTTTGATAGGTTAAGCTCAAAAAGTATACTGAAATAACAAAGTCGCATGAAAATCGCATCCTTTTTCAAAAATGTACAGATCAAATGTACATAATCATGCAATAATATAAAACAGTTGGCTCAAAATAGAGTATACATCTACAGGGATGAGCAATTAATACATAAATTTTATTGTAAATGTTAACAGGGGGGGGCCCATAGAAAACAGAGGGAGGGCATTGAGAGGTGAAACCAGGCAGAACTTACCATAGAGACTTGGATGGATCTAGAGTAGATCTATATGCATACAATATAAATTTGTTTTTTGGGTATAGAAACAAATAGATTGTAAAGAGAGATGAAGTCGCTTCCAAAATGCCACAGATCAGCACTGTGTCGCTTGCAGAGAGTCACGCTATAGTGTTGAAGAAATAAATGAAACTAAATTAATGGGATAGTGTGTACGGTGTGGTTCATAATAATATAATGATATCAGATTGGTGAATAATGATTGAATGAATAGATAAATAAATAGTACCTGTAGCAAAGTACGCTGAGAGTAACCGAGCTCATAAAAGTTCAGTATACTGTGCAAGTAATTGCAATCAATCCAAAATTTATTTGAAAAGTCATTCTCAGGTTTGTCTGCAATGCAGCAGAGTGAAAAACACTCCGTTAATTGCTGTCTATGAATGAAAAAAGTAAATTAATGAGTTGGGGAAAATAAGGAATGAAGTCAGTGGTCTGAGAGGTGAAGTTAAAAAATATGTCTTACCCTATGCTGAGTAGAGTGTCAGTAGCGGAATTGCCATTGAGTGGGGGTGGATAAAACCACCTCAACCTCTCATGTGCTGAAGCTTCCAGGCAGATATGAAGAATGGCAGAGGGAACTGCCATAAGTAGCGGCTCTCCGATCCGGCGGCGTCTGACGTCACCGCCAGATCGTGGGCGCCAAAAACAGCCGCATCCAGCCCTGGACGTAAAAGGGGTGAGTGGTGCGCATGCGTCAGCGGCGAACCTTGTCGCCGATGCATGACGTCAGTTGGTGCGTCGCTGTGAAGCGGCGCACCGGCGGCCATCTTGGATTGTCCAAAGTTTGCCCACATCTCAGTGAAGGAGAAAGTGGGCTGAGCCCTCCATGCCGGAAAGAAACACCTGGATGGCGAGCGTAAATCGCCACCAGGGGACAACTTTCAGGATGCAGGGGGACAGATACAGGAAGGCTAAACGGCAAAACAGGATGGAATAGGCCAGGGGGTGGGGGGAGACCCAGATACATGCGAGGCTGCAGAACTAATAAAGCTTGCTATATCTCAAAAAAGGGAACATCCCCGGGGCGCCCATACAAGCGACTGTGAGGTGTGCGACTGTGGACATTAATATGGGAAGCATCTCTCTATAAATATAATGCTGATCAAATAGGGCAGAAGCCCATAGAGTGAGTGCCAAGTTCGGATATGTGATAAGTCTGCCCGGCCACGTCTGTCCTCCATCTGTTTTAAAACAAACATAGAATAAGGAATATTAAGTATTGTCTAAGTCAGGTCATCAATTGCATATTCACATTAAATGACATGCTACATTAGTCTATTGCAGACAGTATAGGCAAGGAAATCTAAGTTAAAGATAAGAAGAGAAAAAGAAAAAAGAAAAAAGAGGAAAAAAGAAGGAAAATAATAATTAAAAATAAATGAATATTCCCCATAAACATATCTGGCTTATAGAAAGGATTTATAACTAAGAGCGTCATTTAACCCTGGATAGCTAGTTGCCTTGAGATCAAAGATCCAACGAGCCTCACGTTGGAGTAAAGTGCGATCATAATTGCCACCTCTTTCACCTGGGGGCACATGCTCTAGTGCGAAAAAGTGCATTTTTTGATCATCATGGGCATGAAATAGTCCCATGTGACGGCTGATTGGGGTTTCCATCTTCTTTCCACGGACAAGATTTACATGATCTCTTATACGGTGGAAGAATGGACGTTTTGTTTTTCCGATATAGAAGGCTGTGCATTCGCACAGCATAATATATACTATGCCAATAGATTGGCAGTTCACTAAGAACTTTGGTTTGTATATATGTTTGTTTGGTAAAGTAATTTGTTTAGATGCATATATATAACGACAAAAATTACATTTATGACAAGGTTTGGTTCCAACATTTTTTTTAGGGGTAGCAGAGGAGCTGGAACCATTATCTTGAATTGAAACATAATGGCTACGTACAAGAGTGTCTCGTAGGGATTGAGATCTCTTGAAGGTTATGACTGGGTGATCCTCTATGTGTTTAGAAATCAAGGGATCCGCCTTCAATAGATACCAATATTTGTCAAAGATCTTTCGCACACGAGCATGATGTCCAGAGAAGCGGGTAATGATTCTGATACCTGAGTCATTGGTGGAAATTTTGTTTGTGTGAATGAGTTTGGAACGATTTTGTTGCTTTGCTTTCATGTATGACTTCCTCAGACAAGACTGGGAGTAGCCACGATGTCGCAAACGCTGCTGCAGTTTTTTAGCCTCCACTTTAAAGTCGGAGTCTTGGCTGCAGTTCCGTTTAACCCTAAGATATTGTCCATAAGGTATACTAGATACCAAGGGACCGGGGTGAGAGCTGGTCGCATGTAGAAGTGTGTTGGCTGCTGATGGCTTGCGGTAAAGAGTAGTTCCAACATTACCCTCTTCATCCACATAGATTGTAATGTCAAGAAAGGTTAGTTGTGACTGACTGCTCTCCATTGTAAAACCAAGATTATATGTATTAATCTTTAGTTTCTCATAGAAAGTTGACAAATCTGATTTGGTCCCTGTCCAGATGAAGAACACATCATCGATGTATCTTCTCCAGACTGGAATTTGGTCTAGGAACATTTGTATGTCCTCTCTTTGAAATAGATGACGCTCCCACCCCCCCAGGTACAGATTGGCGTAGGATGGGGCACATTTGGTCCCCATAGCTACGCCCTGCACCTGGAGGTAGTGGGAGCGCCCGAATAGAAAAATATTATTAGTTAAAATGAATTCAAGCAACTTCAAGATAAATCCATTGTATTTGGGTGATGACTCGGTGCCCTCGGAAATGAAGCCCTCCACAACTCCGACCCCCAAATTATGGGGTATGGAGTTGTAGAGGGCCTCAACATCGAGAGCAACGAGCCAGGACCCAGGGGGTATCGAGACACCATCGAGAACCCTTAATAGGTCCCTGGTGTCTTGTAAATACGAGACTAAGCCCTCTACATGGGGGCGAAGGAAATCATCCACCAATGCACTGGCATTTTCGGTGAGGCATCCATTGCCAGAGACAATCGGGCGGCCTGGTGGATTAGTGGCATTCTTATGGATTTTGGGTAAGGCATATAGGGTGGGGGTTTTAGGAAAGGGAGTATTGAGAAAGTCATATGTTTTTTTAGTAATTAAGTCCTGAAAATAGGCAGAACCCAATAATTGTCGAAATTTCCCAATAGTGTAGTTTACATGGCTTTCTGGTATTTTGCGATACCATTCGCGATTTTGAAGGAGATTATGTACCATCAACTCGTATTGACACCTGTCCATAATTACAAGGTTTCCCCCCTTGTCAGCTGGTTTGATTATTATATTGCTTTCTTGTTGTAAGGAGCGTAATGCTTGTCTTTGTTGTACCGTAAGGTTGGATTGCGGTGGATCAACCCATTTGGTTTTTCGAATTTCGTTGGTTACCTGTTGGGTGAATGCCCAAACATTAGGATTGCCTTGTAGTGATGGAAAAGTGGTTGATTTTGATTTATATTCACGAGAGGGAGGTATAGGAGCTGCAGGAGGAGGGGCAGACAGACGAGGGGCACCGGGAAGCAGGGCATCAGCCTCAGCTAGGTCCACCTCGTCGATATGCCCCTCGTCCCACAGCTCCATTAGTTCCTCCATAGCTTTAATGTCATTTAAAGATAATTGGTGTGAAGCTGACGAAGCCGGCAGTGCTATGGAAGTGCCAGCACGAGTTGATGGATTGGATTTATCAAACATAATCCGAAACATAAGTTTCCGTGAAAATAAATGTAGATCTTTCACTAATTCAAAAGCATCTGTGGATTTGGTGGGGCAAAAAGTTAGCCCCAATTTCAAAAGTGAAATTTGTGTATCAGTGAGTTTATAAGTGGAGAGATTAATTATTTCAAAATGATTTTCGTCTGTTTGATCTGTGTAGTAGTGGGTTCCAAGTTTTTCCTTGGGTCTAACACTGGCTGAGTGAAAATCGGTGCTGTCCGAAAACTTGACTCAGTGGTGGCTTCGGCCTGTCCCCCCTGGGGGGGAGGGGCCGAAGGCAGAGACTGAGCCGAGGTAAAAGTGAGAGTGTCAAAAGATGTGAGAGTTTTGGAGCCACCTGCAGCTTTGGCTGCTGAGGCTCTAGTGCTAATTGGTGTGCGATTTCGTGTAGGGGAACTTTTAGGTTTCCCAGATTGAGCATTTACATTACCCTCCTTACGGGGATCGTCTCACGTCCACAAAGAAATCACAATCACAACATCCCCGTAAGGAGGGTAATGTAAATGCTCAATCTGGGAAACCTAAAAGATTTGTCAGCCAAAGCTGCAGGTGGCTCCAAAACTCTCACATCTTTTGACACTCTCACTTTTACCTCGGCTCAGTCTCTGCCTTCGGCCCCTCCCCCCCAGGGGGGACAGGCCGAAGCCACCACTGAGTCAAGTTTTCGGACAGCACCGATTTTCACTCAGCCAGTGTTAGACCCAAGGAAAAACTTGGAACCCACTACTACACAGATCAAACAGACGAAAATCATTTTGAAATAATTAATCTCTCCACTTATAAACTCACTGATACACAAATTTCACTTTTGAAATTGGGGCTAACTTTTTGCCCCACCAAATCCACAGATGCTTTTGAATTAGTGAAAGATCTACATTTATTTTCACGGAAACGTATGTTTCGGATTATGTTTGATAAATCCAATCCATCAACTCGTGCTGGCACTTCCATAGCACTGCCGACTTCGTCAGCTTCACACCAATTATCTTTAAATGACATTAAAGCTATGGAGGAACTAATGGAGCTGTGGGACGAGGGGCATATCGACGAGGTGGACCTAGCTGAGGCTGATGCCCTGCTTCCCGGTGCCCCTCGTCTGTCTGCCCCTCCTCCTGCAGCTCCTATACCTCCCTCTCGTGAATATAAATCAAAATCAACCACTTTTCCATCACTACAAGGCAATCCTAATGTTTGGGCATTCACCCAACAGGTAACCAACGAAATTCGAAAAACCAAATGGGTTGATCCACCGCAATCCAACCTTACGGTACAACAAAGACAAGCATTACGCTCCTTACAACAAGAAAGCAATATAATAATCAAACCAGCTGACAAGGGGGGAAACCTTGTAATTATGGACAGGTGTCAATACGAGTTGATGGTACATAATCTCCTTCAAAATCGCGAATGGTATCGCAAAATACCAGAAAGCCATGTAAACTACACTATTGGGAAATTTCGACAATTATTGGGTTCTGCCTATTTTCAGGACTTAATTACTAAAAAAACATATGACTTTCTCAATACTCCCTTTCCTAAAACCCCCACCCTATATGCCTTACCCAAAATCCATAAGAATGCCACTAATCCACCAGGCCGCCCGATTGTCTCTGGCAATGGATGCCTCACCGAAAATGCCAGTGCATTGGTGGATGATTTCCTTCGCCCCCATGTAGAGGGCTTAGTCTCGTATTTACAAGACACCAGGGACCTATTAAGGGTTCTCGATGGTGTCTCGATACCCCCTGGGTCCTGGCTCGTTGCTCTCGATGTTGAGGCCCTCTACAACTCCATACCCCATAATTTGGGGGTCGGAGTTGTGGAGGGCTTCATTTCCGAGGGCACCGAGTCATCACCCAAATACAATGGATTTATCTTGAAGTTGCTTGAATTCATTTTAACTAATAATATTTTTCTATTCGGGCGCTCCCACTACCTCCAGGTGCAGGGCGTAGCTATGGGGACCAAATGTGCCCCATCCTACGCCAATCTGTACCTGGGGGGGTGGGAGCGTCATCTATTTCAAAGAGAGGACATACAAATGTTCCTAGACCAAATTCCAGTCTGGAGAAGATACATCGATGATGTGTTCTTCATCTGGACAGGGACCAAATCAGATTTGTCAACTTTCTATGAAAAACTAAAGATTAATACATATAATCTTGGTTTTACAATGGAGAGCAGTCAGTCACAACTAACCTTTCTTGACATTACAATCTATGTGGATGAAGAGGGTAATGTTGGAACTACTCTTTACCGCAAGCCATCAGCAGCCAACACACTTCTACATGCGACCAGCTCTCACCCCGGTCCCTTGGTATCTAGTATACCTTATGGACAATATCTTAGGGTTAAACGGAACTGCAGCCAAGACTCCGACTTTAAAGTGGAGGCTAAAAAACTGCAGCAGCGTTTGCGACATCGTGGCTACTCCCAGTCTTGTCTGAGGAAGTCATACATGAAAGCAAAGCAACAAAATCGTTCCAAACTCATTCACACAAACAAAATTTCCACCAATGACTCAGGTATCAGAATCATTACCCGCTTCTCTGGACATCATGCTCGTGTGCGAAAGATCTTTGACAAATATTGGTATCTATTGAAGGCGGATCCCTTGATTTCTAAACACATAGAGGATCACCCAGTCATAACCTTCAAGAGATCTCAATCCCTACGAGACACTCTTGTACGTAGCCATTATGTTTCAATTCAAGATAATGGTTCCAGCTCCTCTGCTACCCCTAAAAAAAATGTTGGAACCAAACCTTGTCATAAATGTAATTTTTGTCGTTATATATATGCATCTAAACAAATTACTTTACCAAACAAACATATATACAAACCAAAGTTCTTAGTGAACTGCCATTCTATTGGCATAGTATATATTATGCTGTGCGAATGCACAGCCTTCTATATCGGAAAAACAAAACGTCCATTCTTCCACCGTATAAGAGATCATGTAAATCTTGTCCGTGGAAAGAAGATGGAAACCCCAATCAGCCGTCACATGGGACTATTTCATGCCCATGATGATCAAAAAATGCATTTTTTCGCACTAGAGCATGTGCCCCCAGGTGAAAGAGGTGGCAATTATGATCGCACTTTACTCCAACGTGAGGCTCGTTGGATCTTTGATCTCAAGGCAACTAGCTATCCAGGGTTAAATGACGCTCTTAGTTATAAATCCTTTCTATAAGCCAGATATTTTTATGGGGAATATTCATTTATTTTTAATTATTATTTTCCTTCTTTTTTCCTCTTTTTTCTTTTTCTTTTTCTCTTCTTATCTTTAACTTAGATTTCCTTGCCTATACTGTCTGCAATAGACTAATGTAGCATGTCATTTAATGTGAATATGCAATTGATGACCTGACTTAGACAATACTTAATATTCCTTATTCTATGTTTGTTTTAAAACAGATGGAGGACAGACGTGGCCGGGCAGACTTATCACATATCCGAACTTGGCACTCACTCTATGGGCTTCTGCCCTATTTGATCAGCATTATATTTATAGAGAGATGCTTCCCATATTAATGTCCACAGTCGCACACCTCACAGTCGCTTGTATGGGCGCCCCGGGGATGTTCCCTTTTTTGAGATATAGCAAGCTTTATTAGTTCTGCAGCCTCGCATGTATCTGGGTCTCCCCCCACCCCCTGGCCTATTCCATCCTGTTTTGCCGTTTAGCCTTCCTGTATCTGTCCCCCTGCATCCTGAAAGTTGTCCCCTGGTGGCGATTTACGCTCGCCATCCAGGTGTTTCTTTCCGGCATGGAGGGCTCAGCCCACTTTCTCCTTCACTGAGATGTGGGCAAACTTTGGACAATCCAAGATGGCCGCCGGTGCGCCGCTTCACAGCGACGCACCAACTGACGTCATGCATCGGCGACAAGGTTCGCCGCTGACGCATGCGCACCACTCACCCCTTTTACGTCCAGGGCTGGATGCGGCTGTTTTTGGCGCCCACGATCTGGCGGTGACGTCAGACGCCGCCGGATCGGAGAGCCGCTACTTATGGCAGTTCCCTCTGCCATTCTTCATATCTGCCTGGAAGCTTCAGCACATGAGAGGTTGAGGTGGTTTTATCCACCCCCACTCAATGGCAATTCCGCTACTGACACTCTACTCAGCATAGGGTAAGACATATTTTTTAACTTCACCTCTCAGACCACTGACTTCATTCCTTATTTTCCCCAACTCATTAATTTACTTTTTTCATTCATAGACAGCAATTAACGGAGTGTTTTTCACTCTGCTGCATTGCAGACAAACCTGAGAATGACTTTTCAAATAAATTTTGGATTGATTGCAATTACTTGCACAGTATACTGAACTTTTATGAGCTCGGTTACTCTCAGCGTACTTTGCTACAGGTACTATTTATTTATCTATTCATTCAATCATTATTCACCAATCTGATATCATTATATTATTATGAACCACACCGTACACACTATCCCATTAATTTAGTTTCATTTATTTCTTCAACACTATAGCGTGACTCTCTGCAAGCGACACAGTGCTGATCTGTGGCATTTTGGAAGCGACTTCATCTCTCTTTACAATCTATTTGTTTCTATACCCAAAAAACAAATTTATATTGTATGCATATAGATCTACTCTAGATCCATCCAAGTCTCTATGGTAAGTTCTGCCTGGTTTCACCTCTCAATGCCCTCCCTCTGTTTTCTATGGCCCCCCCCTGTTAACATTTACAATAAAATTTATGTATTAATTGCTCATCCCTGTAGATGTATACTCTATTTTGAGCCAACTGTTTTATATTATTGCATGATTATGTACATTTGATCTGTACATTTTTGAAAAAGGATGCGATTTTCATGCGACTTTGTTATTTCAGTATACTTTTTGAGCTTAACCTATCAAACTCCTGAAGAAACTCCATAGAGTGAAACATGTCGAGTATGGCGAAGCTCCACATCTTTATCTGATTTAACTCATATGTCTGTAAAGTATGGATGTATTATTTGTGTCCTTGTTGTTTTCTACCCTTATGGAAAAATAAAACTCTATTTTTATACATTTCTATTTGTCCTTATACATTGAATTACTAGATACCATTTACAAAAAATCCCTGAGGTATGTGGCCTCATGTTCCCCCCTCTCCTTCTTAGAAGGTTTTGTATTCATTTAAATTGGGATTTTGGTATCGCCACATGTTCAAGCTTCTTCATCTAACACATTAAAATTTGGTAATGGACTGGGTGGGGGGACCCATGCTGTTTTTTTTTTCAATGAGTGTTATCTATATTGGTGCGATCAGTTTTAAATGACAATTTTTCCTTTAGAAATTTTATTTTGCTGTGGTACTGTTCTAAACATGGGAAACATGTGCCACTTTACAGGCATACTAAAGAAACCCAGGCACAATATTTTAACGAATATTTAATTTTTATTGTTTCACTTTAAGCCTTAAAAAAATGACTGCTGCCGAAAAAAAACTTTAATTTTGCATTGATGCATGTCCCCTGGGCAGGACCCAGGTCCCCAAACACTTTTTATGACAATACCTTTCATATAAGCCTTTAAAATTTGCACTTTTGGTTTTTCATGATTGTGTCCCATAGACTTTAACGGTGTTTGTGTGTTCTTCCGAAGTTTTGCCTGTTAGGTATGTTCTGGTGCGAACCGAACGGGGGGTCTTCGGCTCATCCCTAGTCAGCACTCGGTCTCCTTCAGTCAGCCTACCTGTCACTGCCCTTGCCGATTCCCTTCCCCCACCTGACACACTGCCCCTCGTGTCTGTGGATTTCACTTACCCACCGCCGCCTGTCCCAGTTAACCTTCACCTCACGGTCTCCCTCGGTCTCCTAGTCCCGCCACCTCTGTCAGAGTGACATGGTCCTTAGTCACGCCCACCTTCCCTCCTCCAATCCCGATGGTCACAACAGCAGCGGCCGGTCACTGCTCTAGGTCGCCCGCCGCCTCTTGGTCTCAGTGGGGGGGTCCGGTTTGTTCGGTCGGTCCGGTCCGCAGCTGCCACACACATCATGACACACCGCGATGCACACTACACTTCATGTTTTTTTGGGTGTTTTTTTTTGCGCCGACAGCACAACAGCACCACTTGCTGGATGGGGTGACTGTCAGTCTTCACATCAGCATCACATAACTAAGGTTAGGTCACACAATAGTTCTTTATGTCTTCATTTTGTGCCTTTGATTCTATCAGCCAAGGGACTTTCTCACTCATAAAACTCTGCATACCTCAAAACTGGACACTTTCAATACAATACAAGGAAATTTTCAGATTACAGCGCTGTCACACTCTGAATGACAATTACTTGCAACATGCAACACTGTACAAAGAAATGTTTAGCAATTTTTTTTAGACATAGCTTTCTTTTGGTGGTATTCAATTACCACAGTTTTTTTTTTATTATTTAAAAACAAAAAATAACCCAAATTTTGAAAAACAAAAACATTATTTCTTTGTTTCTGTCATAAATGTTGCAAATAAATAATCTTTCATCATAAATGTAGGCCAAAATGTATTCTGCTACATTTCTTTGGTAAAAATAACCCAAATCAGTGTGTAGTATTTAGTATTAGTGAAAGTTATAGAATGTACAAACTATGATATATATGTATATTTAAAAAAAAAAATGGTTCTAATGCACTGATTTTCTAATTTCTTGAGTTTTTTTTAAGTTGATTCATCATAGTAGCATTGTACTACTTTGAGGGGGGGGGGGGGGGGGGGGGGGGGGGGGGGGGGGGGGGGGGGGGGGTGTTGGGAGTTGGTGATCAGGGATTTTTTTTGCACTTTGATTATTTATTACAGTGGAGATCACTGTATAAGCAATCAGTAACACGATTCAAATGTTTCATTTATGAAACCCTTGTTTACTATTGTGATTGGTCACAGTTGGTACCATGTGGTCACTAAGACCAATTGCAGAGGTCATACAGTAGTACGCAAGCAATCATGAATGACAACCTTGTTTACTACTGTGATTGGTCACAGCGATCACATGGTACCAGCGATGCTTACAGTGACTTGGCACCGTGATCAGTGATCTTCTGTGTCCAGTGGATACAGTGATCACAGATCATGGTGCTGCATGTCCAGGGGGTGCATACATGGCACATGCTTCTGGGAGGAGGTACGGATACCAGAAAGTGGTTAAAGACTCTCCTGTTTATTTCCTGAAATGTCAAATTATTAATTACTTAGCAATTCCTTGTTTCAGTTCTTTTACATTTAGAATAATCTAAGCCATTTGATGCACTCAAAGGACCCAGCAATTTAATTACCCAAAATATGTGAATAATTATAATAATTAAAAAAAATATATATTTTCTTTATGTGTACTATGTGCAGGTATATTTATAAATGCCATAAGAAGTATACACTGTTCACAACTCACAGCCTGGTTGCTGCACAGACATAGATAAGAAAACTATATTATGAAGAGGAGTACACACCAGGATTTCTCAAAGTGATTTAATACTTGTTATTTGGCTGTTGACATTTCAATCATAACAGTAATTTTCTTCAGGGGAAATACACACTTATATGTATTTAGATTTTTTTATAGTTGAAAACGCAGATGTTCCAAATATATATATAGATATTTCTATATATAGATATCTAGAAAAAAATAGTCAAACACACAGCATGTAATTATCAGAATTACCATATTATAAAAGAAGAAAAAGTCTATACAAAAAGATGCAAATCGAAATCAGAGTTAAGACTTCTGGGTTGCATTGTATCCAAATCAAGAATCCACTGCACCTTTCATTTCCATAGCTCCATTTCCCAATTTCCTCCCCTCCTATTCATCCCATTGATCACAACAATTGCACTAATTTGTCCCTGATCAAGTATTTATGAGGCAATTCGGTCCTTATTTTTTTGGGTTGTTTCTACCACATAAATTAATCCACAAGGGCATTTTATGATGTATACCACATAAGATGATTGACAAGTAAAAAAAATCTTTGAATCTCAATGTTATTACCCCTATATGAGATGGGAAAAGTGTGGCGCTAGGATAAAACGTGTGAGAACATTCTTAGTGGGCAAGCATGGAGAAATCCAGACCACTGTTAGATGTTCAAATTTTAATATAAAACAGAGATGGCGAGGACTTCAGTCCTTTGTGCACACCATGAAAAACGTGTACAGTGCAAAACAGGTATCATCTAGTGCACATATAAATAACCAACAAACAAAGGTGAGTTCAACCGATCTTCAAAAAAGAAGGGTAGTGTGGTAAGTAGATATTCTGCACTATTCATAGACACATAAGGCTATCGGTGTCCATGAAAAGTACACTGTAAGATCGGGGAACTGGTCAAACACTTTAGGTGAGCAGTGGTGATGATCAAAATCATCAGGGTGTGGGTGTCAATACTAGCTCTCGAAATAGGGCGGAAGACCGAAATCCTGTATAGGTAAGTTATGGTGGTCAACAATAAAGATGTAAAACGATTATGTGTGCGTTTAAGCGTATGGTAGCATCATTCAAGGCACTAAAAACATAAGCTAGGTTGCACTAAACACGATGAAACACCTAAAATCCTATAAACAGAACTTATGAATACTTATAAAAAGGACACATGGGTGAACATGGGGAAATGACCAATTGTAATTGAATTGTCTCTTTAGAACTATTCAGACGCCAATTAAAACCATATGGTAATGTCCATATCCTAAATAGGTATGTCAAGGAATTGCTTGAAAACTTTGTCCTCTGGATGTCGGGTTCAGTTACAAACAGGAAGACATAAAAGTGAATTTGGTACGCTTACCGCATCCGGTGGACCCACTGACCGGTGGTGAGGGGTCAAACGAGCTTGAAATTTGTAAGGCCTGAGCCTATACAATATGTGTGCAGTGGAGTTCAGCAGCCGTTGTCTCACTGACCAGCAACAGATCGACAGGAACCAATCGAAAGGGGTCTCACCAAGGTGTGCAAGTCATCACAGCAGGCGAAGATATGTGGATAAAGAAAACAGAGAGGGCCTCCTCATCGCGTAAAAAAGTCCCCCACTTATTCAATTCAGCACCTTTTACTATCATAGGCTGGCTGATTGGTATGCGTTTGTTTCATAATTGTCGATTGGTTGATTAAATTGAGGCTTGAAACCCCCTCAGACGAATCCACTGGTTATAGGTTGGATTCGAACCAACCCAAATGAGATTAATCCATCATGTGACTACACCACAGGTTGGGCTGTTCCCAATGAGCCTCATTATGGGTATTCAGCATATGTATATATAGTGCACTGGTATGTTGTTTGTAATGAGCCCCAGTTGAAGTCTGTGTAAGACGAAACGCGTCGGGAGAACCTTGCAGACTAACTAATATCAGTGCTTTCTTACTTTTTTGCTTTGCTTTTAATATTTTTTACCAAAATGTATGCTGGAAGCCAAATGCAAAAAAAATTTTTTTTAAGCAATAAATAGAGTCCTTGCCCGGACTTTTTTACGCGATGAGGAGGCCCTCTCTGTTTTC
This sequence comes from Lithobates sylvaticus, assembly GCA_028564925.1. Classification (NCBI taxonomy): domain Eukaryota; kingdom Metazoa; phylum Chordata; class Amphibia; order Anura; family Ranidae; genus Lithobates; species Lithobates sylvaticus. Next base: position 205,468,273 of record CM053028.1, read on the forward strand.
TTTATCCACATATCTTCGCCTGCTGTGATGACTTGCACACCTTGGTGAGACCCCTTTCGATTGGTTCCTGTCGATCTGTTGCTGGTCAGTGAGACAACGGCTGCTGAACTCCACTGCACACATATTGTATAGGCTCAGGCCTTACAAATTTCAAGCTCGTTTGACCCCTCACCACCGGTCAGTGGGTCCACCGGATGCGGTAAGCGTACCAAATTCACTTTTATGTCTTCCTGTTTGTAACTGAACCCGACATCCAGAGGACACAGTTTTCAAGCAATTCCTTGACATGCCTATTTAGGATATGGACATTACCATATGGTTTTAATTGGCGTCTGAATAGTTCTAAAGAGACAATTCAATTACAATTGGTCATTTCCCCATGTTCACCCATGTGTCCTTTTTATAAGTATTCATAAGTTCTGTTTATAGGATTTTAGGTGTTTCATCGTGTTTAGTGCAACCTAGCTTATGTTTTTAGTGCCTTGAATGATGCTACCATACGCTTAAACGCACACATAATCGTTTTACATCTTTATTGTTGACCACCATAACTTACCTATACAGGATTTCGGTCTTCCGCCCTATTTCGAGAGCTAGTATTGACACCCACACCCTGATGATTTTGATCATCACCACTGCTCACCTAAAGTGTTTGACCAGTTCCCAGATCTTACAGTGTACTTTTCATGGACACCGATAGCCTTATGTGTCTATGAATAGTGCAGAATATCTACTTACCACACTACCCTTCTTTTTTGAAGATCGGTTGAACTCACCTTTGTTTGTTGGTTATTTATATGTGCACTAGATGATACCTGTTTTGCACTGTACACGTTTTTCATGGTGTGCACAAAGGACTGAAGTCCTCGCCATCTCTGTTTTATATTAAAATTTGAACATCTAACAGTGGTCTGGATTTCTCCATGCTTGCCCACTAAGAATGTTCTCACACGTTTTATCCTAGCGCCACACTTTTCCCATCTCTATTCACTACAATTCGTCACATTGTTGTGTTGGCAGCTTCATATGTTGTAGGAAAGCGCAGCTATTCACCCACACCATCCATTACCCCTATATGGATGGGAGGAAAATGTACCTTTAATCATGGAATTACATTAAATACAATTTAAACAGGTATATGACCCATTATTACGAGGACCTAAAAATAAAGTAATAGGAGTAGGTGGTCGATACTAATTTGTTCTAACAATTCTATCATGTATGGTTTTACCCCATAGATATGAAGGCAAGGGACGAGTACTAAATTCAAGGGATGGTAGAATAATTGTTACTCAAAATGGATCAATTTTTTTTGATGATATTGTATATACAAATAGAGAAAGGATGGAACTGAGAAACAAAAGGCATTCTTCTATGTAAGGGAGTCCTATTTCTAGAACAAAATAAACTGTTATATTCCCTTTTAATCAGATCAGAAGAATAACCTCTCTGTACAAGTTTTACCTCCATCTCATTTAATCATTTATCCCGATCTGCTGTGTTACTCACTATTCTAGTTACACAAGAAAATTGGCTCCTGGAAATAGATTTAAAAACTCCAGGAGAATGAAAAGTTGATTGTGGTCTGTCAGTTTAACATACCAGTACTAGTTAACAAATCATTAATAATTAATTTTTAACACCGTATCCAAAAACAAAACTTAATTTCTACTCATGACAATAAAAAATTGTAAACCTAGTATAAGATAATTAAGATAATCATGAAAAAGAAATAAGGTTCCAATGTCGCTTGCCCATACAGCAAACACACCATCAATGAATCTAAGCCAGCACTGGCAGTTCTCCAAAACTAAAACTATTATTGTAAACAAAGGAATTCCCTACTATATCCATAAATGTGTTAGCATATGGGGGTGCAACATTGGAACCCATCGCTGCACCTCTCACCTGCACAAAATTTAAATTTTTTAAACAGAAAAATGTTTTCCTCTAAATCAATCTGTAGAAATGTCGGACCATTTTGTCGGAAAATCCGGCCGTGTGTGGGCTCCATCAGACTTTTTCCGTCAGAATTTCCGAAAACGTGTCGCACATTGGTGACAACATTGCCGGGCGCCACGCTGTACGTGTTCTCCAAGCCTCACTCTTATCCTCCACACACGGCCGTGTCTTTTTACATCTGAGAGGTGGGACTGTTGCTATAGACACAGCGAGGCTAATCCCCAGCACTGGCGCTTCACCTCTCCCTTTTCCCCATACCACTATTGGAACCCCTATCTGGGTACAAACTGACTTTTTGTTCTTCACACCAGACTGTGCTATTAACTGGACCTAAATCACTGAAGGAGTCAGCACCATGCTCAGCCATCCCAGCCGGATCTGATGTGAGGCTTACCGGTGGTGACAGCGACACCCACGGCCAAGTGGAAACTAGCACAACCCAGCTAAACTGGTACAGAAACCAGAACTTTAGCATAATTAGTCTGAGCCAAACTGCAGCTTCAGACAAACTTAAATTTACAAAAATAATAGCGTCTGCTCATTAGGAGCAGGGCGCTACAAGAGATATAGACTCCAAAGAGAGAGATATAATTTTACCCTCTGTACAAATCAAAAAGTTTTTAAGCACAGGGCACTTTTAACCCCTTCCTGCCCAGGCCGATTTTCAGCTTCCAGCACTGTTGCACTTTGAATGACAATTGCGTTGTCATGCAACACTGTTCTCAAGTAACATTTTTTACCATTTTGTTCACTCAAATAGAGATTTCTTTTGGTGGTATTTAATCACCATTGGGATTTTTTTTTTTTTGCTAAATAAACAAAAAAAGACTGAAAATGTTTAAAAAAACAAAAAAACACGTTTTTGTTAGCTTCTGTTATAAAATTGTGCGAATAAATAAATACTCTTCATAAATTTAGGCCAAAATGTATTCTGCTACATTTCTTTGGTGAAAATAACCCAAATAAGTGTATATTATTTATTCTATAGGAAAGTTATAGAGTCTACAAACTATGGTATACATCTGAAAAGCGATCAATCCTGATGTACTGATGGCCTATCTAATTTCTTAAAAATGTCAGGACAGTACAGATATCCCTCAAATGATACCTTTTTGAAAAGTAGACAGTCCAAAGTAGAAAGTAGACAGTCCAAGGTATTTAGAAAGAGGCATGGCAAGTTTTTTGAAGTTGTAATTCTTTGTCATAACTTTTTAGAAGATGAAGACATAAAAAAAAACATTTTCACAATTTTTTTACATATTGTCACTAGTGCAGTACAGCTTCATCATATAACTATTGTGGTGATCAGGGACACTGACTGGGGACAGTACGGAAAAAAAATATATATATTTTTTAGTTTTTTTAATTATTTTTTTCTTTAACACACTGTGACCAGAGCAATAAAATGTTACCTTAGTAATATTGTACTACTCTGGTAAGGTGATCAGGATTTTCTTTTTTGAGACATTATGATTGCTTATAGCAGTTAATTTCATTGCAACAAGCAAGCATTTTACTGAATGAAATTGATTCATTCAGTTTGTTTTGTTTTGGTTGGCTGTGGTTGGCCACATGCACACTGATTAGTCATCAGCTGTGTCCAATGAACACAGCCGGTGACAGATTTGTGCTGTGGCGTGGCCACATGCGAGGCGCGATTCAGAAGGACATCATACGACTACTGTTGACATTGTTTTGAGTTCACTTAAGGACTGTCACCAAGCCTCCTATACTGCCTATCCCAAAATGTTGAAGTCATTTAACCAGAGGGGAACATTCTGTAAACAAATAAATGCTTCATTAAAGTCACATTTCTGAAATTCTGGTCTGGGTGACATATGTTACATATATACTTGCTTTTCAGGTATATCTTTGTGAGAAAAATACCTGAAATATTAAGGTCTGGAAAAGATCACCTTCCAGTGAAGTGAATGTGCAAATCATCAATTTCCAAGTACAATTGCAATCTATATTTGGTGCTTTGTTTGTAATATTACACCTCCGCTTCTTGGAAATCTGTTTCTTGGGGGTCAGGAGACAAGGTGTAGTCCTGTCTGCCAGTTCTCTTGGGATCACCTCTGCAGCTTACTTCTTTTCCCAGGTCACTTGATTGACAGTTGAGATGGGAGAGAGGAGAAGGGGCCTTCGGGCCATCAGCTGCCAGAAATTAGCCCCACTCACCAGAACCTGTAAGAAGACAGAGTGCAACACAAAAGGGAAGAGGTTATACAAACAGTTGGGGAGATCTAAATAGACAGGGGTTGGGAGACAGGGAAGCAGACCCAGAGAATGGATGGACAGCCTGTTTTGAATAAGTCAGAGAGAGGCTAACGTTCAGCACAGCCTACTACCTGCAGAAGCATATAGCAGCCTGCAGCTTCTGTGCCATGAAAACTATGAACTACTTGCAAGCCCGGTGGAAACTATTCTGTACAAGTTAAAGCAGGCAAGGGGAAAAAAAAAATAGACCCTGCAATGGAAAATATCCACCCCTGCTGCCCACAACAACCACTTTTTTTGACCTTTCTTGACATTTAGACCAGGCTGCACCTGCACTGTTAGAGATGGACTAACCAACCACTCTCCCATCTTCATCCTGAATCTTATTCATCTTTAACTAGCTTGCAGGAGAAACCAAAAGAAGAAAGATGGTATCTAGGTGGAAACTCATTGGACATTAGATTGGTAAATGTTTTGAGTGTTGAACTTTGCCTACACTTGGGAAACTACTGCATCTGGAAGAGCTTTATTTAAATACTTACAAACCGGACTATTTCACCCCCTTCCTGCCCAGGTAATTTTACATTTTGCAGTGCTGTCACACTTTAAATGAAAATTGCTCAGTCATGCAACACTCTACTCAAGTGAATTTTATATAATTTTTTGAGAGATAGAGTTTTCTTTTGGTGATATTTAATAGCCACTGGGTTTTTAATTTTTTTACTATATGGAGAATATATATGGAGAAAAAGCAGCTGCTTCTGATTATAATGTGGATATTTCATGGCACATGTCACTTTTTCCTGTTTTTATTACGGATGCCAAGGAACCACTTTTGGACACGACACTTGTCACTTTATTGCACATTTACATTATGTTTTTTGCATAGAGATGTATTTTGATTGATTGCACAGTTTATTAATTTATTTGCAATTCGGTATTAGATGCACATATATATTGTGAGTTGATTTAAATATTAATTCGTTTTTTACATTAATTTTATAAAATTAGCTTCCTTTCACATTTAATATATTGAGCAGAGATGTGTCACTGTATTAGCACATTAAATGCAGGTGTATTTACAGGGGCACACACCAGAAATAAGCATCTTGGTAGGCAAGGCAACAGACCACAAACCCAATACTGCCCAGGATGATCATTGTAGGGATATTTCCCTTAGACTGCCTCTCTTGTCAGTGCCTTGAAATGCATAGCAGTTCCTTTAGGGCTATAGAGGGCTTGTCACTCTTAAAGTAAACAAGTTGCCTCCCTTCCTCTTGATAAGTGGTGCTGGTGTTGAGAGCTAGAGAGATTTGCAAACCATTATGCCCATGCACACTTTTTTAGGCTAGAATATACCTGCCTGACCCTCACCATAATGACCATGGCTGGTCTCTCTAGGTAAGCTCATTGTTCCTGAATTATTGAGCTGAAGGACTGAAGTCATAATAAATACCTGGAAGTACTGGCTAGGTCCCAAGCATTAATACATTATTAGTTGCAATCCACACAACCATCCGCAGATCATTGAATGGTCAATGCCTCACTCACAACTGCGATCCGCAATCAGTCGCAGTGTCAAGGGCCATCACATGATCAACAGCAAATGGACCCCTGAGCAAGGTCTGAAGCACATCATACAGACTATAAAAGAAAGTGATCTTGCGCAAAGGTATAAAGCACACACCTAAAATTGGATAAAATAAGTATGGTATGTTGTATCATGAATAACGAGCATAAATATGTGATAAAAAGTTATAAATAAATCAATCAAGCGAATAACTGGGCAAAAAACAACCAGGAGAAATTCATATAAAAATCAGGGTGAATAAATAAATATATGAATGAGTCCGTGTGTTGATAAAAAATAATGTTAAAGGTATCTTTATAAAGTCTCTAAATGGATATTTCTCAAATAGATAACTCCTTGTAATTATCCTTATATTTGAGAAACATCCATTTAGAGACTTTATAAAGATACCTTTAACATTATTTTTTACCAGTTAAAGGATCAACACACGAACTCATTCATATATTTATTTATTCACCCTGATTTTTATATGAACTTCTCCCGGTTTGTATATTGCCCAGTTATTCGCTTGATTGATTTATTTATCACTTTTTATCACATATTTATGTTTGTTATTCATTATACAACATACCATACTTATTTTTAAGTGTGTGCTTTATACTTTTGCACAAGATCACTTTCTTTTATATTCATTATTTTGTGTTGTGTGAACACTATTAGTTTTTGCTGCTGGTTTCATTTTCATGGCACTAGGTTGGCACTGAAATTGCACTTTATGGTTATTTTCACCTTTCTACTATCTTTGTTATATTTATTTGTTTGATATTTATGCATTAGAATACGTAGTAGCGCGAAGGCACCTGTTTTACATCATACAGAAGTCATTACAGATTGATAAAGCAGAGCACTAACACTTACTCAGGGATTAGAACTAACATCTCAATGTATAGCAGTCAATAAACGCATAGAAGTCATTAGCACTAAAGAGTTCATATATCACAGGCAAAGCAATGAATAGACTTTAGATAATTAGCACTAGTAAGTTAACCTACATAAGGCAAATGTACTGCAAAGGTTAATACAACAAACTAAGCATTAAATCATTCATACACACTAAGTCAAGCCTGCAGAGCCAGGCATTGCTGAGGTAATAGGAAAGGCTCAACTCTGCAACAGTAAACACCTGTACCATCAGCCCATGCTTTCTCAACAGTGTAAGATAACAGTATATACTTGTAGGCAACTCAGTATAACAGCAGCTGAATACTATTGTCGTATGCACCATGTGGTGCACCTTACCACCTGAACATATATTTTACTTTTAAGGCCTCACATGCACACGAGATGCTGTTAAAAGCGTGTTCAGAGGCATTTGGACACTTTTTTCAACTGCACCTGAACGCATGCAATATTATCCTATGTGTCTATGTACACAGTCTCGTTTTTTCACGTTTTTATGCAGTTGCGTTTAACCTCGTTTTTTCCAGAAGCAAAAAAAATGCGTTCAGATACTTTGCTTTTCCACTTTTCAGACGCAAAACACAGCTAGGCACCTGCGTTTAGCCACGTTTGCGTTTATAAACCTTTTTCTGTGTCTGTGAGTACATTTCAGGAAGGGAGTACTACTTGGTATTATGACCCTTGCACTCCGTTACATGCTACTAACCTCTGAACTCATACATTACTTACACATGACCCTTGAACTGTAAATGTAAGTGAATGCCAAGTTTTTCACTAAAGCTAAAACAAAAAAAAATGTGGAATAAGTTTGTATTTGAAGGGACATTTGTATTATACATTTGTATTATATTTTTTTCAAATCTTCAAATAGGTTTGTTGGTTATCATATTAAAGAAAGCCTTAGCATCCTGGTAAGTTGTAGAAAGTAATTTTAGTAATAATGGAATTTACCTTCTTTTCCTCTGTATACTTTTTTCCAACTGGACTGCCCATTAAGGGTTGGTGTGAAGGTATGCTTTCATAATCTATATACACAATACTCTGTGTTTATGATGCTCTCTATTTTAAGTCTTATAAAGCTGCTAAACACGCTGCTGTAATCCCACCAAGGGGAAATAGTACAAATATAAAGAATAAAGTGGTGTAGTGCTACAATTGCCAATTTAAACAAGCTACTAGCAGGCTTCAAATTTTCTTGAAGCTTGTTGAAAGCTTGCTAGCAGCATGTTTAAAGTGACAATCACCACTCCCATTAGGACCTCGGTTCAACATTTACATTAGTTAATTATTATCAGAGAGCTGGCATCTGCTGCTGTCCTAACAACTATGACCCCCCCCCCCCCCTCCAATTCAGCTGTCAGCAGGGTACACCCATCTGAATGTGAATTAATGGGCCAGATATAGATGGATGACACCACTGATCAAATATGGACATGCCCATATTTGCTCAATAATATTGCTTATTTGGTAAATTTCATCAGCCACCATCCCCACCTCTTTGTTTGGATTTCAGCCATTTGTTATGATTTATGAGGATCTACATTGCTGGATGACATGATTGAAATTGGGTGTACAATATAGGACTATTTGGTGTTTTTTTTTCTTTTTTATAAAGGACTTGTTAAACCCCCATGTGTCTTTAATGTTGATTTACATTTCTTTTGTGAATGAGTAGAGGTACTATGACCCCTTACTCAGTCACATGGGAGGGTTTCGGATTTCTGGGCACCCTCTTATTTTAATGGGAGATTCCAAATTACAATGAATCACCCACCCACAGACCCCCACAATCATCACAGAGCTCACGTCATAGTCAAGAGGCACACAGATGATCTGAGCAGCTCTGAGTCTTGTGGTCCTTGTAATGGCTAATTACAGCAATCCCAACTGATTACATTGGGGAGCCTGCCCCTTCCTCCTCTGCCACCAATCTTATTGATTCTCTTCCTCCTTCTTCCAGCACCTTCTCCTGTGATTCTGTAGGTAAACATGCTCCCACTGACTATCAAAAAAGGATGTAACACTGAGCAGCAAGGAGTGCACACTGTGACCACCACGGAGAAGCAAGGATGCATATACTGTAAACCATAAAGGGGCACATTGACCTCTGATGTTATGGGACAAACCCCAATGACCACTAGTGTTATGGGGTAATCACCACTGATCACCAACATTTCTGGGGGCACATACTATTGACCAACAACATTTAAAGGGGCACTCATCACCAACCACCACATTAACGGGGCACTAACTCCTGACTGCTAAAATCTGCAAGCTCTTTTGTGTAATACATAGTCCTGACCACGTCACTCTTACTGCTGCATGCCATGTTCTAAGCTAAATAATTTGAGGGGCATTTTATAGCCTCAGGAAATGTGATACATCATTTTTTAATGTTAGGTCTTTTTTCATTTTTTATATAGTAAAAATTAAAAACGCAGTGGTTATAAAAAAAAATACCATAAAAAAGTTCTGTCTCAAAAACTTGAATTCAATTATTAAAGGTACGGAGTATGTCCAAGTAATGTCAATCAAACAAAAAAATATTAAAACTGGCCTGCTAAAAAAAAGGGATAAATACAGGGGAGTATTCAAATGGTTAAAGATAAATCAAATCACAAATCTTCTAGTTGACTCAAAATTCAGAAAATAAATCACACCAATCACTTTTTAGTAATCTTGGCAGATCTGTTTTAAGTCTTAATAAACAGCAAATGTGCACACATATGCTGTAAACATACTTGTGACTCACACGCAAAATGCATTTGTTGTTTACTTAAAAACCTAGCTACTGGCAGATTTATTGAAGCAAAGAGCAATGTGGTAATGTTGTAACTCATAGAAAACCAGAGCACTTCAACAATAGAATGTTTGTTGTTCCTTTTGATAGAAATGTTTAAAAGAGAAATTGTATTGCTATAGGCTACTGCACATTGAACTGCCATATTAAATAAGTGTAGACATTATAATAAAAAATAAGCAAAAATATTCGCCATGCAGACTGCACACACTTTTATCAACGTGACCAGCCAGCAGGTTATACTATGCAGATTGAATATACGATTAAGATGAAAGTGACAATTACCTATTGTACTGCTAATTTGTTTCCCCATTTGTTAATAAAGGACTCTGAAGTTCTCTTGACATCTGTATGCCTTACCCTGTGACCTATATACACTTACATAGGTGTATGTGCATATATCTGTACCACTACACCTTACCATAACCGGTAACCCTCTCCAAACCCCCATAAACACAACGGGACTATGTTATGGATTAAATGGCCGTCAGGCCTAAACTTTTTTATTAAATAAATATATTTTCTTTTAAAATAGATTTAATAAACTTTGTTACTATAAACATTCCCAGCCTTTCAAAGGGTCATGGGTACATATCAACATACTGGTCACTGCTAACAACTCCAACTTTAACCTCTTGACCTCCAGATGGCAACCCCTGTCTCTGAGGCTATAACCAACTGTAACAGTGACCTACCCTTATTCAACTTTTCGAGGTTAACCCCTCGTACATAAAACCACTCCCATCCCATGGATGGGTACAACAGGTTTTACCTGTACTTGACTTCCTCTTCTGAAATCCCCAAGAACCGCCAACCGCCTCTTACCCTTACACCACTTGCCCCTAAATCCCCCTTCCCCGCTCCTCGAATGACCACGTTGTGCGGCGCTCTCGCGTCAGAGCGCCGTGACTCCGCCCACCGGCTCCGCCCACCCCTCGCCTTAAAGCGGCGCTTCTTCTAAAGACGGCGACTGTGCAGTCAAGCACATGTCATGCCGTCCCTCCGCCTACCCCCCTTTGGCTGTGGGCTCCGGGACTCACTTTCACCTCTGAACTTCCAGGAGTGTTGGAGACTTTCTCAACCAGAAAGCAGCAGCTGCTCTGAAACCCCCTTCTGGTTCCCTCTGGTATTGACATCACCAGGGGCTACTGTCTCTGTAATCTGTAGATATATAGGTTAGCTATGAATACCCAATTAGTAGTCACGAAACAGGGTCCACTATCAAGTCATTGGGAATTGATAGTTAGGGGAATAACAATGGCAAAAAAATCATTACAGTTGATTAACAAATGCTTCTGCAGAAGCCCATAAGGAATAAAAAGGAACAGCCTTTGATGAATGAAAAAAAGTGTAGGATATCCCACGCTACCTTGTAGGTATTGATATTGTCATTTTGATTATTGGTATTGATATTATCAGATTGTAAAATTGAGACAGGACTGTGTTTTTCTCAGTGGACAACATTTGTAAGATGACAACCAACCCCCCCTCTCCCTGTAGATTGTAGAAGACATGTCTTTGACAGCCAGACCAAGGCTGAGGAGCAGCCTGGATGATGTAGAGTGTCATGCAGCCTGAACGAAGAGTTTCTGCTATGGTTATAGGACTATAGGAGTCTTGTGAGCTACATTTCCCATCGAAAGACAAAATAACAGAAAATGTAACATTAGAGTTGGGCTTTGATTTTATGCTTCTAGGCTATAACATAGGGACACTCATATTTTTTCAAGAATTACTTCATTTTAATTAAATAAGTATAATAAAATTACTATTAATATACAGTGCCTTGAAAAAGGATTCATACCACTTTACATTTTCCACATTTTGTCATGTTACAACCAAAAATGTAAATGTATTTTATTGGGATTTTATGTGATAGACCAACACAAAGTGGCACATAATTGTGAAGTGGAAGAAAAATTATAAATGTTTTTCAAAATTATTTACAAATAAATATCTATTAAAGTGTGGTGTGCATTTGTATTCAGCCCCAACCCCCCCCCTCCCCCATGTAAATACTTTGTAGAACCGCCTTTTACTGCAATTACAGCTGAAAGTCTTTTTGGGTATATCTCTACCAGCTTTGCTCATTCAGAGTGAATTCATCTTCATTCATTCAGAGTTGATTTCATCTGGAAGAATTTTTTTGATGTAGGTTATATGGGCACAATTAACACACAAAGACCAATTTTTACACACCTGTTTGACGGGTGCATATCATTTAAATTTTTGACAGCAAGGCCAATTCTTGCTTTCATGAAGATTACCTATATAGGGTTACGGTGTGGAGGTGCCACCCTTGAAATTTTCCACATTTCGTCATGTTGCAACCAAAAATGTATTTTATTGGGATTTTATGTGATAGACCAACACAAAGTGGCACATAATTGTGAAGTGGAAGAAAAATTATAAATGTTTTTCAAAATTTGTTACAAATAAATATATGAAAAGTGTGGCGTGCATTTGTATTCAGCCCCCTTTACTGTGATACCCCTAACTAAAATCTAGTGGGACCAATTGCCTTCAGAATTCACCTAATTAGTAAATAGAGTCTACCTGTGTGTACCTTAATCTCAGTATAAATACAGCTGTTCTGTGAAGCCCTTAGAGAACTTTAGTGAACAAACAGCATCATGAAGGCCAAGGAACATACCAGACAGGTCAGGGATAAAGTTGTGGAGAAGTTTAAAACAGGGTTAGGTTATAAAGAAAATATCCCAAGCTTTGAAAAGCTCATTGAGCACTATTCAATCCATCATCCGGAAATGGAAAGAGTATGGCACAACTGCAAACCTACCAAGACATGGCCATCCACCTAAACTGACAGGCCGGGCAAGGAGAGCAACAATCAGAGAGGCTGCCAAGAGGCCCATGGTAACTCTGGAGGAGCTGCAGAGATCCACAGCTCAGGTGGGAGAATCTGTCCACAGGACAACTATAAGTCGTGAACTCCACAAATCTGGCCTTTATGGAAGAGTGGCAAGAAGAAAGCCATTGATGAAAGAAAGACATAAGAAGTCCCATTTCCAGTTTGCAAGAAGCCATACGGGGACACAGCAAACATGTGGAAGAAGGTGCTGCGGTCAGATGAGACCAAAATTGAACTTTTAGCCTAAAATCAAAAGGCTATGTGTGTCAGAAAACTAACACTGCACATCACCCCGAACACACCATGCCCACCATGAAACACATGGTGGTGGCAGCATCATATTGTGGAGATGATTTTCTTCAGCAGGGACAGGGAAGCTGGTCAGAGTTGACAGGAAGATGAATGGAGCCAAATACAGGGCAATCTTAGAAGAAAACCTGTTGAAAACATACAGCCAGAGTTACAATGGAATGGTTTAGATCAAAGCATATTCATGTGTTAGAGTGGCCTAATCAAAATCCAGACCTAAATCCAATTGAGAATCTGTGGCAAAACTTTAAAATTGCTGTCCACAGACGCTCTCCATCCAATCTGACAGAGCTTGAGCTATTTTGCAACACAGAATAGGCAAAAATGTCACTCTCTAAATGTGCAAAGCTGGTAGAGATATGCCCAAAAAGATTTGCAGCTGTAATTGTAGTGAAAGGTGGTTCTACAAAAACTCAGGGGGGCTGAATATAAATGCACACCACACTTTTCAGATATTTATTTGTAAAAGATGTTTAAAATAATTTATCATTTTCTTTCCACTTCACAATTATGTGCTAGTTTGTGTTGGTCTATCACATAAAATCCCAATAAAATACATTTACGTTTTTGGTTGTAACCTGACAAAATGTGGAGAATTTCAAGGGGTATGAATACTTTGTCCAGGCACTGTATTTGCATGTTCCTAATATCTAATTGTATGTATGTAACCACCTGCCTACAGGGCACTTACACCCCCTTCCTGCCCAAGCCATTTTTCAGCTTTCAGCGCTATTGCACTTTAAATAACAATTGCGCGGTCGTACTACATTGTACCCAAACAATTGTTTTATCCTTTTATTCACACAAATAGAGCTTTCTTTTGGTGGTATTTAATCACTGCTGGGTCTTTTATTTGTTACAAAAAAAAAAAAGACCAAACATTTTGGAAAAAAAAAGGTTTTTACTTTTTTCTGTCTGTAAATTTTGTAACTAAATAATTTTTCTCCTTCACTGATGTGCACTGATGGGCACTGATAGGCTGAACTGGTGGGCATTGATGAGGTGGCACTTATGGGCACTGATTTAGTGGCACTGATGAGGAGGCACTAATATGCCGCATTTATGGGCACTGATAGGTGGCACTGATATGTGGCACTGATAGGTGGCACTGATGAGCACTGATGGCCACTGTTATGCAGCACTGGTGGGCTCTGATAGGTGGCACGTATAGGCGGTACTGATGGGCATTGATGGGTGGCACTGATGGGGAAAAATTATGGGCATTACTAATGGGCATTGATCGACAGCAGTGATGGGTATTGATGGGCAGCACTTATAGGCTGCGATGATTGCCAGCACTGACTGACATCGCTAATGGGCACTGATTGGTGGCACTTGTGGGCACTGATTGCTGCCATTGGTGGGCACTGATTGCTGGCATTTGTGGGCAATGGTGGGCATTGATTGGTGACACTATATTTCTATATTGTAATCAGGGCACTGATGATCAGTGCTTGATTACATTCCTATATGTCCCCCTGCGTGGAGATGCCACTGATCGTCTCTCCTCACCACACACTCTGTCAGTGTGAGGCGAGGAGAGCCGATTACCGGCATCTCCGTGTTTACACAGCCAATCACATGGTTAAAGAGTGGTCGTTCTGGGACGCCGTCATATGACGTCTTCCCAGAACGAGAGCCGCACCATCCCACCGCCATTTGACGGTGGGTGGGCGGCAAGCAGTTGATGAAGATTTTTCTTTTTCAATTAAGCGATTCTGTAACTTTAACCACTTGACACCTGGAAGGTTTTACCTCCTTCATGACCAGGCCATTTTTTTCTATTCAGCACTGTGCTAGTTTAACCACTTCAGCCCCAGAAGGATTTACACCCTTAATGACCAGGCCCTTTTTTGTGATACAGCACTGCGTCAGTTTAAGGCCCCATGCACACGAGACGCAGATGCAAACTCTGCTGAACGCGTGTTTTAAAAAGCAGAAACCTGCGTTTAAAAACGCGCGTTTGGCTGTGTTTTCATGCCGCGTTTAGACGCGTTTAGACGCATTTAGACGCGTTTGCGTCTATAAGCATTTGTAAAGATAACATCATACAGACCCTCCCCAAGCTCAGAAAGCATGTATTATTAACAATTTCTGCCATTCTGATCAGAGTGAGCAGCAGAGAGAGCAGTTGTACACTTGCATTTGCCTCTCTTTCTGTTTTTTTTTTTTTTTTTTTAAATGGATCCCATATTGATTATATGTCAGGAAATGCTCCTGATGTTCTCTTCATGAGGCAGCAATGTCATCGCAAATGTGTATGAGAGGTCCAGAATCAGAGCTTGTCGATATTGGACCCATCCGTTGATGGCACAGCGAATGTCCGTTGGATATTTCACAAACATGTATGCATTTCACAAACATGTATACATCAGTGAGTATATATGCTCTATGAACTATCTAAACTAATTACGACATTTTAAACAATTTTTTCTAGTATTTTTTATGGTTTACCATCATATTTCTGAGTTTTCTGGTCAAAAAAATTGGGTTCCTTTAAAAAGGCTTATAAACGCAAACGCGGCTAAACGCAGGTGCCTGCGTTTAGACGCGTTTAGACGCGTTTAGACGCGTTTTGCGTCTGAAACGTGGAAAAGCAAAGTGTCTGAACGCATTTTTTTGCTTCTGGAAAAACGAGGTTAAACGCAACTGCATAAAAACGGAAAAAAACTAGACTGTGTGCATGGACACATAGGATAACATTGCATGCGTTCAGGTGCAGTTGAAAAAAGTGTCCAACTGCCTCTGAACGCGCGTTTAACTGCGTCTCGTGTGCATGAGGCCTAACTGACAATTGCATGCTGTACCCAAACAAAATTGATGTCCTTATTTTCTCACAAATAGAGCTTTCTTTTGGTGGTATTTGATCATCTTTGCGGTATTAATTTTTTGCGCTATAAAGAAAAAAAGAACAATATTTTTTAATTTTTGCTATAATAAATATCCCCCCAGAAAATGTAAAAAATAAATGTCTTCCTCAGTTTAGACCAATATGTATCCTACTACATATTTTTGGTAAAAAAAAATTGCAATAAGCGTATATTGATTGGTTTGCGCAAAAGTTATAGTGTCTACAAAATAGGGGATAGATTTATGGCATGTTTATTTTATTTTTTTATCTTTTTGGTGGTGATTAGCAATTTTAAGCAGGACTGTGACATTGTGGTAGACAGATCGGACACTTTTGACACTTTTTTGGGACCAGTGACATTTATACAGCGATCAGTGCTATAATAATTCACTGATTACTGTATAAATGACACTGGCAGGGAAAGGGTTAACACTAGGGAGCGATCAAGGGGTTAAGTGTGTCCTGGGGAGGTGTTTCTAACTGTGGGTTGAGTGGACTGACAGGTGGTGGCGGTGGCTGGTCAGCAAGTGGTTAACTGGCAATTGCTTGGCCATGCAACACTGTATCCAAAGGAAATGTATATAATTTTTTTTTACATAAATAGAGCTTTCTTTTGGTTGTATTTTTATCTTTTGCCATATAAAATAAACAAGACAGACAATTCTAAAGGAAAAAAAACAATAGTTTCTACTTTCTGTTAAAAAATATTTCCCCAAAAAATCTAATTTCTTTATAAATGTATTTCATTTAATCATTTCAGCTCTGGCAGGTTTACCCCCCTTTATGCCCAGGCCATTTTTTTGCGATAGGGCACTGCCTCACTTTTCCTGACAATTGCACGGTCGTGCAACACTGTACTCATATAAAATTTACGTCCCTTTTTTCCCCACAAATAGAGCGTATTGGTATTTGATCACCTCTGCTGTTTTTATTTTTTGCGCTATAAAAAACACTTTAAACACTTTTGAAAAAAAGACAATATTTTTTACTTTCTGCTGTAAAACACATCCAATAAAAAAATTTAAATCTAATTTCTTCATAAATTTAGGCTAAAATGTATTCTGCTACATATTTTTGGCAAAAAGAAAATCCCAATAAACTTATATTGATTGGTTTGCACAAAAGTTATAGGTTCGGGGGTTACTTGGGGGCAAAACCGAATTACCCCACCCCCATGTCTAGCTCTCATTGGGTAAGTGTCATTATGGGGCGGGATCACCCGGTTACATGACTGGATAACCCCCCCCCCCCCATATTTATATGTCATTCAGGAATGACACTTTCCAAACGAGAGGTAGATATGGGGCGGAGTCATTCGAATACATTACATGGTATGTTTACCTGTCATTCGGCTGTGTCACTGGACTGGAACAGTTGTGTTTGGCGGGCGACATCAGTGCTGCCTATGAGTGCCCATCAGTGCCGCATACCAGTGCCACCTATCAGTGCCCCTCAATGCCGACTGTCATCACTCATCCCCCCCACCTTTCCTGGCCTTCTGGTAATTTAGTTTACATTGGTAGTCTTTGGTTGTTAAGGACACGGTGGCTGGCTTCTTGGCTCGCTCCTTAACAACCAGCTATTCTTTACAAACAAATTCGGATTGGTCAATTATTTTTCGACTAATCCGAATTTGAAGCGTTCTGGAAATTTGGAAAAAAATTTGGAACAAAACAAAACTAAACAAAACCAAATGAATTCTGAAACGAATCAATGAAACAAAATTAGTAACATAACAAATCTATCCAAAATGAAACTAAACAAAGTTTTCCGCTCTGCACACGTCTACCCACCGGTGCCTCTCTGTGCTCTTCTATGCAATCAGGGAGCCCAGTATCTGATCCAGCGGTGTCGCTGGGTTACCGTAGCGCTGGGCGAGGACCAGAAGGCCCCCAGCCACCCACCAATCTCTATGGTCTAGGAGGCTGGAAAGGACATCATTACGTTAGGTTAGGGCAGATGTAAACACTGCTTTTTTTTTTTAAAGCATGAGATCAATTTTATGGACCTTGTGCATTTGCAGGGTAGAAGGAGAGATCTGGTATGGAGACCCCAGATGTCTCCATAAAGAGGACCTCTCATGCCTTATTTCTATCACAAGGAATGTTCACATACAAAAAAAAAAAATGAAAGAGACTGTGTAAAAATAAATTAACCAACCATTCAGCCCCGGAAGATTTGGCTGCTCAATGACCAGGCCATTTTTTGCGATTCGGCACTGCATCGGTTTAACTGACAACAAAATTCATGTCAAAATTGATTTTCCCCACAAATAGAGCTTTCTTTTGGTGGTACTTTATCGCCTCTGCGGTCTTTATTTTTTGCGCTACAAACAAAAGAAGAGCGTCAACTTTGAAAAAAAACAATATCCTTTACTTTCTGCTATAATAAATATCGGTGTTCATACTTAGTATGAAAACACGATCTGTCTCTTCTCCCCTGAAAGAACCGGGATCTGTGTGTTTACACACACAGATTCTGGTTCTGGCTCTGTCACGAGTGATTACGGGAGCCCGGTGGTCATCCCACCCGCTGGCCCCTGGCATCGGGGTTGCGCACCCCTAGTGGTCAAAAGGTGAAGCGGCGTAAGATAACATTGTTTCGCCCAGTCCAGAAATTTAAATGGGAAGGGGGGAGATATCACCGCTCCAGGAAAACAAACAGATAATAAACCTCTCTCTCTGTACGGAAGTCGAAGGTGCTGGCAATTGCTAGTAGCAATAAACAGGAACTTATTCTGGACAGCCGCAAACTTGAAAAGTAGCCTTTTTTTATTTATCTTTATTATTGGTCTCGCTATAATGTTTGCTGTAATACCTCACATGTGTAAAAAAGAGCTGACGTTTCGCACTAACAGTAGTGCTTATTCATAGCTATGAATAAGCACGACTGTTAGTACAAAACGTCAGCTCTTTTGTCTGCTGTGATTTCCAGCTTTGATTTTGAACTAAAAAAAAAAAAAAAAAGGCTACTTTGCAAGTGTGCTGCTGTCCAGAACAGTTCCTGTTTATTGTTTCGCCCAGCCATGCCATCCTGCCGCAGTAAACCTGCAGAGGCTGGTCGGCAAGCCGTTAATAAAATAAATAATAAAACTTTTTTTAACGCACCCCTGTCCCCCCATGCTCACACGCAGAAGCGAATAGGTAGCGCACATGTAAATGGTGTTCGCACCACACATGAGGTATTACAGCAAACATTATAGCGAGACCAATAATTATGGCACTAGACCTCCTCTGTAACTCTAAACTGGTAACCTGTAAACATTTTTAAAGGAAATTCTTAAGTATTGTAGTTTGTCACCATTCAATGAGCGTGCACAATTTTAAAGCAAGCCTTGTTAGGTATCTATTTACTCAGTGTAACATCATCTTTTATATTTTAACAAAAATTGGATTATATAATGTGGGGGGGGGGGAGGTTGCATTAAAATTCTTTAAAGTGTATTTTTTCCAACATAATTGTGTATGAAAAACCATTGCGCAAATTTAGTGTGATATAAAAAATTGCAATGATTGGGGGGCGGAGTTTGGCGGCGTCCAAGATGGCCGAGATCTAGAGGAGCTCCATCCACAGCGGGACACAAATGGCCTAAAACAAGACCATCAATCCCCATCGAGAGGTCACACAGCAGCGTTCTAGCTCCCTGAACACCCCAGAGCAGGACCCGAGCATGACCAGGTGGAAAAACGGGACGACCCGTCCACAGAAGCTGACGGAGTTCTTCCCGCCGGGGCCTAGGCAAAATGGCGCAGGAGCATCTGCCTCACAGGCCGCAAAGCACACACTGCCGCTGTTTCCAGAGAACAAAGCACACAAACGGAGGACCCCACAGAGGGGCTCCATGTCACCACCGGTCACACTAACATCAGGCAGCCCTAAAAGGCAAGAGTGAGGATGGAGGCAGCCGAAGGAGACATAGGAGGTGAGCTCTGCACATGATTCTGGGGATGACACCAGGGAACTGCCTGAATCCATAGACCATTTCCCCACAAACAATCAACCAGTTATAGACACTGTTTTAAAAGAAATGTTGGTGTCCCTAAGAAGCTCCTTACACTCAGACATGGTCTCCTGTATGCATTCCCTAAGAAAAGATAAACACGCAGTGACAGAAAGAGTGACTCATGTAGAGAATAAAATGGGACAGTTTGCCGCCACTATTAACGCACTGGTGGATGCAAATGAAGACAACGAAAATTACATAGAAAGCGCCAGGGCCTAAATGGCGGATATGGAAGACAGGGCCAGGAGGAACAACGTTAAAATATGCGGGATACTGGAATCGGTCCTGCAACATGGTCCTGCCAGACATGACCGCCCTGGACTTCACAGTGGACAGGATCCACCGTCTTCCTAAGCCAGCCCACCTCCCAGCTAGTGTGCCCAGAGACGTGATCCTGAGACTACACTTTTATCATACCAAAGAAAAACTGATGCAAGTTTACCGCCAGAGAGTACTCGTCCCTCCACCTTGCGCAGAGCTGCAAATATTCACAGACCTATCTCAGTACA
This sequence comes from Lithobates sylvaticus, assembly GCA_028564925.1. Taxonomy (NCBI): domain Eukaryota; kingdom Metazoa; phylum Chordata; class Amphibia; order Anura; family Ranidae; genus Lithobates; species Lithobates sylvaticus. The sequence continues at coordinate 205,488,287 of CM053028.1, forward strand.
CCCTCCAAAAGCGCAGGAATTTAAACACCATTACAAAAGCTCTTAGGAACAACAAACTGAGCTACAAATGGGGTTTTCCTACCAAGCTTATCGTCACAAAGGATGGCAAAGATTACACAATAGACTCTATGGACAAAAGCCTGGCCCTATTGGAATCTTGGGGCATTATACCCGAAAAAGAAGCCTCACCTATAAATACCTTCAACAACAATGCCCAGGAATTGGGCTGGCGCACTGTAAATCCTAAGAATGCTCGCACTCACAAGTGATATGGGTCGGTCAAATTTATTTTATTTTATATAATTTATTTTAAATACGAATACCTGCTGTGAGGAGACTCACATATCTGTTGACCGGTTCTCCTAGTTGTTGGTCAGCGAGACCACCTTTCTCCCTGCTGCACTTTAAGCGGCCTTGGGCCGCACTCACTCCTTTCTATCCAGGTTGGGCTATTAGCCCTAGTTATGTCCTTCTTGTGTTTGTCAAATGACTTATCTATTTTTTTTCCTAGTCAAGAACGTTACTGCTCCCACCAGATGTTCCAGAAGTTTCTTCCGCAGACCACCACAATTGCTGCTATAAGAAGTACGAGAGCCCAGGAACCACCAAAAGTAAGTGCCACACTACCCACCCGCGTCACCAACCACCCTCTAGACACCCACAATGGCCGTTAAAATACTGACTATTAATGCCAGGGGTCTCAACCACCCGGCAAAGAGGAGATCATTGTGGAGAGAGGCTATTCAAACCAAATGTGATGTAGTGTGTGCACAAGAAACTCATTTTGGGGGGCGTGGCTTGGCCGAGCTAGGAGATGGCTGCCTGATTACCTTCCTCCCGCCGTTGCCTCTCCTCATCTAGCCTTACCGGAGACTTTCACCGAGTAATTTAGAGCTGAATTATGGGGACTGCCTCCCGCCACACTTTGGCCTCCAGATCCCGCTCTCCCCGCAAAAATCCGGGTGATGGGAGCCAAAATATACCAGATATGTTCCGCGCTCAGAGGAACAATATGGCAGCGTCCCGCCAGGCCACCTCAAGAACAACGGCCCCTCCAGTGCCTGAACCGCCGCTGTCTCAGCATACTTCACAGGCTTTGTCTCGGGACCGGGACTTCTCACAACCACCCCATATTAACATGCAGGACCTAAGGACCATAGCGGATGACATCAAGGGCACTTTGTTGGCTGCTATTGCAGATCTTAGCCTGGACATCCGAGCTCTCTCTGACAGAGTCATGGAAGTTGAGAAAACGTCCTCACAACATGACTCTGTCCTCCGTAAAGTTACAAGGAAGATAGATGTGCACACCCTGCAGCTGAGAGAGGCTCAACGCCACATTGAAGACATCGACAATCGCGGACGCCGCCATAACCTTAGGGTCCGCGGTATGCCGGAGACCATTTTACCTGACAACATGCCCGCAGAGGTAATGGCGCTGTTCAATGACATCCTGCACAGGCCTCGTGATACCCACATCGTGTTTGAACGCATTCACAGGGCACTGCGCCCTAGAGGAAGAGAGACTGACCCCCCGAGAGACATTATCTGTTGCTTGGTGGATTACAAAACCAAAGAGGAAATTCTGAGGCAAGCTAGAAGTGTCCCCCGTTTGCTGTACAATGACACACCAATTCAGATATTTCAGGACTTATTAGCTATTACTCTTCAGCACCGCCGGGACCTAAAACCTTTACTGGAGGTACTACGCACCCACAATATACAATATAGGTGGAAGTTCCCCTTTTGTTTATCGGCTACGCACCAAGGCCGGATGGCCTTGCTAAAAACGCCTGAAGATTTGCGCCCTTTTTGCCGTGCACTTGACATCCCCCTAGTGGATGTTCCGAACTGGTATGCTGAATTCCGCGTGTATCCGGCTAAGAGACCACCGCCACCTGAAGATCCGATGGACGTCCAAGACTCCCAGCAATCCAGGAGACGCTCCCCTTCGAGCTCAAGACGCTGCACTCCCAGACCTGCTGACCGGGGCTACTCCCCGACCCGATCTCCAGGGTCCCGGAGAACCCACAGGGACTATTGACGGCCATTTAAACAAATGAAACCGCGCTTACCAATAAGAAGAAAGAAAAAACAACATAAGCAGGCTGATATTCAAAGTGGGATACACACACTATGGCAATAATGGAAAATGGGGGAACAGCGCCAAGAAAAACAAAAAAGGAAAAATTAAATAAAAACTAATAATAACTCCAAATGGCTAAATATGACACAAGTGCACTAAAACCATATAAGAACCAACAATGAAGACAATAGTTCATAATGGGGTTAAAACCCTAAGTAGAGAGTTCATTGAAACCTCCAGGGGGTATATAGATGTATTAAACACATGAAATAGTCTTTATCCAAAAAGCTTTAAAGGGATGCACCGTGATGAGCACTCAATAACGTGTGGTAAAAAACACAGGTCCTCCACTATGCAAATAATATGCCCTTACCAGAAGGCAGAGCAAATCAGGCTCTTAGTAGTGAATAATCCACAAGCAGCCGTTGATGGCCCTGTTGAACGATCGCCAGCACTAATGGAACGGATGTTCTCCTGTTAGGTGACTGGATGTTCAGGATATCCCACTATGAACGCTTCCCAGTACGAGGTGGCCGATGCAGGCTCAATGGGACCACATTCAAGGAAGGAAAGGAGAGCCACCCATAGTGAAATTCCGTATAATATTTTATTAAAAAACGAGTATTTAAAACTTACAGTTAGACTTGCTGAAGAGCACAATACAAATCCGCCGGCCGGTCGGATGCTGGAGCCCGTCCTCCTAAGCGTGGTGACGTCACTGCGCGCCTTCCCAGACTAGTTTCGACCCAGTGGTCGTCATCATTGACGGCCGTCTCCTCCCTCCGCTCATACGGCTGTGTGATCCGCAATACCGGTAATGTTGATCTTCCTTCTAAGCTGGCCTCTCCGCCCTGTTTTCGTTCCTGCCTCCGATGCAGATCTACCTTCTCTTTCACTGCTTGGACACTGCCTGCTGTCCCTTCCTTCACTACCAACATCGAGGTTGTTGCTCATTGCATTTGCTAGCTCCTCTCCAAGCAGATGCTCTGCTTCCCCTCTACTCACCCTCCTGATCATAGCTGTTATCGTTACTCCGGGACTGCCACTATATCTGCAGCTATGATATTGTTCTAAAATTATTACCTATAACCCCCTGATGCTTGTTTTTCATCTGATGTCATCACTGTTTTAGTTCCCCTTCTTCCCTATTCAGGTACAGGTCTGTTGGACTACCGTTCACCCACGTACATCTCTAGCATACCTGACTTTGCTTGCTGTTTCCCCCAGGTACTGTACTAAGCACCCACATTGTGCCACTAACGACCTGAAGGCTGGGTAATGTACTCCTAATAACAATCCTCTGTTACCACACTACTGGTCATAAATATTAACGTGGGTCTACTGTTTTGTAAGGCTGCATTTGCTATGACACTAAATAAGCTTCACTGTCAGGCTGTTTCAGGAGGGGAGACTTACATCTGTTAGGCATGTTGAGCAATGTTGTAGGTTTTATGCAATTTTTTTTTGTCCTCTTTTGCATGTCATGCACCCCCTCCTCTGATATGAGTAGGTCGATTGCTCCCCGCACCTTAACCCGACCATTCAGGGTTTTTCTACCTGCTCAGCTAGGGGTAGGTCCTTCTACTACTGCTCAACTATCGCACAGCGGCCACCCTCAACCGCTTACCTGACAACGCTTGTTTACGCACCTACTCTCACACTTCCCAGCTAGATCTTACCATATGATAGACATCTGAGCATGGTGCCTATTGACAACATGCTCAATATTGTTCTTTACCTCCTTAATACCCACCTACCCTAGTCGGCAGGATGCACGCCTTTTATTCCAGCCCTTACTGTGGCTCTCGATGGCATATTAGAAAATTGATACATATCTACCCAAATATTTATTCCCCATCCATGTGCTCGCTCCTAGGAGCCTTTCCTTCCAGCTACCAGTTCAGTGGTTATTGTGTTCAGAGTGTTGCACATCACCGCCCATGCAATAACTTGTGGAACACACGGCTGCAACCCCCTTTGTAGCTGTTTGCACCATATATCCCATCGGTTCTGGACCTTGTGCCACATTACTCAGGCATCTAATGCTGTGCCTCACCTGGCATCCTTTATAGTATACATAGTCACCTTTTTACTCAAGTTTCACGGTTTTAATGCTCTCTGGTACGTACTTCAGGGTGATCACCATAGTGATCTTTTAATGCCTGAATCTACCTGGCCAGGCCCTATCCCACCCATCAAATGAAACTGTTATCTGTTGGCTACACCGACTGGTCATGAACTGATATAGCCTGAAACTACTACTAAACACGGGTAGACTGAATGCGACTCCTGTCAGGACCACCTGTTGACCTTGGTGATACTACTATTAATCTGCAAGTCTAAGCCAGTTGTAAAGTATATGGTTTTAGGTAGTCCGACTGGAAGTAACGATTGCTCTGTGGCTCGGATAGTATACCGCTTCCAGAATCTACACTTTATATTATATCCAGTCATGCCCAAGCACTTCTTCAGTGGAATGTTTTACATCATACATTGCCTCTTTCAGGGGATACCCCATCCAACCATCCTCTGACGGTATAGGGGACATTAGCTATATATCTCTTATTGCAAGGGCTATGTATCCTTCACGATCAGATTTATACCCATGTAGTTTGAGCCTTACCCTCAGCTTATATACGAGTCAACAGTTTACTTGTCCTCTTACCTGATATGTCAATTGCTCTATCGGGCATTCGTATACAATTCATGATATATTCACTTAATCCCCTTGGTTGTTACGATCTGTAAAATGATTAGAGATAACTGTGGTTAACTTAACTGAATCTTATATCTCCTTCTCTACACTTTACTCGAGAGGTAACGGCAGTACCGCTATGAACTTTAATAAATTCCCTATTAGGTACTGGCCAACCCCCAGACGACGTTGTGGATTTTTTAGCATTACTATACTGTCCAATAAACATATTGCTCACACGTTGTACCTTTCTAGCCTACTTTAAGGTAGTCTAGGTCGCTTCATCATCTCCCTCCCCACCCTTAACCCCGCCCTCTGACTCCCCCACGCTGTGTTGCTGGCAACACTCTATTGGCCCTATTTTCTCTCTTTGCTCTACCTTTTAGTTCTTCTTTCACACAAGAAACATCTTATCTCACAGTTCAAGAGATAGCATGACGGATACGTTGCCTAACTCCACGGGTCCTTCGACCTCTTCCACTGACTCACATTTTCCTCAAATAAAATTCTGTTCACTAAATGTTCGGGGCCTCAATATTCCTGAGAAGAGGTCTCAAGTTCTGCACATGTTACATAAAGACAAGATACATATTGCATTTTTGCAAGAAACCCATTTTCGCTCTGATAATGTGCCCAAGCTTCACAACCATTATTATCCCACAACTTATCATGCCACTACTGACATCTCTAAATCAAAAGGGGTCGCCATATTGCTGTCAAAACATTGCCCATTAAAGGTTACAGATATTGAGAGAGATGTGAATGGCCGTTACCTCTTTCTCAAAGGTACCATACATGACAGACCTATCACACTAGCAAACCTTTACGCACCTAATAAACGCCAGGTTCCCTTCTTCCGTGAAACACTTCAATTGCTTACCGAATTCTACGTGGGCATTCTTGTTGTAGGAGGTGATTTCAATGTAGCCCTTAACCCCTCTCAGGACTCTTCAAATGGACACTCCTCCCTTCCTTTTAGAGCCCTGAGAGCTATTAAACAAAGATTCCAAGAACTGACACTACATGATGCATGGCGCACCTTACACCCTAAAGACCGAGATTTTACGTTCTACTCTTCACCTCATAAAAAATACTCTAGGCTGGACCATTTCTTTATTTCCCAAGCTGATTTGGGGCTCCTCTCTAAAGCAACTATAGATCCTATGCTGATTTCTGATCATAACCCTGTCTCAATGACATTATCCGTGCCACTCGCCCGTACGAGACGCTCAATCTGGCGCCTTGACAACTCCCTGTTAACCGATCCACTATACACACAGAAAATTAACACCCGACTAACCCAATATTTTCAGGAAAATGTCACCTCTGAATCGACTCCGTCGACAACTTGGGCCGCTCATAAATGCGTTCTTAGGGGTGAATTTATCTCCATGACGGCCCATAGGAACAAAATACGACGCCAATATATCACCGACTTGACGAATAAGATACACTCATTGGAAAATCTACACAAAGCTTCGCTCGCCGAACAAACACTTTCACAATTGCTTCAAGCTAGAGAGGAACTTAAGGAGGAACTGACTAAAGGACTTAAGCGCAAATATATGTTAACACAAAAATTATTTTACGAGTTTGGTAATAAATCCGGTAGACTGCTGGCCAGGGCACTTCAACACAAAAGGGCCTCAACGACTGTACACAAGATTGTTGACCCCAAGGGCGTGTCACACGTGTCCCCTGTTGACATTTCTAACCAATTTGTCTCCTACTTCTCTAAACTCTACAACCTATCACAGCCCGACCAGACAGGCTCCGCCTCTCACAAACGGGAACTGATTTCAGACTTTCTGACACAGTATGGCATGCCCCCAATCTCTTTGGAAGACTCGGCGACCCTAGACGAACATATCACTGCCGATGAAATTATAACCGCCTTAAAACAACTTAAGCCAGGCAAGAGTCCTGGTCCAGACGGATTAACTGTCAGTTATTACAAGACGTTCCAAGACTTACTCATGCCACATCTCACCTCTACTTTTAACTCGTTTGCCTCCTCTGACCCGATTCCTGCTGACCTTCCTTCTAGAGGCTCATATTACGCTAATACCTAAACCTGGCAAAGACGACACGGTGGTGTCAAATTACAGACCTATCTCCCTTTTAAATGTTGATTTGAAATTGTACGCGAAGATCCTTGCCAATCGTGTTCTCCCTCTTCTCCCACAATTAGTTTCCCTAGACCAGGTGGGCTTTATCCCTGGTCGGGAGGCCAGGGATAACACGATTAAAGCCCTACATATCCACCATTGGCTCTCCCGACAGACTTCCCAAAAGGGTTTTTTTCTATCGCTCGATGCGGAGAAGGCGTTCGACAGAGTGGATTGGGACTATCTGTCAGCTACATTGAGTGTGGTGGGATTTCCCCCCCGATTTCTGCAGATGATACTGACACTGTATTCCCATCCCACAGCTAAGATAAGGATTAACGGCCACCTGTCGAGCGCCTTCTTCATCACGAACGGTACCCGCCAGGGTTGCCCACTCTCACCCCTAATCTTCATACTTACCCTAGAACCTTTTTTACGCAAACTCAGGGCAAATCCTGATATTAAGGGGATAGATATATGTGGTAAACATTATAAGCTAGCGGCCTACGCGGACGACATACTCGTTTTTCTCTCTGACCTAGTAGTCACTCTACCCAATCTTTTGACTGACTTTGCCCTCTTTAAGGATATATCCAACCTACAAATTAACTTTTCAAAATCAAAGGCCATTAACATCTCTCTTCCAGCACAGACTGTATTACAATGTAAATCAAACTTCCCCTTTAGTTGGGAAAACAAAGCCCTCACTTACTTGGGAATACAACTGCCTACCTGTTTAGATGACCTCTATGATCTCAATTTTCTCCCGATACTTCGAACTATACAGAATGATCTTCTAAAATGGACGTCTGGCCCCTTTTCATGGTTTGGACGCATTGCAATTCTGAAGATGAATATATTACCCCGCATACTATATCTTTTACAGACCATTCCAATTATTCTCCCTACCTCATTCTTCACGTCCTATAAGAGGATGTGTCGAAATTTCATATGGGCAGCAAAATCCCCCAGGCTCAGTTGGAAAACTTTGACAATCCCCAAATCCAAAGGAGGCTTGAGTCTCCCTGACATACAGAAATACTACTCGGCGTGCCATCTCACGAGAGTGATTGACTGGCATATCCATAGGCTCTCCAAAGATTGGATCAACATTGAAGGGGCATTCGACTCAATCCCTTTAGCTCATCTCCCCTGGATATCTTCATCCAATACTCCTAAAACTTACTCTTCTCACCCGCTTACTGGTGCGACTTTACAGGTCTTTCGTTCTGTAACTCATACACTTCAATGGACACCTCACCCCGGCCCGTTGACCCCATTAGACGGTAACCCGGACTTCCCGCCAGGACTACATCCTCGCCGTAATCCCAGTGACCCACCATTGCCCTCTCTCAAGGCCTCTCAATTTTTTCACGACTCTGACATGTTATCGTTTTCTGATGTTCGCTCATCTTTCCCTGAATATCATATCCCCTTCTACAAATTTCTCCAAATTAGACACTTCCTTAATAGTGCTCGACCATCTTCGCAATGGTGTAGAGCACTCGCCCCCTTCGAGATACTTTATACCAATGATTCCCCCTTGCGACACCTCATTTCCACAACATACTCGATGTTCTACGACAATCTCAACCCTAAACACAATGAAATAGTCAAAAAATGGGAAAGGGAATTGGGCGTAGATTTAACTGTCGAAGAATGGGAACATATTTACAACTATATACACAAAAGCTCCATGAATGTTTCTGCCCAAGAGAATTCCTACAAAATTTACACCAGATGGTACCGTACTCCTATTATTATTTATAAGTACCTACCTGAGATCTCCCCCCTCTGCTGGAGATGTGGTCTAGAGACAGGCTCCCCCCTTCATATATGGTGGGACTGTGTATTGATCAAACCCTATTGGGAAAAGATTCATAAGGCCATTTCCCTTATCTCAACATACACGATCGCACTGACACCATCACAATTTCTACTACACCACCTTTCAATTCCGCATTTTGTCTACAAAAAATCTATTATCCCACATTTGCTAAACGCTGCAAAACAATGTATACCACTGCACTGGAAAACGACGACTGTACCTGCCCTATCTGATTGGTACAATCGTGTGGATAGAATTTCAGACATGGAAAACATTATCCATCAAGCCAGGGATACCCCTTCAACCTATAGTGCAATTTGGACCTGCTGGCTACTTTATAAAGACTCGCGGTCATATCAGGAACTCCTCAACTCACCTTGATTATGGAACATTTTATGTTCATCCCTTTACCTCCTCTTCGAAATATCACGGCCATTATCCGTCATGCTATCAGAACCTCTGTCACCACCCCACCGGCTGGCTCCGGTCACACCCCCCCAACATCCGAATCCCCACCTATGTTCTTATCACTGTCCCTTTCCCTCTCTTGTACAGCACTCTCTCTGCTATGAGTGTATTATAGTGTTACTTGTTATGGCCTTCAACTCCTAGGTGTCTCAAATACACTTTAGTTCATCCACACATATCTCACATAGTCGCGCTTCTGTTCTTCTGCTCCCTTTACACAGCATGATCCCGTTAGGGGTGTGAAGGTTGAGCGGTTGTTGCCGCTGTTACACTTGAGAAATATGCTACCCATTGATAGGAACGACACCTACTAGCACCCTCCTTACGAACGAATAGGGCCCATCACATTCCCTTCCTACGTGGACCCTATTTCCTGAGGCTCACAATTGTATTCAGGTTTATGAATGGTTCTGTTTATATCTCTGACCCTCTATATACAACAGCTGATGATGCTGTCACCTACGGTTAGGTCTCTGATAACCTGTTATGTCTCTATTTTTATTGCATATATTGCTGTATTGCCTTAGACTGCTGTTCTGTTCTAGAATATGTATTATCCACATATTACACTGTTCAACTGTTGTTTCATGTATCTGTACCAGTTATACTTTTATCAATAAAATATATTGGAAAAAAAAAAAAAAAGAAACTCATTTTGAAGTCCCCACCTAAACGCATTCATGCTAAATTTCCTCACATGTTTTATGCAAATGCTGCCTCTAAAAAATAAGGCGTACTGATAGCCATAAAAGATACAGTTGCCTTCAACCTGCAAAAAATAATATCCGACCAGCAAGGGAGATACATCATTCTAATATGTGACATCAACAATATTACCTACACGTTGGTCAACCTCTATGCACCCAACGCCAGACAAATACGTTTCTTCCACAGGGTGATGAGGAAAATTCAAAAAGAAAGGAAAGGCAGATTGATAATCTGCGGAGACTTTAACATTACTCCTGACCCTATGATGGACTTGACCTCCAATCTGAAGCGTACACCTCCTTCATTAAAAGCCACTTTGAGATCCCACGAACTGTATGATGCATGGAGTTGTATCAATGCCACTGAGAAAGACTTCTCTTTTTTCTCCAACGTTCATGGATCATATAGCAGGATTGACTTGTTTTTAGTAGACAAATTGACCTTGCTACATTGCAAATCAGCCACTATTAACGGTATCACGTGGTCAGACCACGCATCAGTGTGTTTGGTGTTGGGCGATCTTTACAAACAGGGTCCTCCCCTGGTGTGAAGGGTTAACACTAATTACACTACTGCAGGACAAAGGTATCAGGAAACATATTAAGAAAAATATGGAAGAGTTCTTTTTGACAAATGTTAACTCGGTATCTAACCCTAATATAATCTGGAATGCCCATAAGGCATTTACTAGGGGCTTGCTCATACAACTAGGTGCTAGGTTCTGGAGGAGAAGGCAACAGCGGGTCGAGGGATTAGTGAGACAAATAGATCTTCTAGAACAATAAAACAAGGCTTGCACCTCCCGTACGCTAATAGAACAATTATCACTACTACAAAACGATTTGAGGCGACTGTTTATGGATGACTACATCAAAGCAAACAGATGACTCAAACTATCGTATTATACTAGTGGTAACAGAGCGGGGAAGCTTTTAGCAAAGAAACTCAAAGGTCACAGACACAAAACTCAAATACCATTTATTAAACACCCTACCACACATGACAAGAGATATCACCCACAACAAATAGCGGATGCATTCAATGACTATTACAGCTCACTCTACAACATTAAAAACGATCATACCACTACACAACCTTCAAAGGATCCAAATTTTTTTAAAACTAATTAAACTACCCACTCTAACACCAGAACAATTAACTTCACTTAATTCTCCAATACATGTGGATGACATTAAGAGGACTATAAAGTCACTCCCCTCGAACAAATCACCTGGCCCAGATGGGTTTACGGGTAAATATTACAAGGTATTACAAGAAGTTTTAGCGCCACATTTGGCGAATGTTTTTGACAATGCTGTTGCCTCCTCCTCCTTTCCTGAAGAGATGCTTCAGGCTATGATTGTAGCATTACCAAAACTGGGCAAGGAACCTGATACACCACAGAATTTTCGCCCTATATCATTGCTAAATAATGATGTCAAAATTTATGCAAAACTGATAGCATCCAGGTTGATGGGCATAATGCCATCCCTCATCAACATGGACCAATCAGGGTTCACCAAGGGTAGACAAACGGCAGACGCCACTAGGAGACTGGTGAATGTTATTCATATGTGTGGGGAAAGTCGGAAGCCTTCTCTGCTCCTAGCTTTGGACGCAGAGAAGGCATTCGACAGGATACACTGGGAATTCTTGGCACTGGTACTGAAGAAGTTTGGTTTTCTGGGCTCTATATTCAACGCAATTATGGCACTCTATTCCTGTCCGTCAGAGCAGGTGTACATATCAGGGGTCCTATCTACTCTGTTCAGAATTTCGAATGGAACTAGACAGGGGTGCCCCCTTTCCCCGTTAATTTTCAATCTATTGATAGAACCACTTGCTGCTTATATTCGTTCACATCCCCAAATATCCGGCATAACAATAGGTAAAAAGAAACATGTCATTAGTCTTTTTGCCGATGACATAATTCTGATGATCTCTAACCCAGGCACATCTCTCCCCAAGGTTTATGAAGCCTTGCTTCTTTTTAGTAGCGTTTCTTACTATAAAGTAAACTAAACCAAATCCTATATCCTAAACTTAGGCACTCCTGAAGAGGAATGCAGCAAACTCAAAGTTCCCGTTCGTGTGGAAATCAGAAGGTATCAAATACTTAGGCATTATCCTTACTCCCAAAACAGAAGGCCTGATTGCTGCAAACTATACAACCTGCTTGAATTCTATGACACACAAACTCAATAAGATAGCTCTTACAGAATTGTCATGGCTAGGTAGACTGGCTGCTTTTAAAATGCAAATTCTTCCACAAATATTAAATTTATTTAGGACACTACCGATTCCCTTACCCAACTCCTATTTTCGTTCTTTGCAATCCATAATTAACAAATTCCTATGGGCAGGCAAAAGGGCACGTTGTGCCTTCAGCAGGCTGATCAACATAAGCAAGCAGGAGGAATAGGTCATGTCCATATACAAGATTACTACTTTGCAACGATCTTAGCACAACTCCAGCACTGGTTTAGAGAAGATTATAACAACATATGGACAGACATAGAAAGTACCCAAATACCAAAAGGCAATCTTAAAAACTTTATAATGACAGCTCATATCACTAGGTCACTACACAGGAAACTATCGCCGCCCATTTTGGCGTCAGTGAGGGCATGGATACACCTGTGCGGGGAACGGGGGTGGAGTGGCAAGACGTTGCCGCTGAAACTACCGCTCTCCGTACTGGAAAACATAATCCCCGACCTTAATCTCTCGAGATGGGGGGATAGGGGAATGAAATGGCTTTGCGACATATTAGGATGAACATTTAGTTAAAGAGTATGACCAACTAAAGCAAGAATTCCAACTACCTCCCACAGAGATATTTAAACACTCACGAATAGTGCACCTTATTAACAAACAACCCCTTCCCACCATTGAACTACCACTGAAGATGATACAATTTTTCCAGTCACCTACAGACAGGGATAAGGGCATATTACTAATATACTTTAGTCTACAGGATAAAAACATATGCACTAAAACGACATCAATGCTAGCATGGGAAAAAGATATAGGAAAGGAGTTCCCCACTACACAATGTGAAACATCACTGAGACTGACACACTCGTCCACTAAGAGTACCAACTTAGGGGAAATGCAGCAAAAGATACTACTCAGATGGTTCCTGACTCCTCATAGACTAGCAAAAATATTCCCTGGTGTCTCCTCATATTGCTGGAGGGGCTGTGGGAATACCGGTACACTTATCCACATCTTATGGACGTGTCCCCGTCTACAAACACTATGGCATTGGGTAGAGGGACTGATCTCTGAAATTGTAAAAGCCCCACAGAGGTTGTCTCCGGAGATGGCTATACTATCTCTGGACATAAACCCAATCCCAATACAATACAGAGTCGTTGTTTCCCATATTCTACTGGCTACTAGATTGATTATATTGAGACATTGGAAGTCAGACATAATCCCAACATCCATAGAAATAATCCAGCTCATAAATACCAATAGCTCTTTTGAGATAATGCATGCCTCCACCTTGGGGACATACACAACAGGACAGGAATTCTGGGTACCCTGGAACAAATGGTATGATAAATGATAAATAGATAACTCCTAGGAACAACTACACTATAACATCAAACGTCTTGACTATATTATTGTTATATGCTCCTTTTTTTTCTCCCCCCCCCCCATCCCTCTATTTTCTCTTTCTTTTATATCCACAGCTTTCCTACATGTTAATCTCATTCTGATCCAGAGTAAAGATGTAGTAACATGGGTATTCACACCAAGTTAATAGCTAAGTTGCTGGCTACTATCTAATGCCGAACATAGTAAGTTCTATGGTTAATCACTTCAGCCCCGGACCAATTGGCAGCCAAAGGACCAGGCCCCTTTTTGCGATTCGGCACTGCGTCGCTTTAACTGGCAATTGCGCGGTCGTGCAACGTGGCTCCCAAACAAAATTGGCGTCCTTTTTTTCCCACAAATAGAGCTTTCTTTTGGTGGTATTTGATCGCCCCTGCGGTTTTTATTTTTTATAAACAAAAATAGAGCGATAATAAATATCCCCAAAAAATATATAAAAATTTTTTTTTTTTCCTCAGTTTAGGCCGATACGTATTCTTCTACATATTTTTGGTAAAAAAAAAAAAAAAAAAAATCGCAATTAGCGATTATTGATTGGTTTGCGCAAAAGTTATAGCGTTTACAAAATAGGGGATAGTTTTATAGCATTTTTATTAATATTTTTTTTTTTTACTAGCAATGGCGGCAATCAGCGATTTTTATTGTGACTGCGACATTATGGCGGACACATCGGACATTTTTGACACATTTTTGGGACCATTGTCATTTATACAGAAATCAGTGCTATTTAAATAGCACTGATTCCTATGTAAATGACAGTGGCAGTGAAGGAGTTAACCACTAGGGGGCGGGGAGGAGTTAGTGTGACGTGTTGTGTGTTTTTTTACAGTAGGGGGCGTGGCTGATGTCTGACATCACTGATCGGCTGTTCCTGATGACAGGGAACAGCAGATCACTGACAGTCAGTGTAGGAAGCACGGGGAGAGGTTTGTTTACACAGACCTCTCCCCGTTCTTCAGCTCTGTGACCCGATTGCGGGACACCAGCGGCGATCGGGTCCGCTGGTCCCGCGGCCGGCGGCGCGCGACCCCACGGCTAGGCAATTAAAGGGGACGTACCCGTATGTCCTTTTGCCTAGCCGTGCCCTTCTGAGGACGTAAATATACAGTGGGCGGTCGGAAAGCGGTTAAACAATTTTACTACAACCAGATTTCATGTGGGGAGGGACAGCGAGCCTCCCTCCTTTAGACACAGTGTGATCCCAAATAGGGGTGTCGGGGGGTGGGGCGCTCTGGCTAACTCCATATTGAAATGCCGAGAACAAAAGGAACTATCCCAATGAGACAATTTATCAGACAACTGGTAATAAGTAAAATATGAACCGCTGTTATCTATATACTGTCTTTTTTTGTACATTGTTAATGCCCCATATTGCATTTTTGACGTTTCTGTTACTTCTGTATTTCACACTTGAAAATTCAATAAAAATCTATTGATATAAAAAAATAAATTGCAATGACCACCATTTTATTCTCTAAGGCCTCTGCTCAAAAAAAAAATAGAAAAGTTTGAGGATTCTTAGTAATTTTATAGCAAAAAAATGCTGATTTTTACTTGTAATCAAAAAGTGTCAGAATAAGCCTGGTCTTCAAGTTGGTAATTTTGGATAGTCTGGGAGAGGATCAGCACCTCAACAAAGCTTTATTGGTATCTGTCTGGGTATTTACCTTAATTTTCTGACAAATAAGTGTGCCTTAAAACAAGAGGATTCCCCACTGGAGAAAGACAAAGTAATTAAAAAATATATAATTATTTGGAACGTCTGATTTATATTGCCTTCTGCATTCATGTAGATGACAGGAAAATAAGTAGTGGGACATCTAACAAACCAAAACAAAAACAGTGTTATAAACCTGCCAGAGGTTATCTCTAATAACAATAAACATCCAAAACTAGAAAAATAAAATCAAAATTAGCTGGACTTGCACTTTAATTTTGAAATATTTTAGGACTGGAAATCATTAAAGTGGTTCTAAAGGCAGGTGTTTTACCCACTTAAGGACTGGGCCTATTTTCCAGACTTGGTGTTTACAAGTTGAAATCTTTTTTTTTTTTGTTAGAAAATTACTTAGAACCCCCAGACATTATATCTTTTTTTCAGACACCGCGGAGAATAAAATGGTCATTGTAATACTTTAGGTGACACCGTATTTGCGCAGTGGTCTTACAAGCAAACTTTTTTTGGAAAAAAATACACTTTTTGACTTAAAAAATAAGACAACTGTAAAGTTGGGGCAATTTTTTTTATATTGTGAAAGATAATGTTATGCCAAGTAAATTGATGCCCAACATGTCATGCTTCAAAATTGCGACCGCTCGTGGAATGGCGACAAATTTTTACCCTTAAAAATCTCCATAGGCGACATTTAAAAATGTCTACAGGTTACATGTTTAGAGTTACAGACGAAGTCTAGTGCTAGAATTATTTATCTTGCTCTAATGATCACGGCGATACCTCACATGTGTGGTTTGAACACCGCTTTCATATGCAGGCGCGACTTACGTATGCGTTTGCTTCTGCGCGAGAGACAGGGCGCTTTAAATTTTCTCTTTTTTTTATTATTTATTTTACTTTTTATTTTTACACTGTGTCAGAAACCATGAAATCAGACCGAGACAAAAGTACAGTTAAATCACACTTGTTTAATAATAAAAGTAAATAGAACAAACATAGTCAAAACATAGCCAGCGTTCAGGAACCGGAACAGATAGTCAGACAAGCCAAACGTAAGGGAGCCGGAGATGAGCGTAGTAAAACAGCAAGCAGGATCTGGAGCCTGAAGGGATGTCAGCCAAGCAAGTCTTTTAACAGGAATGCAGGAGAGCGTCTCTGTGATGTTGACTAAGGCAAAGATCCTCTGGGCTGGACGGCTTTAGTAGGCAGGACTGACAAGCAAGATATCATCAACAGCTGAGTAACTGTGGAGAGATAGGAGTTGGCAATTAGCAGACAGCTGAGCGGCCAGCTCAGAGAGGGAAGGGCTGAAAATTGTCTCACTTTTATTCCTAGTACAAGGAATGTAAACATCCCTTGTAATAGAAAAAAGCAAGACAGGGCCTCTTAAATGTGAGATATGGGGTCAAAAAGCCCTCAGATCTGACATATCTAAATTAATACACTTCTGTGAAGAAGGTGGACTTCTAGCTGGGGCGGGGGGGGGGGGTGACAAAAGGGTCTTATTTACCTATATAAATTTGGTTAAAAAGCATGTTTTACATAGTGACAATAGCCTGTAACATTTTACCCTCAGGAGTGGAAGCGTTTTGGAAAAATTTCCCCTTTAAGATCATTGGGCAGAAGTGAAGTTTCCACCCTCCACTGCTATGGAGCTGAGCGGGAGCCATCTTTCCCTCACGCATCCAGGCTTCCTGTAAGCGTGGGAGACACCCCCTATATAAGTGATCTTGCGGCGAATCCACTGCTGAGACTACTTTTATCTTAAAAAGGACAGTCTGACATTTTTTTTAAATACGGGGGTTATGACAGCTAGCTGCTGCCATAACAACGATATTTAACGTCAAAGTAGTGACGTATAACGACGGCGGCTGGTCCTTAAGTTGTTAACTTAATGCATATGCATTAAGGTAAAAAATATTCTGGGTACAGCCCCCCCCAGCCCCCTCCTTTACTTACCTGAGCCCCATCATGATCCAGCATGAGAGCAGTGGCTCTCCCAGCTCTCTCTCCTCATTGGCCCACACAAAATCGGGAGCTATTGGCTCCTGTTGCTGTCAATCACAGCCAGTGAGCCAATAAGGAGAGAGTGGGGGCAGGGCCAAGCTGTGCTCTGTGCATGAATGGACAATGCTCATTCACAAGAGCACAGCTTGGGAGCAAGCCTGCTTGAGTGCCCCCCATAGCACAAGGTTTGCTACTGGGGGCATTTGGCAGGGGGAGGGGCCAGGACCACCAGTGGGGGACCCTCAAAGACTAAAAGGGCTCCTCTGTGCAAAAGCACAGAGCAGGTAAGTAAAACATGTTTGTAAAGGTTTTTATTAAAAAAAAAAAAAAAAAACAATCACTTTAATTGGGTAATTTCCAGAGAGAGGAATTACTGAGACTTTGCAGGCACAGATCATAAAAAAAGGTAGGTGTGTAGTAGTATGTATACAGATAGTCTGATCCATTATGGAAGACCACAGATTCTGTCCCAAAAACCTCATGCATTCACTCAAAAACACCATCACCTATTGCTATGCTGATGCTTTACTGATATACAGTACCTATATGTGTTTTCTGATTGCTTGATAACATCATTAGGTAGTTCTCTTTTAGCACTGTTTCACTAGTAACAGCTGCTCAGTTTCCTCGTGAGGAACACATGGCCTGGGGTTTGTTTTGAACAGAGACAGAATCTAGCTAGATCATTTTATAAATTAAACTGACTGTTTCTGCTATCATCAGGATTTGGATGAAGCCTCTTTTAATATCAGAGTGAGAAGTATCAGGCATACCAGAATTCATGTATATCAATTTTAAAATAAACAGACATACATTTATGCATCCACGAGCAGGCACAATAAAGCTGACTACATGGTTTTCTAATAAGATGGATTATTTGTTCAGAAAGAATAAACCAGTTTTAGAAGAGATGATTTTAATTTAGGATGAAAGGTCTTGTAGGAATATATTGTTGACCATTGGGCTTTCTTTTGGTAAACTAATAACTGCCAATCTTTGTTTGTCAAATGTAATTTCTTTACTAAGCTGTTCTCTCTGAGATTTGTGGAGTGTGGGCTTTTTTACACTTGTTTGTAAAGGATTCGATCAACAGGAAGACGATACGTGCTGGCATTGCCACAGTAGTAAAGATATACCTTCTGTAATTTGGGGGATATCTAGCTCAGTGGTAGATGTGTTTTCAGTGAGTTCCCAGCCAACAGTAACTTCAGTTTAAGGGCGTGGTAGCCCACTTTTATTGAAAGTAACAAAAATGAAAGTATAAACATGCATGGGTTGCCCACACAGGGGTTCTTCTCCCAAAAATGACAACACAAACAAAAATGCCAAGCCACCTGGCTCTCAAGACTCACTCAGCCTTGGTCGCAGTACAAAGCTGTGCAGGCCCACTCCTGGCCTCTAAGAAGGATCTCTCCTGACACTCCAGGCTTTCACACTTCTCCAAGACTCACGGTCCCCTTTGGTCCCCAGGACTCTCTCTTCCAGTGGTCTCAGCTGTGGTCCCCCAGACTCTCTCAGCTGGCCCAATTCTCTCAGTCCACTGACCTGGAACCTCTCCCACATGGAGTGCCATCTCAAGGATATTGCCTGGGTTCTTAAGCTTGTAGCACACCTCCCTCCTGGCTGCAGCAACTGCTTTAACACCAACTCTCCTGAGCTATGTTCAGATCTGCCTTATAATGAGTGTGCACCCGGACACACACAACCTTCAGAACTTCTTGAAAGCCCGGACACAAGACTGAAGACTCTATCCCTCCCAATGCTCTTTGAAGTCTTCAAGTTTCCAGCCTCAATCCAGACTTACAAAATCCAGAGAAGACTTAAATCATAGTTTTCTCTGCTCACCAATCATCTGCTGGAACTTCTCAAACTGCCTCTTTGAGAGTCCTGTGTCCATTTAACACTAATTTTCACCAAGACATGGGCTCTCACTCTCACACTTCTCATATCTTATGGGTAGGGATGAACGGCAAATACTAGTGCCAAGTCCAAATCCCATTTAATTCAATAGGTGCTAAACATTAAAAACAGAAATGGCCAAATTCATGGCTGAGATTGTAAAACAAATGGTATTCGAGAGAGCTGTTCACTACCCTGGGGGACATGTACCAAAGCAAAAAAAAACTTGAAAAAGTTGGACAGGGGGCAGCATTTTTAGTAATGCATTAAGTGAATCATTAAAAATGCCAAATTTCATTAAATAACATGCCTGGTGGATGCCTTTAATCTGCATGTGAGGTGACACATCTGTAAAATGTATAAAACCTGCTTCAGCAACACTGACCATTTCAAATTAAAAAAATTAGGTTTAAATTGCCAGCAAATGACAAATTCTTTTTTTAAACAAATGGTCGAGGACTCCCTTTATCTATGCAAAACCCTTATCCTAGATGAGGGCCCCTATATAGCAAGCATAACTTGCCACACATTTGTGACAGTGTTGAATCGTAATGCCTTGTACACACGATCGGATTTTCCGACAGGAAATGCTGGATGCGAGCTTGTTGGCGGTAAGTCCGACCGTGTGTATGCTCCATCGGACATTTGTTGTCAGACTTTCTGCCAACAAATGTTGGCTAGCAGGTTCTCAAATTTTCCGCCAACAAATTTTTGTTCTTGGAAAACTAGCGTTCATAATGTAGATATCACATTTGTGACGCGGCAAATTATGAAATCTCTCAATGCCACGCATTCTGTTCTTCTTTATAATGCTATAATAATGAAGTTGCTTTGCTGCTGATATTCATAGAGTTCTGAAAAATATATATTTTTTATTATTTCTAGTGCTCTCCAGAATACAATTTTTGTTTGTGTGTTTTTTTCTAGCGATCTCCAGAATAATATTTTTTTTTTCTATTTTTTTCTAGTGATCTCCATAATTTTTTTTTGTGTTGTTTTTCTAGTGATCTCCAGGATATTTTTTTTTTTTTTTTTTCATTTTGTGTGTCACAGCACCATTATTATGTTGTATTTTTTAACCTCAAATATACAACTATGTTGGTGTCCCTTGTTAATTTGACATTGTATCTTTGAAATTAACCTGCCTACTCACAAACGAACTGTCCTTTTTGAAGTAAAACACATAGCCAAGTATTTGTTAAAACCAAAATTTATAATATAATAGGGAGCACAAGGTCCTAACAAAATAAAGGGGAAGGCAACAATGGAGAAACTGTTGGAATTGGTGAAGCCTTTGTACCCTGGGGCAGACATCAATTATTTGACTGTCAAAATTGGTAACCTGAGGAGTCCATTTAATAGGGAGCACAATACAGTCCCGGACTCCGAGATATCAGGAGCAGCAGCAGAGGACATATATGTCCCGAGGCTGTGGTCTTACAACAGCCTGCATTTTTTGCCAGACCACACCAAACCTAGGCCATCACTCTCAACACTTCCTTCCATGCTGCTGTGGTGGGTGGGGTGGCTGTGGTGTTGGTGGTGGAGGAGCATGGTCCAACTCACAGAGGTGTGTTTGACATGTGATTTTCACCCCTCATCCTTGTTTAGGGCCTGCAGTATTATTTCCTTGCATATAGTGCGTTGGGCCTCCTCCATGTGTTCTAATTTACTGGCAGTGACGCATCCAAACGCCTCGTGGCCAACAGGGGTCGTGGTAATTGCCGCAATAGCATGTTTTAAGTAAAGCAGCCCGTGGACTACTCCAGGTTCCTTGCCTTCCTGGTCCTTTTGGTTGGAGGGCGGAGGGGAGGAACCTGGGATTCGATCAGGCTGCTTGTCACAGCCTCCTCCTGGCTGAGACTTTCATGTGTATGAAAATGGTACATAGTTCTAGGTTTTTAGTCATCAATCACACACAATTTTGAGCTCATGACTGTTGCAAACTATTAAGGAAACAACCCCAACTAATCACAACATTACCAGAAAAAATAACACAATTCTATCAATCAACCCCAGGGAAAGACAAAGGGATCTCACTTATATACTCAAGTCTACAAGAAAAGGACATTTGCATGAAATCTCAATATATTGTGGCATGGGAGCAGGAATTGGGGAAAGAATACACTCCCCAACACTGGGGAAAAACATTGCGCCTTACATATGCCTCCACAAAAAGTACCAACCTATGCGAAATGCAACAAAAGATATATCTTAGATGGTACCTGACACCACCCCACATAGAAAAAGTCTACAGAGATGCTGCCTCACACTGTTGGAGAGGATGTGGAGAAACAGGCACTCTTATCCACATTATATGGCACTGCCCTAAGATAAGATCACTGTGGACTGAGGAAATGATAGTGGGCATCACAGGTACACAACATCCCTTATCTCCAGGAATGGCAATACTATCACTAGACATACAATCTATACCCCCACCATATAGAACTATAACATCACATGTATTCCTAGCTACTAGACTGTCTATTCTCCAATACTGGAGGGAAATGGCGGTCCCTCTGGCCTCAGAGGTAGTACAAACCATCCACACCCACGGCGCTTATGAAGTCCTACATGCATCAGCCTCAGGGAATTATGAGACAGTTTACAAACAATGGTCTCCTTGGAGAGAATGTTATAATAAAAAGAGCACAAATAGGGGTAGTAATGGAAAGTAAAAAACTGGAAAAGTAAACATAACAAGAGAAAAAAGTGGACTTCGATATGACTGTATTTGGGTTTTTCTTTTTATTTGTTCTAATTCTCTACTTTCTCCCTCTCATGGTTTTCTGTTTTATGTTACATGACTCTATATCTAGTTCTCTCAGTCGCCTTAAAATGGGTTATAATGACGTTATTGTCACGTATCAGGTGTGACCAGAGCTGTGTGGACAGCAACAGAGGAACAAACGCAGATAAGGTGAAAATCACCAACAGAAACCCACAAATAATAACAGAAAAATATATACAAGTAAAGGGGAATATCAAAATCATAAACAGGGCCATGCCAGGGTCGACAATGGGGGGTCAGCAGCTGAGGAAGGAAGACAAACAGGACCAGGAGAGGATGGATGGATCACAGGAGGGACGGGTCAGGTACAAGGCTCAGGGTCCAGGGTTCAGGGAACAGGTTCAGGTTCAGAGCTTCACAGGGTCAGGGCGCAAGGAAGATACCAAGGCAAGGCATCAGTGTGTCTGCCGGGTACTTATACACACGTCCTGCAATTACTCAGGTGATGCCTAATTGCAGGAGATGATGTCGGCCCCACACTGCCAGGAACCACCCGCTGGTGGAAGCCAGTACTGCTGCCCAAGGATCATAAAATACTACTAACAGGGGAAGGCTCCCCAGGCAGTTCAAGGCTGCCAGGAGACACCTACTGGTGAACCACAGTACTGCACGCCAAATGTAAGACAGTATCATCAGTGGGTGGAACCTTTCCTGACAGTTATACTCAAGATATTAGTTATGTTGATAACCAATACATATAGAAGGTATTAATCACAAGAAAAAGTGGAACGTCCACGGCGAAGATTTAGAGTAATCACAGGTGGATGTTCAAAGCACCCTTGTGACAGATACAAGGTCTCAGCATTACCTCCAAAGTATAGAACGGTACTATACTACTGATATGACAATGGAAGCATATTGATTGTTGATAACCACAGAAATATTGTTCTTTAATGTATGCTGATTCTTATTTTTCCTTTGTATAACATAACAACTTAAAAATTATTATTGAGAAAAAAATTAGTACGTTTGCACATAACATTGCAAGCAGATTAGACACAAACATTTCTGGCCAACATAAGTATAACAACATTTATTGCAATGAGTATTTAATGACAAAAGTATAAAGTATAAGGTCAACTTATCAGATTCCTTACCCCCTTGGGTGGCCCATTGGAAACATTTTAGGAAACATTTTATGGTGGGGGGGGGGGGGGGTAAATGTTTTGGACAGGTAACCCTCTCGACTTCATTGAGAGCTGAATTCATAAATAATGTGTATTACTTTGGCCAGCCCCTCCGTACTTACACTATTGTCAGCCCACTGGACAGGTAAGAAGTTTCATAATACCAAAATATGAATACACACTGTCCAAATTGAAGCACATTTTTACATTCTGCAATTACCTATCAAGATAATAGGGGAACAAAACTTTAAACAGTACCATTTGAAAGTATGAAGGCAGGCACTTGCACTATATGCTTTGGTGAATTCATCCATAAATATGAACACAAAAGAGGTAGGTATAGTGTGTATGAGTTTGGCAAAGTGAGCAGACAGTTGGGGGGGAGGGTTCAAAGTGAGTTTTGCCCCTCCCCCCCAAAAAAGCTGCATGCACTCTGCCTGAATTTAAGGACAACAATAACATTTGGACACATTTTCAGGGGTGTCTAGGGTAAGCACTACAATGGAGCTGACAAAATACATTGTTAAGTGACTAGGCAAGGTGTGTATGGGCCCAGGATAGCATGCTGGGGAGGTTAGTGAAGGCAAATATGCATGAAGGACAAAAAAGGAGCATTAAAATCTTACAAAATGTATGAGGACAAAGAGGACATTCACAGCATATTACAATCATGGTAATTATGGAATGATGAAATGAATACAATACATTAGCAAACATTAAATACATAGAATGTGATGTTAAAGGATAAAACTTACCCTAATATAGTCCTTCTACAGGACTTGAATTATGGCATAACAGGTCTCCGGAATAATGATTCCCAGAGCCTGTGGGGAGATCCCAGTCGTGAACTTGATGTCCTGGAAACTTCTCCCCATCGCCAAGTACCGCAAGGTGGCGATGAGCCTTTGCTCGGGAGAGATGGCTTGCCGCATGCAGGTGTCCTGCTTCGTAATATAAGGGGACAGCAAAGCCTACAGATGGTGAAAGACGGGGTCCGTCATCCGGAGATAACTCCGGACAAGCATGCACTGAAAATCAGAAGCGAACTATAAATAGAACGCACTGAAAGACATAAGCGAACTATAAATAGAAAGCACTGAAGAACAGATACGAACCGATAAGCACAACCTGAAAAGCAGAAACAAACTGAAAAGCACAAGGCTGAAAAGCATGAATCGTCAATCACCAAACTTCTACTAACACGAGATAAACACAAGATTAGCAGAAGGAGCCCAAAGGGTGGCGCACTGGCTATTGAACTTCCTTTTTATCGGCTCATCGTACATCTTGTACGTCACTACGTTCGTAATTGTTGGCCAACATTTGTGTGACCGTGTGTATGCAAGTTGGAGCCAACATCCTTCGAACAAAATTCCATGGTTTTGTTGTCGGAAAGTCTGATAATGTGTACGGGGAATAAGTCTGTTCACTTGCTGCACATTTTCACTGGCAAGTTGTACACTTTCAGTGCACTTGAAGCACAAGTTCTAGTTGACATTTTACCAATATGTAGCAAATTTGCATGGCAGGTCTCTAGCAAGAGCAAAGTTGCAGTAGTGAGTCTACAGCAAGAGCTCTACAAGTGACAGTGACCCATGTGGTGGGATGACTATTGCACAACATAACTTAAAGGGGTCGTAAACCTTTGTGTTTTTTCACCTTAATGCATCCTATGCATTAAGGTGAAAAAACACCTGTCAGTGACCGGCCCCCCAGCCCCCCATTTTATTTACCTGAACCCTCAAACTTGACCCATGGGGACACACAGTCTCTCTGCCCAGGGTTCTCGGCTCTTGATTGGAAAGATTGATAGCAGTGCAGCCATTGGCTCCCGCTGCTGTCAATCAAATCCAATGACACGGCACCGGGGGGCGGAGCCGAGTCTTGCATTCTGCGCCTTTGAACGCAAATCAGAGGACAGACTGAGCAGAATGAAAACGCCTCCTACAAGCTTTAACCAGACACTGAGAGAAGTAAAAGACTGCTCTTAGGCCCCTTTCATACTGGGGCAGTGCGAGCATGTCGGTAAAGCAGTGCTATATTTAGCTCTGCTTTACCGTCGTTTTAGCCGTGGTATTCGCCCACTAGCGGGGTGGTTTTAACCCCCGCTAGCGGCCGAAAAAGGGTTAAAACCCCCCGCAAAGCGCTGCGCTGTCCCATTGATTTCAATGAGTAGGAGCGGTATAGGAGCTGTGAATACACCGCTCCTTCACCGCTCCAAAGATGCTGCTAGCAGGTCTTTTTTTACCGTCCTGCCAGCGCACTGCTCCAGTGTGAAAGCCCTCCGGCTTTCACATTGGAGTGAAAGGACCCGCTTTTTTCAGGCGCTATACAGGCGCTATTTTTAGCGCTGTAGCGCCTGAAAAGCGCTTTGTGTGAAAGGGGCCTAACTGCTGATGAGAAAAGGCATTTAGCAGTTTATATTTACTAAAATAATTGCATTTCCATGTTCTGTTACTGTGGGAGACCAAATATAGTGAATGCAGGGTCCTGGATTTAGTAAGACTTTAACCACTTAAGGACCGCCTCACGCCGATATATGTCGGCAGAATGGCAAGGCTGGGCACAATCACGTACCTGTACGTGGCCCTTTAAGAGCCCAGCCGTGGGTCGCGCGAACGTCGCCGTGGGTCGCACGTGCGCTGCCGGCGGCGCGCTTGCGACCCGGTCCTGAGCTCCATGAACGCGGCCGCGGGACCAGCAGAGCTGAAGAACGGGGAGAGGTCTGTGTAAACAAACCTCTCCCCGTGCTTCCTACACTGCCTGTCACTAATCGGCTGTTCCCTGTCATCAGGAAAGCCGATCAGTGACGTCAGATGTAAAGCCACGCCCCCCTACTGTAAAAAAAAACACACACACGTCACACTTAGCCCCTCCACACCCCCAAGTGGTTAACTCCTTCACTGCCAGTGTAATTTACATAGGAATCAGTGCATTTAAATAGCACTGATTTCTGTATAAATGACAATGGTCTTAAAAATGTGTCAAAAATGTCCGATGTGTCCGCCATAATGTACCAGTCACAAAAAAAAAAAAATCGCTGATCGCCGCCATTACTAGTAAAAAAAAAAAAATATTAATAAAAATGCTATAAAACTATCCCCAATTTTGTAAATGCTATAACTTTTGCGCAAACCAATCAATAATCGCTAATTGTGATTTTTTTTTACCAAACATATGTAGAAGAATACGTATCGGCCTAAACTGAGGGAAAAAACATTTTTTTATATATTTTTGGGGGATATTTATTATAGCAAAAAGTAAAAAAATATTGCATTTTTTTCAAAATTGTCGCTCTATTTTTGTTTATAGCGCAAAAAATAAAAAATGCAGGGGCGATCAAATACCACCAAAAGAAAGATCTATTTGTGGGAAAAAAAGGACGTCAATTTTGTTTGGGAGCCACGTCGCACGACCGCGCAATTGTCAGTTAAAGCGACGCAGTGCCGAATCGCAAAAAGGGGCCTGGTCCTTTGGCTGCAAATTGGTCCGGGGCTGAAGTGGTTAACAAGCATTTAAGTCTTGCAGTTTTAAGAGGGGAGCCCACTGCAAGGAGATTTTTTTGCTGTGCCTGGAGTCGGGCTTTAACAACTTTTGCTCTCACTCCTGTACACCCTACATTACAGCATTTCTTACATTTCTGCTATGGGTTTACATAGGATCAATAAGTAATATATATAATGTATTTTTGGGACAAACAAGGTTTTGGTGATATGCTCTTGCAAAAATGATTTAGCTTTCTTTGCAAACTATAACTAAAAAAAATACTTTTATACTTTGATCAGTGTTCATTTAAAAAAAAAAATGAGTGTTACTGTAACTAAAAGTATCCATTTTATTCTGTAATTTGTCCAGGTTATAATGACATAGAAATTATGATTCTGATTAATATTAAAATTATTATTATGATTTATCATAAAGGTGTTTTGTTTTTTAAATTTTGCACATTTTTTTCATCTGATACCAAAAAAAGTTTAAATATTAATAGTTATTAAATATACAAAAATATATTATATATGCCCTTGATGCATATATGTGGCCTCGTGGAAGTGGGGCTTAATCCTGTGGGGCCACATATATTCATACCTATGTTTGTGCTAGGAGCCTCTGATTCACTATCATAGTGATCACTCACTGTTCACTCAAAGATGTATTGGGGTTGATTTACTAAAACGGGAAAGTGCAAAATGTGGTGCAGCTGTGCATGGTAGCCAATCAGCTTCTAACTTTAGCTTGTTCAGTTAAGCTTTCACAAAAAAAAAACCTGGAAGCTGATTGGTTTCTATGCAGAGCCGCATCAGATTTTGCACTCTTCAGTTTTAGTAAATCAACCCCACTGCATATTTTTCACCTTACTAATGGAGAAAGTGTAAACAAAGAAGTGTTTGTAAAAAAAAAAAAAAAAAAAAATAGCTAAATCGGGGTTTGATCTACTATAGAGTCAGGGTTCGTGTTGGGTCCAAGTTAGTGTCAAAGGAAGACCAAGCCTTTTCTGGCACCTTTTGTTTACAGGTTTATATATATTTTTAGTAGACACCCCAGAATAAAATGGGGATTTTTTTTTATATCGCACAGTATTTACACAGCTGTTTTTCAAACGCAGTTTTTTGGGAGAAAATTTATTTTAATGAAAAAAGAAAAAACAAAACACAATATATACCCCAATGTTTTTATATAATATGAACGAAGATGTTCTGCCATGTAAATAGATACCTAATATGTTATACTTTAAAATTGCGCACGCTCCGGGAATGGCGGCAAACTACAGTATCTACAAATCTCCATAGGCGACATTTTAAACACCTTTACAGGCTACCTGTTTAGAGTTACAGAGGAGGTCTAGAACTAGAATTATTTCTCTCGCTGTAATGTTCGTCGCAATACCTCACATGTGTGGTGCGAACACTGTTTACATATGTGTATGCGACTTATGTATGTGTTCGCTTCTGCACGTGAGCACGGAGGGATGGGGGCACTTTTTTTTCCTTATTTTTTTTTTTTTTTTACACTGTAATGAGGTAACACCTTTAAAAAACAAAAGATTACAAAAAAATTGCTTTAAAATTATTATTTTTTACTTCCACCCTGGACAGGAAGTGACCTCATAATGTTGCTCCAGTCCTTCAAGTCCATAGAGGCCATCAAAGACAATCTAGTCTTTTATCCCCTCTGTGACTAGGAGGCCGCACCATCGGATCGTTTCTCGAGAAAGACAGCAGAAATGGGAAGCCCGAGAGACACCAGCGAGTGGCAGGAGAGGGGGACATCTCCTCCCACCACTTCTGAAAACGTTCCAGTGGCTCATGAGCCACTAAGAATGCTTTCAAGAGAAAGCCAGCCGCTGGCTGAAAAAAAACAATACTGGGGAGTATGGCTGATATCTTACTATAATACTGGTAAACCACTTGCAAAACGTAACGTATATATAAGTATTGCAGTCAGCAAGAGTTAGTTAGTGTCAGTGTGTTTCAGGTACTGTAAGATAAAAAGGCAAAATGTACACTATTGTTTATGGCAGGGGTGCCCAACCTTTTGAAGAGCGAGGGCCACTTAAGCGACTTGGTAACCGGTCGCGGGCCACAATGAGCGGAGCGGGTGGATGGCATGTCCGTGTCCACTCTGCAATACGGATCGTATTGGAGGTAGAACTCAAGTCGGTTTATGTCTGCCACTACTTAGAGGTGAATGGAGGGTCCAATTGGTTGGACTGTCGGACTGACCGTGTGAAAGGGGTCCAAGGCTACTTTCACACTGATGCGCTGCGGTTTACCTGCACCACGTGTGCAACGCAGTGTACCTTTGGCTTTCCTGCGGTTTGCAATAGACTTCTATTATATTCTGCAGGTTTGGTGCACTTTCAGAAAGCTTACCAAACTCGCATGTAATAATAGAAGTCTATGGCTCAGTGCAGGTAACCCGCAGGTAAATTGCTCTGCACCTGCGGATCAGTTTGAAAGCAGCCCAGTAACCACTGCAGAAAAGATATGCCCACATATACACAGTGATTTTAGTAATAAACTGACCTTTAATAACAGTATTCTTTCTATTCCATCTCAGAGCAGGAGGTCACGGGCCACATCAGAGGGCTCCGCGGGCCACATGTGGCCCCCGGGCCACTGGTTGGGCACCCCTGGTTTATGGGGTCTACTATGGGCATGAATAACATGCACATATGTGGTATCACTGCAATCATTAGGAGCAGGGAAATTTATTGTGGGTTGTTCTTTGGTGGTAGACTGTGATAAGAAGAAGAAATATACAGCTACATTTAAAAAAATATATATATTTTTTTTTACTAATTTGTTTTAGTTTTTTTTTTAAAACAGGACATATCCATTACCATCTACCCTCAAATGAAAGTCCAATTTGTCCTGAAAAAAACAAGGTATAATTCACCTGAATACACTAAGTAGTTGTGATAATATTGACAGTTCTACTAACACATGTCAAAGTTGCAAGACTGTGTTCATGCACCCTTGATCACGAAGGGGTTAAGCTTTATGGTGTACATAGGTCAACGACTGGCTAAAGTTGAGTCCAAGTCAAATATTAATCATTGGTATAGTATGTGCACTTACCATTCTGTTTCAATTGCAGGGTGATGGTACTAACAGAGAAAGGAAATAGAACACTGGCATGCTGTTACTGTACTTATCTAGGAACAAAGCCCAATACATGTCACAGCACAAAAAAAATTATCCAGCTTCACTAAGCAACGTACATCACTTTATTTTTTCCTTTCTGAAGGTGGGTTAGCAATGGTTCACTCTTGATACTTTTACAGAGATACGGGTATAAGGATGAAACGCAAATAAAAAAAAATAGGAGAAGACGCATCTGGGAGGAAATCATGGCAAACAAACCTCAGATTTTCAGAAATGACCGTACAGAGTAAAGTTATATATTCAGATAACAAAAAATACATGCATAAAAATAAAGATGACCCTGTCTTTGATATAAAAGGTGTGTGTTGTGACATGCATTGAACTTTGTTCCTAGAATATGCAATAATAATCAGTGTTCTGACGTATAGTAGATGTTGAAGTTTAACTCCCTAAAAATCTTTCTCTATTTCTCTTAAAGTAGAACTCCACCCAAATAAGGCCTCCTCCCCTGCTCCTTGTAAACATTTGGTACACTTTTATTTTGCTGATGGAGGGGGGCTGGTTCTGACAGGTACCTGCTGCCACTTCCGCTGCTATCACCTAGGTGTTCCGAGCAGAAGTTCTCCTCCTGCCTCCCTCACGTCACAGGTCCCAGAAGACTGCAGGACCACAACTCGTGCCCCTCGAGTGAGCACATCACTGGATCCTGGAACAGGTGAGTGTCTGTTTATTAAAAGTCAGCAGTTACAGTTTTTTGTAACTGCTGAATTAAAATTTTCAGTAATATGACTGGAGAACCGCTTTAACTGTTCTATTTTTAACTCTGTTAACTTTTAGCTGTAGCCTTACATTTGTAAACAAATGCTAGACTTCTGACTCTGTTTGCATTCCATTAAAATATTTTTTTCTTAATTTTTTCACCTTGGAATTTGGGTATCATTTGATGTATGCCCCCAGTCTCTGACCATCTCTTGTAGCATGTCTGCGATCTGACCGTCTCCTGTAGTATGCCCGCGGTCTCTGACCATCTCCTGTAGTAGGTCTACAGTCTCTGACCGTCTCCTCTAGTATGCCCGTAGTCTCTGACCATCTTCTGTAGTATGTCTGCAGTCTCTGACTATCTCCTATAGTATGACTGAAGCCTCTGACCATCTCCTGTAGTATGCCCGCAGCCTCTGGCCACCTCCTGTAGTATGCCTGCAGTCTCTGACCATCTCCTGTATTATGTCTGCAGTCTGACAATCTCCTGTAGTATGCCCGCAGTCTCTGACCATCTTCTGTGCTATGTCTGCAGTCTCTGACCATCTCCTGTACTATGTCTGCAGTTTCTGACCCTCTCCTGTAGTATGTGTATTAATGTGCCACTTTACTTGCTCAATTGATTGGGATTGCTCCACTGCTCAGTAAGTGGTT
Source organism: Lithobates sylvaticus (assembly GCA_028564925.1). Lineage (NCBI taxonomy): Eukaryota > Metazoa > Chordata > Amphibia > Anura > Ranidae > Lithobates > Lithobates sylvaticus. The sequence goes on from CM053028.1 coordinate 205,519,324, forward strand.
ACGATGAGCAGTAAATTGTAGCACCCAATCAGTGAACAGTAGTGATCTGCTGTAATCTCTAGCAACCAATCAGTGAGTGGTAATGATGTGCTGTAACCCTAGCAACCAATCAGTGAATGGTAATGATGTCATGTAACCCCTAGCAACCAATCAGTGAGCAGTAATAATGTACTGTAACATCTAGCAACCAATCGGCAAGCATGAATTATGTGCTGTAACTTCTAGCAACTAGTCAGTGAGTGATAATGATCGGCTGTAACCTCTGGCAACCAATTGCAATTTCTGCGTGATCTGCTGCGGTAAACTGATTTTGAGTCTACCTGCTATTTGTTTGTATGTCTCAGAATGGAGGGGGGGCAAGAAAATGTTTGCCCAGGGTCCAATCATTATTAAAGAAGGCCCTGATGGTGGGGGGGGGGGGCAGTAGACAAAAATCCTTGCAGGCCCCATTTTGTTGTTGCCATATAAAGGAGTACCCCACCTTCTCTCATTTCTTCAAGTGCACTGAAAAACCACAAGGAAACTGCTAATCCTTTAGACACATTTAGTGTACAGTTGTGCTGCTAAATATTTATTTATCGATTCTTGTATTGATTTTTTTTGCTATTGATATAGAGCTGCTTATATAGATATATTTGTTTACCTTTATTACCGGAGGGCAGTTCTACTCTGCTTAGTGTACTGCACTTTAATTGTCATTTATTCAAGTTCTTAATTATAGTCAAATAGTGTCTACCACTAAGCAGTGTCTGTTCTTCTATTGCCTAGATCCTACAATAAGGGGAAAGGTTCTATATGCTGGTGTTGCTGTAGTGATTCACTCAACGAGGTGTGTCAGATGGGGCAGAGGGTGTTCTTGGTGTTGAGGCGCAGAACAGGAAACCCCAAATTACCAGGCAGCTCCTTCAGGGGTAGTGCTACACATTACCCTAGTTTTGAGGGACAGGGGACCTGTCAGGTCAGGCAGCATTAAGAGCCCTGTCTCATTTAAGCATGCCACGTGGTGACTGAACAGCTTATTGGCAACGTGACTTTATTTTAGAGGTGACAGGACACCTTAACACTACTGTGGGCAGGCAGTGTTAAGAGCCCTGTCACACTCAACTCTCATGTACCCTTATGCCCCGTTCACACGGTCGGATATTCCAATGGAAAAAGTCTGATTGGATTATGTTGTCAGAAAATCCGATTGCGTGTGGGCTCTAGCAAGCTATGTGTATGCAACACAAGTTTCGAACAAAATCCGTCAGAATTTTTTTTTGTGGTCGGAGTGTCCGACCGTGTGTATGGGGCATAAGACTTCGGGAGCTCCACCCGTCAGCCAATGAGGGAGTGATGTTGCATCCGCGCATGTCACCCCTCCCATCCACCGCATGAGGATCTCATGTTGGGAAGGCCTTCTGCATAGCTGATGGACATGAGTGGGGTCTCTTGTCTAAGTTTTGCCTAAGGCCTTACGAAGCCAAGAGCCACTTCTGGCTACACAGCCAGGCACACAGAACTTCCTTCATGCTTTCCAACACAGAAAACAGTCTTAGCTTGTTTTTGTTATTTTATTAGGAATTGATAACTTGGATGGGGTAGGGAATTTATGGGAAAACTGTCCAGAACTATTATCAAAGGGGACAACTTCCTCACTATGTACACTGAAACTCCTCTTCTTCCTTCCTCCTGCACAAACTTGGTTTAAAAATGCAGCTCCTGCTGGTCCCTCCAGGGGAACTAACAGTCTTTAGTGTTAATTCAGCAACTGCCCAGGCTGGGAACACCCTGTCCCTTTGTGGATAAAGTAGCACAATGTGTAGTGAACAGCATCTCCTTCTGCCTTCCTGTAGACCCTGAGCCCAGTTCTACTGCTGCAGAAGATACCAGCCCACCTGGCTGCTTGCTTGCCCAGTCCTTCCTGACTGGCACACTTTCATGGAGATTCCCCTAGGGCAAGGATGAAGACTTAAAGGAGTTGTAAAGGCAGAAGGTTTTTATCTTAATGCTTGCCATGCATTAAGATACAAAGGTCCTTCTCTGTCCAGCTGTCCACGAATGTCTCAGCCGAGATTCTCCGTCCTGATTGGTTGAGACACAGCAGCGGTGCCACTGGCTCTCAAAGTCAGCTAGCCAATCAGGGGAGAAAGGGGGCAGGGCCAGGTTGAGTGTCTGAATGGGCACACAGAGCTGTGACTTAGCTCTGGTGCCCCAATAGCAAGCTGCATGCTTCCGAACAAGGGGCACCGAACAGGAGGTATAGGCCGAAGAGGGACTTGAGAAGAGGAGGATCTGGGCTGCTCTGTGCAAATCCACTGCAACAGAGCAGGTAAGTATAATATTTTTGTTATTTTTATAGGAAAAAAACTAATATTTACAATCACTTTAAGCACACAGCTGTCTTCAGAGTGTACTGTTACAGCTGACAGTCTCTACCCCTTGTGTTGTCCCTGCTGAGCTCCAGCCCAAGGTAAAACCCCTCCCTGGCAGGGTTTCCTCAAGGGTTACCGAAAACCCCCTTAGCACTCCATGTCCATCTTCCACCCGACTCTCCTGCTGGCATGGTCCACGTCTTTTTATGGGAATTTCTCAGTCCCCCTGCCAGCCCACTTCTGGCGATGGGCTGAGGTTCCAAAAATATTCATAACAGCCCCTCTTAGGCTTCATGTACATGGGACATTTTTACAACCTCTCCTGAATGATTTAACTTGACAGATAGTAACCCATGTTTAAAATGTCCGTTATGCTGCGTTTAGCCGTATTTTATGGCGTTTGCGTTTAGAAGCGTTTAAAAAAAAAATAGGCATAAATGAAAACGCCTGTAAATGAAACGTGCCTAAATGTGAGTTACCGCGTTTAGCCATGTTTAGACCTGCTTTGAAGCATTTTGCGCTTAAAAGGGCCTTCTGAATGCATTTTTTTTTGCGTTCCAAAAAATGACTCTAAACTCAACTACCTAGAAATTACTGTAAATGACCCTGTGTACATGTACTGATAATATAACACAGAGAAGAGTTCAGGGGCAGTTGAAAAAAATGCCCAACTGCTCCTAAATGTCTGTTTACCAACAGCAGTGTACATGAGGCCTTAGCATCCACTCACTAGCGCTAGAACATTCTCCAATGTCCCAGAAACAGGGAAAGGCACCAGAGAGCTGTTAGGATGAGTCATCCAGCTCTGACCTATTTAGGACTCGCAGGCTTTAAACATGAGTTAGAGTAAATTTTCCTACACTACTAATAGCACACACTAGAGGGTGCTACACTTATACAGAAGGCAAGTCCATTAAGCAATCCCTTTTAAGGCCATAGTTTATTTAGGCAATAATCCACAGGACTCACCACACGTTTCTTAGAGTCCACGACTAGCAGTAATCCCCAAAGACAGTAAGTCCATGATTAGCACCTGCAAGTCCATAAGGTCCCCAATCTTGAGACTCTCACCAAAAACCCTGATTAGGCGCCTATCACCCCCAACAAAAAAGGGGGGTGATCCCTTCAGCAGAGTATCCAGCTACATTTTGGCAGTATTTCCCCAGACAGAACTCCAGGGGCTTGGAGGCAGCCCCTTTTATGTTGGCTGACCAGTAGAGGCAGTGGCCTGGCTGAAAATGGTGGGAAAACGTTAACACTTAAGCCCCATACACACGGTCGGACTTTTTCATGGATTCTGTCCGATCGGACAAGGTTGTTGAAAAATCAGACCGTGTGTATGCACCATCGGACAGTGCTCGTCGGTTTGACCGACGGACAAAGTCTTATCTCCTGCTGGAAATCTTTGCCGTCAACACGGTCCGATCACACCCAATCCGATCGTGTGTACGGTTGTCCGACCGGACAAAGTGCTACGCATGCTCAGATCACATTACAAGACCAAAGCTATTGGCTACTAGCCTCTACGTAGTCCCGTCGTAGGCAACAAACGTCACCACGTTCAGAATGATCGGATTTTCCGACAACTTTGTCCGACCGTGTGTACGCAAAACCAACATCGGACAAAGTATGACGGACATGGTCCGACGGACCTGGTCCGCGGATTGTCCGACCGTGTGTATGGGGCTTTACAGTCTGGTTACCCCTAGCTCTCAGTTCAACTCGGGGACACAGGAAATTTACAAATATTTGGAAATTAGCTCAGCCAGGGGAAAACAAGTGCTTACACATTAACTCCTCGTAGGAGTTAATGCAAAATTGCTTTGCCTGATGGATCAATTAGGATTCACAAATATGTAGGTCTGAGAATACTCTATTTGAATTGCATATCAGTTGAAATAAACAAAGTCATCCATCTCCAATCTATTAAAAAAAACATTTTCAGATGATAGTAGGATTTGTAAAACTGCTGCTTTTATCATTTTCTTTGCATTGTTCTTGATCAATATTGCAAATATTGCAGTTTGCTAATAGTCTTTATATATACCATTTGCAGTTAACCTCCCTGGCGGTATGATTCTGTCTGGAATTTTGTGCTGAAAGCGGTACAATTATTTTGCATGGAAATTTGGCGTTTTTATATTGTAGGCATGCAATTCTTATGAATAACTCACTTAAATCTGTCCGAACCAGAGTCTAGTAGACATCCCGGGTATGATAAAGTTTGAAACACAAAATCATAAATTATAATAAAATAAAAATATATATAAAAATGATTCAATAATGTAATCAAATCAAAAACATTGAAATTTGCTCAGTTGCAGAATAGTCGCTGTCATTAAATTTAGTGTTTGATGATAAATTGTGATTCTAATTTATTATCTGTGTTTTCTAGCTGGTCTAAAACCACTTTTGACATAAAGGGACACTTTTTGGTTGCTATGGACAATCTCCAGTTTTCAGGCAGAAAAAAATCTTTTTATTATATAAAATGACATGCAGGGCACTGGCAGACCACTAGGGACAAAGGGGATGTGTATATATTTTTGTATACAGTACTGTAATCTGTAAGATTACAGTACTGTATGTGTACTGTGTTTTAAAACCTTTTTGAATTTGGCGCGATCTCTGCTCCCGTGCGCCGTAACGCCGCAGGGAACGGAGATCAGCGTCACTCGGCACTGTGTGAATCGAGCGAGGAGATGGCTCGCTCACACAGCGGGGAGACATCGCAGGATCCAGGGGATAAGGTAAGTAACCCCCCCCCTGTATCCTGCATCGCAAGCCCGATGGGCTCGGGGTTACCGCTTTTGGTAATGAAGTTCCTGACCCGAGCCAGACTCGGGAATACCGCCAGGGAGGCTACACTTAAATGTATATTCTTGTTCTTTTTAATAGTCAGGACTTAGTAGGCTGTATAGAAACTGTATAGAAACTGACTTGTTGAGATCTAAGGCCCCTTTCACACGATCGGACCGTTCAGATAAACTGACAGGTGGATCTGAACGGACGCTCTATGCTAGTCTATGGAGCGTCGGATGTCAGCGGAGACATGTCCGCCAACAAACCCGATCCGCCAAAAGCAGACGTATGGCTCTACGTCCAGATCCGTCGCTGGCAGATCAGATCGGGTGAGATCTGATGAAAACGGACACGCTGTCCGTTTATCCGATCTCTCCATTGTGACCAGCGGCGCTTGACAAGCCCCTCCCCGTTCAGTGAGCAGAGAGGGACCTGTCATTCGCCGGCTCAGCGGAGATCAACGGAGAGATCTCCCGCTGAGCCGGCAGACAGAGTCAGACTCCGTGGAAGCAGAGTCCGCCTCGTGTGAAAGGGGCCTAATTTGTACGTTTTTACAACAAATATGGAAGACAAGTGTATTGATGACTGATATAATAATTTTTCTATCACAATAGGGCTGACATATAAAGCCACAGTATAGCCATACTGCTGCTTTAAACAAAATAAGAAAAGATACTGCACATTCATGAAGAATGGAAATACGCTTTACAAATGTGCTCAGGACTTCAAAGCCAGTGAAGCGCTTTGTCCAACTCTCCTCCAATCACAGAGCTCTCTCTGCTGCGTTAAGCAGAGAAAACTACATAGTGCATCATACGCTTCACGCCCTGCCTGCATATAATGAATGGGCCTTAAAATGTAGATTACAGAGTAAAGTAAGCTAGCAAAGTATAACAGAGAGCAGAGAACGATATCCGCTCTCCATGTTAAATCAAGCCCTATGTTTTAATGTTTAGAAAATGTATTATTAAATATACCATAGCTTTCTGGTAGCACAAGTATTAAACAATTGATAAAAATGTTGTTAGGGTTAAAGGGTATTCTCTATTTAGAGATTTCCATGGTCAAATATGCCAAGCTCATTTTCCTTTTTTTTTGTAATGTACATTATTGGAGATATGTCAAGAAAATAAGGGTTTACATAGCTGAAAAATATGGACAAGACGAAAGTGGAATGCGTCGGTATTATAGATTCTGCACTCATAAGTAAAACCTTGAATCTGAAATGATTTATGATCCTGGTTATATGACATTGGGTTAAAGTGAGTGTAATTGAAAAAGGTATAAGCGCATTATCTACTAGTATATTATCCTGCCTCTCAGGCACTATAGCCACTTAATTCAGTTTTGGCACAGAACCAATACATGTCTAATTTTTAACATATCCATGTCCCCTCTTCCTATAAACTATTATAACTTTATTAACTGGCTATTTAAAAATGTGCCAATTTGTTTCTCTCTTGTCTACTCCATCTGACTTCATTTTGTTACAGAGCTCTTTACAGTAATGAGCTAAAGTTAGTAATACTAATGTGAAATTCCACACAACTATATAAATCCACTCTTTACTTCAATTGTATTAATAATGAATAATAATATATTATTCCTTTTTATTTATGTGTTTAAATTGCTCAGATGATTACATATTGTTTCTATGTGTATTAATTTCCCATAATACACCATAACACTATAAAATAATCATTACTTCACCTCATAACCACCAATCTGGGTGAGACAACTAAAACGACACAATCATATTTAAAGGTACAATACAGCCAAAGCTCATTTGGCTGTACTCCTCCTATAGATCATAGGAGCGCAGTTCGTTCTGCACTCCTGTGACCCGTTTTCAGCAGACAGTGGGCTTAAGTCCACTGTCTGCAAAAAAGGAAGCCACTGCCCTCACCTACAGTGCCTTGCAAAAGTATTCACCCCCATTGGCATTTTTCATGTTTTGTTGCCTCACAATCTGGAATTAACATGGATTGTTTGAGGATTTGCATCATTTAATTTACAGAACATGCCCACAACTTTGAAGATGTTTTTTTTTTTCTTTTATTGTGAAGCAAACAACAAATAGGACAAGATATCAGAAAAATTGCGCATAACTATTCACCTCCCTAAAGTCAATACTTTGTAGAGCCACCTTTTGCGGCTATCACAGCTCCAAGTCACTTTGGATAAGTCTCTATGAGCTTGCCACATCTTACCACTGGGATTTTTTGCCCATTCCTTCTTGCAAAACTGTTCCAGCACCTTCAAGTTGGATGGTTTGCACTTGTGAACAGCAATCTTTAAGTCTGACCACATATTTTCTATCGGATTGAGGTCTGGGCTTTGACTAGGCCTTTCCAACACATTTACATGTTTCCCCTTAAACCACTCAAGTGTTGCTTGAGCAGTGTGTTTGGGGTCATTGTCCTGCTGGAAGGTGAACCTCCATCCTAGCCTCAAATCACACACAGAGTGGTACAGGTTTTGCTCAAGAATATCTCTGTATTTAGCACCATCCATCTTTCCCTCAACTCTGACCAGTTTCCCAGTCCCGACTGCTGAAAAACATCCCTACAGCATGATGCTGCCGTCACCATGTTTCATTGTGGGATGGTGTTCTTTGGGTGATGTGATGTGTTGGGTTTGCACCAGACATAGCGTTTTCTTTGATGGCCAAAAATTGAAATTTTTGTCTCCTCAGACCAGATGAGCAGAAGAAAGCCATTACTTTCAGCAAAAAACAAAATGGCACGTTTTTAGTTTGCGAAAAGGCATGTGGGAGACTCCCATACATTTTGGGAGTTTCCCACATGCCTTTTCACAAATTCAAAACACGCCATTTTGTTTTTTGCTGAAAGTAATGGCTTTCTTATGGCCACTCTGCCATAAAGTCCAACTCTATGGAGTGTACGGCTTATAGTCATCCTATGTACAGATACTCCAGTCTCCGCTGTGGAACTCTGCAGCTCTTCCAGGGTTACCTTAGGTCTCTGCGATGCTTCTCTGATTAATACCCTCCTTGCCCAGTCTGTGAGTTTGGGTGTGCGGCCGTCTCTTGTCAGGTTTGCTGTTGTGCCATGTTCTTTCCATTTGGTTATGATAGATTTGATGGTGCTCCTAGGGATCATCAAAGATTTGGATGTTTTTTTTTATAACCTAACCCTGACTTGTACTTCTCAACAACACTGTTCCTTACTTGTTTAGAGACTTCCTTGGTCTTCTTGGCAGTGTTTGGTTAGTGGTGCCTCTTGCTTATGTATTGCAGCCTCTAGGGCCTTTCAAAAAGGTGTGTATATGTAGTGAG